>OZ017740.1:163336476-163808976 GCA_963969285.1 Odontomyia ornata
TTTTTGGTTTTTGGTTTTTGGTTTTTGGTTTTTGGTTTTTGGTTTTTGGTTTTTGGTTTTTGGTTTTTGGTTTTTGGTTTTTGGTTTTTGGTTTTTGGTTTTTGGTTTTTGGTTTTTGGTTTTTGGTTTTTGGTTTTTGGTTTTTGGTTTTTGGTTTTTGGTTTTTGGTTTTTGGTTTTTGGTTTTTGGTTTTTGGTTTTTGGTTTTTGGTTTTTGGTTTTTGGTTTTTGGTTTTTGGTTTTTGGCTTTTGGTTTTTGGTTTTTGGTTTTTGGTTTTTGGTTTTTGGTTTTTGGTTTTTGGTTTTTGGTTTTTGGTTTTTGGTTTTTGGTTTTTGGTTTTTGGTTTCTTGGTTTTTGGTTTTTGGTTTTTGGTTTTTGGTTTTTGGTTTTTGGTTTTTGGTTTTTGGTTTTTGGTTTTTGGTTTTTGGTTTTTGGTTTTTGGTTTTTGGTTTTTGGTTTTTGGTTTTTGGTTTTTGGTTTTTGGTTTTTGGTTTTTGGTTTTTGGTTTTTGGTTTTTGGTTTTTGGTTTTTGGTTTTTGGTTTTTGGTTTTTGGTTTTTGGTTTTTGGTTTTTGGTTTTTGGTTTTTGGTTTTTGGTTTTTGGTTTTTGGTTTTTGGTTTTTGGTTTTTGGTTGTTGGTTTTTGGTTTTTTGGTTTTTGGTTTTTGGTTTTTGGTTTTTGGTTTTTGGTTTTTGGTTTTTGGTTTTTTGGTTTTTGGTTTTTGGTTTTTGGTTTTTGGTTTTTGGTTTTTGGTTTTTGGTTTTTGGTTTTTGGTTTTTGGTTTTTGGTTTTTGGTTTTTGGTTTTTGGTTTTTGGTTTTTGGTTTTTGGTTTTTGGATTTTGGTTTTTGGATTTTGGTTTTTGGTTGTTGGTTTTTGGTTGTTGGTTTTTGGTTTTTGGTTTTTGGTTTTTGGTTTTTGGTTTTTTGCTTTTGGTTTTTGGTTTTTGGTTTTTGGTTTTTGGTTTTTTGGTTTTTGGTTTTTGGTTTTTGGTTTTTGGTTTTTGGTTTTTGGTTTTTGGTGTTTGGTTTTTGGTTTTTGGTTTTTGGTTTTTGGTTTTTGGTTTTTGGTTTTTGGTTTTTGGTTTTTGGTTTTTGGTTTTTGGTTTTTGGTTTTTGGTTTTTGGTTTTTGGGTTTTTGGTTTTTTGGTTTTTGGTTTTTGGTTTTTGGTTTTTGGTTTTTGGTTTTTGGTTTTTGGTTTTTGGTTTTTGGTTTCTGGTTTTTGGTTTTTGGTTTTGGTTTTTGGTTTTTGGTTTTTGGTTTTTGGTTTTTGGTTTTTGGTTTTTGGTTTTTGGTTTTTGGTTTTTGGTTTTTGGTTTTTGGTTTTTGGTTTTTGGTTTTTGGTTTTTGGTTTTTGGTTTTTGGTTTTTGGTTTTTGGTTTTTGGTTTTTGGTTTTTGGTTTTTGGTTTTTGGTTTTTGGTTTTTGGTTTTTGGTTTTTGGTTTTTGGTTTTTGGTTTTTGGTTTTTGGTTTTTGGTTTTTGGTTTTTGGTTCTTGGTTTTTGGTTTTTGATTTTTGGTTTTTGGTTTTTGGTTTTTGGATTTTGGTTTTTGGATTTTGGATTTTGGTTCTTGGTTTTTGGTTTTTCGATTTTGGTTTTTGGTTTTTGGTTTTTGGTTTTTGGTTTTTGGTTTTTGGTTTTTTGGTTTTTGGTTTTTTGGTTTTTGGTTTTTGGTTTTTGGTTTTTGGTTTTTGGTTTTTGGTTTTTGGTTTATGGTTTTTGGTTTTTGGTTTTTGGTTTTTGGTTTTTGGTTTTTGGTTTTTGGTTTTTGGTTTTTGGTTTTTGGTTTTTGGTTTTTGGTTTTGGTTTTTGGTTTTTGGTTTTTGGTTTTTGGTTTTTGGTTTTTGGTTTTGGTTTTTGGTTTTTGGTTTTTGGTTTTTGGTTTTTGGTTTTTGGTTTTTGGTTTTTGGTTTTTGGTTTTTGGTTTTTGGTTTTTGGTTTTTGGTTTTTGGTTTTTGGTTTTTGGTTTTTGGTTTTTGGTTTTTGGTTTTGGTTTTTGGTTTTTGGTTTTTGGTTTTTGGTTTTTGGTTTTTGGTTTTTGGTTTTTGGTTTTGGTTTTTGGTTTTTGGTTTTTGGTTTTTGGTTTTTGGTTTTTGGTTTTTGGTTTTTGGTTTTTGGTGTTGGTTTTTGGTTTTTGGTTTTTTGGTTTTTGGTTTTGTTTTTGGTTTTTGGTTTTTGGTTTTTGGTTTTTGTTTTTGGTTTTTGGTTTTTGGTTTTTTGGTTTTTGGTTTTTTGGTTTTTGGTTTTTGGTTTTGGTTTTTGGTTTTTGGTTTTTGGTTTTTGGTTTTTGGTTTTTGGTTTTTGGTTTTTGGTTTTTGGTTTTTGGTTTTTGGTTTTTGGTTTTTGGTTTTTGGTTTTTGGTTTTTGGTTTTTGGTTTTTGGTTTTTGGTTTTTGGTTTTTGGTTTTTGGTTTTTGGTTTTTGGTTTTGTTTTTGGTTTTGGTTTTTGGTTTTTGGTTTTTGGTTTTTGGTTTTGGTTTTTGGTTTTTGGTTTTTGGTTTTTGGTTTTTGGTTTTTGGTTTTTGGTTTTTGGTTTTTGGTTTTTGGTTTTTGGTTTTTTGGTTTTTGGTTTTTGGTTTTTGGTTTTGGTTTTTGGTTTTTGGTTTTTGGTTTTTGGTTTTTGGTTTTTGGTTTTTGGTTTTTGGTTTTTGGTTTTTGGTTTGTTTTGTTTTTTTGGTTTTTGGATTTTTGGTTTTTGGTTTTTGGTTTTTTTTTTGGTTTTTGGTTTTTGGTTTTTGTTTTGGTTTTTGGTTTTTTGGTTTTTGGTTTTTGGTTTTTGGTTTTTGGTTTTGGTTTTTGGTTTTGGTTTTTGGTTTTTGGTTTTGGTTTTTGGTTTTTGGTTTTTGGTTTTTGGTTTTTGGTTTTTGGTTTTGGTTTTGGTTTTTGGTTTTGGTTTTTGGTTTTTGGTTTTTGGTTTTTGGTTTTTGGTTTTTGGTTTTTGGTTTTTGGTTTTTGGTTTTTGGTTTTTGGTTTTGTTGGTTTTTGGTTTTTGGTTTTTGGTTTTTGGTTTTTGGTTTTTGGTTTTTGGTTTTTGGTTTTTGGTTTTTGGTTTTTGGTTTTTGGTTTTTGGTTTTTGGTTTTTTGGTTTTTGGTTTTTTGGTTTTTGGTTTTTGGTTTTTGGTTTTTTGGTTTTTGGTTTTTGGTTTTTGGTTTTTGGTTTTGGTTTTTGGTTTTTTGGTTTTTGGTTTTTGGTTTTTGGTTTTTGGTTTTTGGTTTTTGGTTTTTGGTTTTTGGTTTTTGGTTTTTGGTTTTTGGTTTTTGGTTTTTGGTTTTTGGTTTTTGGTTTTTGGTTTTTGGTTTTTGGTTTTTGGTTTTGGTTTTTGGTTTTTGGTTTTTGGTTTTTGGTTTTTGGTTTTTGGTTTTTGGTTTTTGGTTTTGTTGGTTTTTGGTTTTTGGTTTTTGGTTTTGGTTTTGGTTGTTTTGGTTTTTGGTTTTTGGTTTTTGGTTTTTGGTTTTTGGTTTTGGTTTTTGGTTTTTGGTTTTTGGTTTTTGGTTTTGGTTTTTGGTTTTTGGTTTTTGGTTTTTGGTTTTTGGTTTTTGGTTGTTTGGGTTTTTGGTTTTTGGTTTTGGTTTGGTTTTGGTTTTTGGTTTTTGGTTTTTGGTTTTTGGTTTTGGTTTTTGGTTTTGGTTTTTGGTTTTTGGTTTTTGGTTTTTGGTTTTTGGTTTTTGGTTTTTGGTTTTTGGTTTTTGGTTTTTGGTTTTTGGTTTTGGTTTTGGTTTTTGGTTTTGGTTTTTGGTTTTGGTTTGTTTTTGGTTTTGGTTTTTGGTTTTTGGTTTTTGGTTTTTGGTTTTTGGTTTTTGGTTTTTGGTTTTTGGTTTTTGGTTTTTGGTTTTTGGTTTTTGGTTTTTGGTTTTTTGGTTTTTGGTTTTTGGTTTTTGGTTTTTGGTTTTTGGTTTTTTTTTTGGTTTTTGGTTTTTGGTTTTTGGTTTTTGGTTTTTGGTTTTTGGTTTTTGGTTTTGGTTTTTGGTTTTTTGGTTTTTGGTTTTTGGTTTTTGGTTTTTGGTTTTTTGGTTTTTGGTTTTTGGTTTTTGGTTTTTGGTTTTTGGTTTTTGGTTTTGGTTTTGGTTTTTGGTTTTTGGTTTTTGGTTTTTGGTTTTTGGTTTTTGGTTTTTGGTTTTGGTTTTTGGTTTTTTGGTTTGGTTTTTGGTTTTTGGTTTTTGGTTTTTGGTTTTTGGTTTTTTGGTTTTGGTTTTTGGTTTGGGGTTGGTTTTTGGTTTTGGTTTTTTGGTTTTTGGTTTTTGGTTTTGGTTTTTGGTTTTTGGTTTTTGGTTTTTGGTTTTTGGTTTTTGGTTTTTGGTTTTTGGTTTTTGGTTTTGGTTTTTGGTTTTTGGTTTTTGGTTTTTGGTTTTTGGTTTTTGGTTTTTGGTTTTTGGTTTTTGGTTTTTGGTTTTTGGTTTTTGGTTTTTGGTTTTTGGTTTTGGTTTTTGGTTTTTGGTTTTTGGTTTTTGGTTTTGGTTTTGGTTTTTGGTTTTTTGGTTTTTGGTTTTTGGTTTTTGGTTTTGGTTTTTGGTTTTTGGTTTTGGTTTTGGTTTTTGGTTTTTGGTTTTTGGTTTTTGGTTTTTGGTTTTTGGTTTTTGGTTTTTGGTTTTTTTGGTTTTGGTTTTTGGTTTTTGGTTTTTGGTTTTTGGTTTTTGGTTTTTGGTTTTTGGTTTTTGGTTTTTGGTTTTTGGTTTTTGGCTTTTGGTTTTTGGTTTGGTTGGTTTTTGGTTTTTGGTTTTTGTTTTGTTTTTGGTTTTTGGTTTTGGTTTTTGGTTTTTGGTTTTTGGTTTTTGGTTTTTGGTTTTTGGTTTTTGGTTTTTGGTTTTTGGTTTTTGGTTTTTGGTTGTTGGTTTTGGTTGTTGGTTTTTGGTTTTTGGTTTTTGGTTTTTGGTTTTTGATTTTTGGTTTTTGGTTTTTGGTTTTTGGTTTTTGGTTTTTGGTTTTTGGTTTTTGGTTTTTGGTTTTTGGTATTTGGTTTTTGGTTTTTGGTTTTTGGTTTTTGGTTTTTTTTTTTTGGTTTTTGGTTTTTGGTTTTTGGTTTTTGGTTTTTGGTTTTTGGTTTTTGGTTTTTGTTTTTGGTTTTTGGTTTTTGGTTTTTGGTTTTTGGTTTTTGGTTTTTGGTTTTTGGTTTTTGGTTTTTGGTTTTTGGTTTTTGGTTTTGGTTTTTTGTTTTTGGTTTTTGGTTTTTGGTTTTTGGTTTTTGGTTTTTGGTTTTTGGTTTTTTGGTTTTGGTTTTTGGTTTTTGGTTTTTTGATTTTTTTGGTTTTGGTTTTTGAGTTTTGGTTTTTGGTTTTTGGTTTTTGGTTTTGGTTTTGGTTTTTGGTTTTTGGTTTTTGGTTTTTGGTTTTTGGTTTTTGGTTTTTTGGTTTTTGGTTTTTGGTTTTTGGTTTTTGGTTTTTGGTTTTTGGTTTTTGGTTTTTGGTTTTTGGTTTTTGGTTTTTGGTTTTTGGTTTTTGGTTTTTGGTTTTTGGTTTTTGGTTTTTGGTTTTTGGTTTTTGGTTTTTGGTTTTTGGTTTTTGGTTTTTGGTTTTGGTTTTTGGTTTTTGGTTTTTGGTTTTTGGTTTTTGGTTTTTGGTTTTTGGTTTTTGGTTTTTGGTTTTTGGTTTTTGGTTTTTGGTTGTTGGTTTTTGGTTTTTGGTTTTTGGTTTTTGGTTTTTGGTTTTTGGTTTTTGGTTTTTGGTTTTTTGGTTTTTGGTTTTTGGTTTTTGGTTTCTGGTTTTTGGTTTTTGGTTTTTGGTTTTTGGTTTTTGGTTTTTGGTTTTTGGTTTTTGGTTTTTGGTTTTTGGTTTTTTGGTTTTTGGTTTTTGGTTTTTGGTTTTTGGTTTTTGGTTTTTGGATTTTGGTTTTTGGTTTTTGGTTTTTCGTTTTTGGTTTTTGGTTGTTGGTTTTTGGTTTTTGGTTTTTGGTTTTTGGTTTTTTGTTTTTGGTTTTTGGTTTTTGGTTTTCGGATTTTGGTTTTTGGTTTTTGGTTTTTGGTTTTTGGTTTTTGGTTTTTGGTTTTTGGTTTTTGGTTTTTGGTTTTTGGTTTTTGGTTTTTGGTTTTTGGTTTTTGGTTTTTGGTTTTTGGTTTTTGGTTTTTGGTTTTTGGTTTTTGGTTTTTGGTTTTTGGTTTTTGGTTTTTGGTTTTTGGTTTTTGGTTTTTGGTTTTTGGTTTTTGGTTTTTGGTTTTTGGTTTTTGGTTTTTGGTTTTTGGTTTTTGGTTTTTGGTTTTTGGTTTTTGGTTTTTGGTTTTTGGTTTTTGGTTTTTGGTTTTTGGTTTTTTGGTTTTTGGTTTTTGGTTTTTGGTTTTTGGTTTTGGTTTTTGGTTTCTGGTTTTTGGTTTTTGGTTTTTGGTTTCTGGTTTTTGGTTTTTGGTTTTTGGTTTTTGGTTTTTGGTTTTTGGTTTTTGGTTTTTGGTTTTTGATTTTGTTTTTTGGATTTTGTTTTTTGGTTTTTGGTTTTTGGTTTTTGGTTTTTGGTTTTTGGTTTTTGATTTATGGTTTTTGGTTTTTGGTTTTTGGTTTTTGGTTTTTGGTTTTTGGTTTTTGGTTTTTGGTTTTTGGTTTTTGGTTTTTGGTTTTTGGTTTTTCGTTTTTGGTTTTTGGTTTTTGGTTTTTGGTTTTTGGTTTTTGGTTTTTGGTTTTTGGTTTTTGGTTTTTGGTTTTTGGTTTTTGGTTTTTGGTTTTTGGTTTTTGGTTTTTGGTTTTTGGTTTTTGGTTTTTGTTTTTGGTTTTTGGTTTTTGGTTTTTGGTTTTTGGTTTTTGGTTTTTGGTTTTTGGTTTTTGGTTTTTGGTTTTTGGTTTTTGGTTTTTGGTTTTTGGTTTTTGGTTTTTGGTTTTTGGTTTTTGGTTTTTCTTTTTTGGTTTTTGGTTTTTGGTTTTTGGTTTTGGGTATTTGGTTTTTGGTTTTTGGTTTTTGGTTTTTGGTTTTTTGGTTTTTGGTTTTTGGTTTTTGGTTTTTGGTTTTTGGTTTTTGGTTTTTGGTTTTTGGTTTTTGGTATTTGGTTTTTGGTTTTTGGTTTTTGGTTTTTGGTTTTTGGTTTTTGGTTTTTGGTTTTTGGTTTTTGGGTTTTTGGTTTTTGGTTTTTGGTTTTTGGTTTTTGGTATTTGGTTTTTGGTTTTTGGATTTTGTTTTTTGGTTTTTGGTTTTTGGTTTTTGGTTTTTGGTTTTTGGTTTTTGGTTTTTGGTTTTTGGTTTTTGGTTTTTGGTTTTTGGTTTTTGGTGTTTGGTTTTTGGTTTTTGGTTTTTGGTTTTTGGTTTTTGGTTTTTGGTTTTTGGTTTTTGGTTTTTGGTTTTTGGTTTTTGGTTTTTGGTTTTTGGTTTTTGGTTTTTGGTTTTTGGTTTTTGGTTTTTGGTTTTTGGTTTTTGGTTTTTGGTTTTTGGTTTTTGGTTTTTGGTTTTTTGGTTTTTGGTTTTTGGTTTTTGGTTTTTGGTTTTTGGTTTTGGTTTTTGGTTTTTGGTTTTTGGTTTTTGGTTTTTGGTTTTTGGTTTTTGGTTTTTAGTTTTTGGGTTTTTGGTTTTTGGTTTTTGGTTTTTGGTTTTTGGTATTTGGTTTTTGGTTTTTGGATTTTGTTTTTTGGTTTTTGGTTTTTGGTTTTTGGTTTCTGGTTTTGGTTTTTAGTTTTTGGTTTTTGGTTTTTGGTTTTTGGTTTTTGGTTTTTGGTTTTTGGTTTTTGGTTTTTGGTTTTTGGTTTTTGGTTTTTGGTTTTTGGTTTTTGGTTTTAGGTTTTTGGTTTTTGGTTTTTGGTTTTTGGTTTTTGGTTTTTGGTTTTTGGTTTTTGGTTTTTGGTTTTTGGTTTTTGGTTTTTGGTTTTTGGTTTTTGGTTTTTGGTTTTTGGTTTTTGGTTTTTGGTTTTTGGTTTTTGGTTTTTGGTTTTTGGTTTTTGGTTTTTGGTTTTTGGTTTTTGGTTTTTGGTTTTTGGTTTTTGGTTTTTGGTTTTTGGTTTTTGGTTTTTGGTTTTTGGTTTTTGGTTTTTGGTTTTTGGTTTTTGGTTTTTGGTTTTTGGTTTTTGGTTTTTGGTTTTTGGTTTTTGGTTTTTGGTTTTTGGTTTTTGGATTTTGTTTTTTGGTTTTTGGTTTTTGGTTTTTGGTTTTTGGTTTTTGGTTTTTGGTTTTTGGTTTTTGGTTTTTGGTTTTTGGTTTTTGGTTTTTGGTATTTGGTTTTTGGTTTTTGGATTTTGTTTTTTGGTTTTTGGTTTTTGGTTTTTTGTTTTTGGTTTTTGGTTTTTGGTTTTTGGTTTTTGGTTTTTGGTTTTTGGTTTTTGGTTTTTGGTTTTTGGTTTTTGGTTTTTGGTTTTTGGTTTTTGGTTTTTGGTTTTTGGTTTTTGGTTTTTGGTTTTTGGTTTTTGGTTTTTGGATTTTGTTTTTTGGTTTTTGGTTTTTGGTTTTTGGTTTTGGTTTTTGGTTTTTGGTTTTTGGTTTTTGGTTTTTGGTATTTGGTTTTTGGTTTTTGGATTTTGTTTTTTGGTTTTTGGTTTTTGGTTTTTGGTTTTTGGTTTTTGGTTTTTGGTATTTGGTTTTTGGTTTTTGGATTTTGTTTTTTGGTTTTTGGTTTTTGGTTTTGGTTTTTGGTTTTTGGTTTTTGGTTTTTGGTTTTTGGTTTTTGGTTTTTGGTTTTTGGTTTTTGGTTTTTGGTTTTTGGTTTTTGGTTTTTGGTTTTTGGTTTTTGGTTTTTGGTTTTTGGTTTTTGGTTTTTGGTTTTTGGTTTTTGGTTTTTGGTTTTTGGTTTTTGGTTTTTGGTTTTTGGTTTTTGGTTTTTGGTTTTTGGTTTTTGGTTTTTGGTTTTTGGTGTTTGGTTTTTGGTTTTTGGTTTTTGGTTTTTGGTTTTTGGTTTTTGGTTTTTGGTTTTTGGTTTTTGGTTTTTGGTTTTTGGTTTTTGGTTTTTGGTTTTTGGTTTTTGGTTTTTGGTTTTTGGTTTTTGGTTTTTGGTTTTTGGTTTTTGGTTTTTGGTTTTTGGTTTTTGGTTTTTGGTTTTTGGTTTTTGGTTTTTGGTTTTTGGTTTTTGGTATTTGGTTTTTGGTTTTTGGATTTTGTTTTTTGGTTTTTGGTTTTTGGTTTTGGTTTTTGGTTTTTGGTTTTTGGTTTTTGGTTTTTGGTTTTTGGTTTTTGGTTTTTGGTTTTTGGTTTTTGGTTTTTGGTTTTTGGTTTTTGGTTTTTGGTTTTTGGTTTTTGGTTTTTGGTTTTTGGTTTTTGGTTTTTGTTTTTTGGTTTTTGGTTTTTGGTTTTTGGTTTTTGGTTTTTGGTTTTTGGTTTTTGGTTTTTGGTGTTTGGTTTTTGGTTTTTGGATTTTGTTTTTTGGTTTTTGGTTTTTGGTTTTTGGTTTTTGGTTTTGGTTATTGGTTTTTGATTTTTGGTTTTTGGTTTTTGGTATTTGGTTTTTGGTTTTTGGATTTTGTTTTTTGGTTTTTGGTTTTTGGTTTTTGGTTTTTGGTTTTGGTTTTTGGTTTTTGGTTTTTGGTTTTTGGTTTTTGTTTTTTGGTTTTTGGTTTTTGGTTTTTGGTTTTTGGTTTTTGGTTTTTGGTTTTTGGTTTTTGGTTTTTGGTTTTTGGTTTTTGGTTTTTGGTTTTTGTTTTTTGGTTTTTGGTTTTTGGTTTTTGGTTTTTGGTTTTTGGTTTTTGGTTTTTGGTTTTTGGTTTTTGGTTTTTGGTTTTTGGTTTTTGGTTTTTGGTTTTTGGTTTTTGGTTTTTGGTTTTTGGTTTTTGGTTTTTGGTTTTTGGTTTTTGGTTTTTGGTTTTTGGTTTTTGGTTTTTGGTTTTTGGTTTTTGGTTTTTGGTTTTTGGTTTTTGGTTTTTGGTTTTTGGTTTTTGGTTTTTGGTTTTTGGTTTTTGGTTTTTGGTTTTGGTTTTTGGTTTTTGGTTTTTGGTTTTTGGTTTTTGGTTTTTGGTTTTTGGTTTTTGGTTTTTGTTGTTGGTTTTTGGTTTTTGGTTTAGTTTAGTTTTTTGGTTATTGGTTTTTGTTTTTGGTTTTTGGTTTACGTTTTTGGTTTTTGGTTTTTGGTATTTGGTTTTTGGTTTTTTTTTTGGTTTTTGGTTTTTGGTTTTTGGTTTTTGGTTTTTGGATTTTTGGTTTTTGGTTTTTGGTTTTTGGTTTTTGGTTTTTGGTTTTTGGTTTTTGGTTTTTGGTTTTTGGTTTTTGGTTTTAGGTTTTTGGTTTTTGGTTTTTGGTTTTTGGGTTTTTGGTTTTTGGTTTTTGGTTTTTGGTTTTTGGTTTTTGGTTTTTGGTTTTTGTTTTTTGGTTTTTGGTTTTTGGTTTTTGGTTTTTGTTTTTTGGTTTTTGGTTTTTGGTTTTTGGTTTTTGGTTTTTGGTTTTTGGTTTTTGGTTTTTGGTTTTTGGTTTTTGGTTTTTGGTTTTAGGTTTTTGGTTTTTGGTTTTTGGTTTTTGGTTTTTGGATTTTGTTTTTTGGTTTTTGGTTTTTGGTTTTTGGTTTTGGTTTTTGGTTTTTGGTTTTTGGTTTTTGGTTTTTGGTTTTTGGTTTTTGGGTTTTGGTTTTTGGTTTTTGGTTTTTGGTTTTTGGTTTTTGGTTTTTGGTTTTTGGTTTTTGGTTTTTGGTTTTTGGTTTTTGGTTTTTGGTTTTTGGTTTTTGGTTTTTGGTTTTTGGTTTTTGGTTTTTGGTTTTTGGTTTTTGGTTTTGGGTTTTTGGTTATTTTTTTGGTTTTTGGTTTTTGGTTTTTGGTTTTTGGTTTTTGGATTTTTGGTTTTTGGTTTTTGGTTTTTGGTTTTTGGTTTTGGTTTTTGGTTTTTGGTTTTTGGTTTTTGGTTTTAGGTTTTTGGTTTTAGGTTTTTGGTTTTTGGTTTTTGGATTTTGTTTTTTGGTTTTTGGTTTTTGGTTTTCGGTTTTTGGGTTTTGGTTTTGGTTTTTGGTTTTTGGTTTTTGGTTTTTGGTTTTTGGTTTTTGTTTTTGGTTTTTGGTTTTTGGCTTTTCGTTTTTGGTTTTTGGTTTTTGGTTTTTGGTTTTTGGTTTTTGATTTTTGGTTTTTGGTTTTTGGTTTTCGGTTTTTGGTTTTTGGTTTTTGGATTTTGTTCTTTGGTTTTTGGATTTTAGTCTTCGGTTTTTGGTTTTTAGTTTTTCGGTTTCTGGTTTTCGGTTTTTGGTTTTTGGAGTTGGTTTTCGTTTTTAGGTTTCCGTTTTTTGGTTTTTGGTATTTGGTTTATGGTTTTTTGATTTTATGTTTTTGGTTTTTGGTTTTGGTTTTCGGTTTTTGGCTTTTGGTTTTTGGTTTGCGGTCTTCGGTTTTTGGTTTTTGGTTTTTAGTTTTTTGGTCTTTGGTTTTGGTTTCTGGTTTTTGGTTTTTGGTTTTTGGTTTTCAGTTTCTGGTTTTTGGTTTTTGGTTTTCGGTTTTTGTTTTTTGGTTTTTGATTTTGGTTTTTGATTTTCGGTTTTTGTTTTTTGGTTTTTGTTTTTCCCATTTTTTGATTTTTTGGTTTTTTGGTTGTTTGGTTTTTGGTTTTTGGTTTTTGGTTTTTGGTTTTTAGTTTTTGGTTTTTGGTTTTTGGTTTTTGGTTTTTGTTTTTTGGTTTTTTGATTTTTTGGTTTTTTGGTTTTTTGGTTTTTGGTTTTTGGTTTTTGGTTTTTGGTTTTTAGTTTTTGGTTTTTGGTTTTTGGTTTTTGGTTTTTGGTTTTTGGTTTTTTTCTTCGGTTTTTGGGTTTTGCTTTTTAGTTTTTTGGATTTTGGTTTTTGGTTTTTGGTGTTTGGTTTTTGTTCTTTGGTTTTTTGGTTTTTTGGGGGTTTGTTTAGTATTTTGGTGTTTTGTTTTTTGGTTTTTCGTTTTTGGGTTTTTGGTTTTTGGTTTTCGGATTTTGGTTTTTTTTTGTTTTTTTGGTTTTTGGTTTATTGGTTTTTTATTTTTTTGGTTTTCTGTTTTCGGTTTTTGGTTTTTGGTTTTTGGTTTTTGTTTTTTGGTTTTTGGTTTTTGGTTTTTGGTTTTTGGTTTTTGGTTTTTGGTTTTTGGTTTTTGGATTTTGGTTTTTGGTTTTTGGTTTTCGTTTTTGGTTTTTGGTTTTTGGTTTTTGGTTTTTTGGTTTTTGGTTTTTGGTTTTTGGTTTTCGTTTTTGGTTTTTGGTTTTTGGTTTTTGGTTTTTGTTTTTCCCATTTTTTGGTTTTTTGGTTTTTTGGTTGTTTGGTTTTTGGTTTTTGGTTTTTGGTTTTTGGTTTTTCGTTTTTGGTTTTTGGTTTTCGGTTTTCGTTTTTTCGTTTTTTGTTTTTTTTTTGGTTTCTGGTTTTTGGTTTTTGGATTTTGTTTTTGGTTTTTGGTTTTTGGTTTTTGGTTTTTGGATTTTGGTTTTTGGTTTTTGGTTTTCGTTTTTGGTTTTTGGTTTTTGGTTTTTTGGTTTTTGGTTTTTGGTTTTTGGTTTTCGTTTTTGGTTTTTGGTTTTTGGTTTTTGGTTTTTGTTTTTCCCATTTTTTGATTTTTTGGTTTTTTGGTTGTTTGGTTTTTGGTTTTTGGTTTTTGGTTTTTAGTTTTTGGTTTTTGGTTTTTGGTTTTTGGTTTTTGTTTTTTGGTTTTTTGATTTTTTGGTTTTTTGGTTTTTTGGTTTTTGGTTTTTGGTTTTTGGTTTTTGGTTTTTAGTATTTTGGTTTTTTGGTTTTTTGGTTTTTCGTTTTTGGGTTTTTGGTTTTTGGTTTTCGGATTTTGGTTTTTTTTGTTTTTTTGGTTTTTGGTTTATTGGTTTTTTATTTTTTTGGTTTTCTGTTTTCGGTTTTTGGTTTTTGGTTTTTGTTTTTTGGTTTTTGGTTTTTGGTTTTTGGTTTTTGGTTTTTGGTTTTTGGTTTTTGGTTTTTGGATTTTGGTTTTTGGTTTTTGGTTTTCGTTTTTGGTTTTTGGTTTTTGGTTTTTTGGTTTTTGGTTTTTGGTTTTTGGTTTTCGTTTTTGGTTTTTGGTTTTTGGTTTTTGGTTTTTGGTTTTTGTTTTTCCCATTTTTTGGTTTTTTGGTTTTTTGGTTGTTTGGTTTTTGGTTTTTGGTTTTTGGTTTTTGGTTTTTCGTTTTTGGTTTTTGGTTTTCGGTTTTTGTTTTTTCGTTTTTTGTTTTTTTTTTGGTTTCTGGTTTTTGGTTTTTGGATTTTGTTTTTGGTTTTTGGTTTTTGGTTTTTGGTTTTTGGTTTTTGGTTTTCGGTTTTTGGTTTTTGGTTTTTGGTCTTCGGTTTTCGGTTTTTGGTTTTCTGTTTTTTGTTTTTTCGGTTTTTGGGTTTAGGTTTTTGGTTTTTGTTTTTCGGTTTTTGTTTTTGGTTTTTGGTTTTTGGTTTTTGGTTTTTGGTTTTTCGTTTTTAGGGTTTTGTACTAAAATACAAAACCCTATTGCAATCACGACCTCTGTCCGTCTGTCCGTCCGTCCGTCCGTCCGTCCGTCCGTCCGTCCGTCTGTATGTCACAGCACTTTTTCTCCGAAACTATAGACGCTACAGCCATGAAACTTTGTGGAAAGGTCAGAAGTGGTGACCTCTTGAAAGTTCAAGGGTGACAAAATTTTTCGAAGGGGTTTAAGGGGGGTCTCCCCATATAGGGAGTTGACCTCTCAAAAAAAATTTTTCACCAATGGTAGTCGAGTAGGGTGTCATTAGAAAGGTCTCAATGAGATCTTGTGAAAACAGGTCTTAAAATTGCCTTATGAGTACCAAGGGGGGCAGGGGAAGGGGAAATGTACGAACTTTTCGCGTACCCCCCCCCTCGCGATTGGACACCTTCCATCCGAGAAACCTGAAAAAAATCATGAATGTAGGCCTTAATGAGTACAACAACAACAAATACATGAGAAGTCGAAATTCACTCAACTTTGTTAGTAATAGTATGATTTATCGATTTTATGTTTTCTTGAATAAAATCTAAATGGTACCCTTAAATTCAATAAAATCTAGCGAACAGATGACTATTTATAAGATTGATCTTTTCTGAAAGTTTCATAAGGATTGATCAGTATTTAACGAAGTTATAGCGATTTGAATTTTCCTGTATTACTATGGAACAATGTGCCCTGTATTACTATGGAAACATATGGCTATGGAGCCATATGCGCTTTTTACCGACTTAGACACTACAGCTTTGCTAGGATTTGCATGAAAGTTTCAGGAATGATAGTTATCATGAGGATGACTACATACAATTGAAACAAGTCGAAAAGGCAGGAGAGAGCTCCTAGCAAAAAGGCTTTGTAGCCATTCTAGGATTCGAAAAAATAGGCCATGAATCGATGCTTACAGTACAGAGGAGTGGCCCCTGAAAAAAATTTCACGAAAGGTAGCCGATATGAGTATCAAATGAAAGTTCTCTATGAGAGCTTTTCAAAACAGTTCTTAAACTGACAGTTTTTGCTTCAGTGGGGGTACAGAGGGGGGGAAATACATGAAAAATGTGTTTTCTCCCTCGCGAATGGACACCCGTGATCTAAAAAAATCTGAAAAAATTATCAAGCGAGATATTTATGGGTATAATTTTAACAAATACCTCAGAATTAAAAAATTCTTTCAACTTAGTTAATAATAGTATGATCCTCGAACATGACGTGTTTCTTAATTTTATTCGTTGCTGGTTACGGCATTTTGTAAGTTGAGTACAAAACCCTTCTGACATGAGCATAGGTCTGTCTACCCAACTTGTTTGTTTTGTTATTTGGTTTTCGGTTATTTGGTTTTTGGTTTTTGGTTTTTGGTATTTGGTGTTTGGTTTTTGGTTTTTGGTTTTTGGTTTTTTTGTTTTTGTTTTTGGTTTTCGGTTTTTGGTTTTTGGTTTTTGGTTTTTGGTTTTTGTTCTTTGGTTTTTCGGTTTTTTGGTTTTTTGGTTTTTTGGTTTTTTGGTTTTTTGGTTTTTTGGTCTTTTGGTTTCTCGTTTTTGGTTTTTGGTTTTTGATTTTTGGTATCCTGTTTTTGGTTTTTCGTTTTTTGTTTTTGGTTTTTGGTTTTTGGTTTTCGGTTTTTGGTTTTTGGTTTTTGGTTTTTGGTTTTTGGTTTTTGGTTTTTGGTTTTTGGTTATTGGTTTTTGGTTTTTGGTTTTTGGTTTTTGGTTTTTGGTTTTTGGTTTTTGGTTTTTGGTTTTTGTTTTTTGTTTTTTGGTCTTTGGTTTTTGGTTTTTGGTTTTAAGTTTTTTGGTTTTTGGGTTTTTGGATTTGGTTTTTGGTTTTTAGTTTTTTGGTTTTTGGGTTTTTGGTTTTTGGTTATTGGTTTTTGGTTTCTCGTTTTTGGTTTTTGGTTTATTGGTTTTTTGGTTTTTGGTTTTTGGTTTTTTTGTTTTTTGTTTTTCGTTTTTTGTTTTGTTATTTGGTTTTCGGTTATTTGGTTTTTGGTTTTTGATTTTTGGTTTTTGGTTTTTGGTTTTCGGTTTTTGGTTTTTGGTTTTTGGTTTTTGGTTTTTGGTATCTGGTTTTTGGTTTTTGGTTTTTTGTTTTTGGTTTTAGGTTTTTGGTTTTTTATTTTCTGGCTTTTGGTTTTTGGTTTTTGGTTTTTGGTTTTTGGTTGTTGGTTTTTGGTTTTTGGTTTTTGGTTTTTGGTTTTCGGTTTTTGGGTTTTGGTTTTTGGTTTTTGGTTTTTGGTTTTTGTTTTTGGTATTTGGTTTCTGGTTTTCGGTTTTTGGTTTTTGGTTTTTGGTTTTTGATTTTTGGTGTTTGTTTTTTGGTTCTTGGTTTTTCGTCTTCGGTGTCTGATCTTCGGTTTTGGGTTTTTGGTTTTTGTTTCTGGTTTTTGGTTTCTTGGTTTTTGGTTTTTGATTTTTTGTTTTTGGTTTTTGGTTTTTGGTTTTTGGTATCTGGTTTTTGGTTTTGGTTTTCGGTTTTTGGTTTTTGGGTTTTGGTTTTTGGGTTTTGGGTTTTGGTTTTTGGTTTTTGGTTTTCGATTTTTGGTTTTTGGTCTTCGGTTTTTGGGTTTTCTTTTTTGGTTTTTGGTTTTTGGTTTTTGGTATCCTGTTTTTTGTTTTTGGTTTTCGGTTTTTGGTTTTCGGTTTTTGGTTTTTTTGTATTTTGTTTTTGGTTTTTGGTTTTCGGTTTTTGGTTTTTGGTTTTTGGCTTTTGGTTTTTGATTTTTGTTCTTTGGTTTTTTGGCTTTTTGGTTTTTGGTTTTTTGGTTTTTTGGTTTTTTGGTTTTTTGGTTTTTGGTTTTTTGTTTTAGTTTTCGGATTTTGGTTTTTGGTTTTTGGTTTTTGGTTTTTGTTTTTGGTTTATGGGTTTTTGGTTTTTGGCTTTTGGTTTTTGGTCTTCGGTTTTTGGGTTTTGGTTTTCAGTTTTTTGGTTTTTGGTTTTTGGTGTTTGGTTTTTGGTTTTTGGTTTTTGGTTTTTGATTTTTTTGGTTTTTGTTTTTTGTTTTTGGTTTTCGGTTTTTGGTTTTTGGTTTTTGGTTTTTGGTTTTTGGTTTTCGGTTTTTGGTTTTTAAGTTTTTTTGTTTTTGGTTTTTTTGGTTTTTATTTTTGGTTTTTAGTTTTTTGGTTTTTGGTTTTTGGTATCCTGTTTTTGGTTTTTCGTTTTTTGTTTTTGGTTTTTGGTTTTTGGTTTTCGGTTTTTGGTTTTTGGTTTTTGGTTTTGGTTTTTGGTTTTTGGTTTTTGGTTTTTGGTATCCTGTTTTTGGTTTTTCGTTTTTTGTTTTTGGTTTTTGGTTTTTGGTTTTCGGTTTTTGGTTTTTGGTTTTTGGTTTTTGGTTTTTGGTTTTTGGTTTTTGGTTATTGGTCTTTGGTTTTTGGTTTTTGGGTTTTGGGTTTTGGCTTTTGGTTTTTGGTTTTTGGTTTTTGGTTTTTGGTTTTTGGTTTTTGGTTTTTGGTTTTTGGTTTTTGGTTTTTGGAGTTGGTTTTTGGAGTTGGTTTTTGGTTTTCGCTTTTTGGTTTTTGGTTTTTGGTTTTTGGTTTTTGGTTTTTGGTTTTTGGTTTTTGGTATCCTGTTTTTTGTTTTTCGTTTTTTGTTTTTGGTTTTTGGTTTTTGGTTTTCGGTTTTTGGTTTTTGGTTTTTGGTTTTTGGTTTTTGGTTTTGGTTTTTGGTTTTTGGTTTTTGGTTTTTGGTTTTTGGTTTTTGGTTATTGGTTTTTGGTTTTTGGTTTTTGGTTTTCGGTTTTTGGTTTTTGGTTTTTGGTTTTTGGTTTTTGGTTTTGGTTTTTGGTTTTTGGTTTTTGGTTTTTGGTTTTTGGTTTTTGGTTTTTGGTTTTTTGTTTTTGGTTTTTGGTTTTTGGTTTTTGGTTTTCGGTTTTTGGTTTTTGGTTTTTGGTTTTCGGTTTTTGGTTTTTGGTTTTTGGTTTTTGGTTTTTGGTTTTTGGTTTTTGGTTTTGTGTTTTGGTTTTTGGTTTTTGGTTTTTGGTTTTTGGTTTTTGGTTTTTGGTTTTTGGTTTTTGGTTTTTGTTTTTTGTTTTTTGGTCTTTGGTTTTTGGTTTTTGGTTTTAAGTTTTTTGGTTTTTGGGTTTTTGGATTTGGTTTTTGGTTTTTTAGTTTTTTGGTTTTTGGGTTTTTGGTTTTTGGTTATTGGGTTTTGGTTTCTCGTTTTTGGTTTTTGGTTTATTGGTTTTTTGGTTTTTGGTTTTTGGTTTTTTTGTTTTTTGTTTGTAGTAATCTAGGAGCTATGGCTCTAAAAGCAGCGCTGACACAGGCACACAGCACAAACTCAATTTAACAAGGAGTAACCATTCAGTCACCTTCCTCATCGCAACACTCGTTTTTTTTTTCCGCATGAAAAATAAGTGAAAAAATTTCTTTTGTACTTAACACCCGGGAAACAAAATTCTAAAACTGTTTTAATGTGTAGTGATTTTATTTCAATATCTTTTGAATATAATTTAACTAATTGCGGTGTAACGCGGTATGCAAATGCTTAGAACGAAACGGTTAACCCCTTAAATTATATGAACGATAAAATCATTGTATCATTTAAACCCCACAAAATTTGTCAAATTTTACCCATTCCAACCATAATATTAATTAAAAATTGTTTTGTTTGTCGGTAATTAACGCGTGCCTGTCCTATTCTTTCGATTTATTTCCCCCCTTAATTACGCCTAATAATTATAAACATTAATTGCTTTCAATTGAAAACTTAATCGAATCTACACAAAAAAACGATTTAGAATTTTAAAAATAACCGAAATGAGTGTGCATTATCACCACCGCATGTTCACCCATAGATGGCACTTCTATTTCCACATGGTACGAGCGAGGTTATTCCGTGTGTCTCGAACATTTTTTCAATGAACAGTTTCCCATAAACCGCTCCGTGCACAAGGCGGATACGATTAAGTTCTAGTGTAAGTGTCAGGTGATAAGTGATTTGAATGGTTGGCGAGGGAGTCTTATCAGGAAAATCGTTTGTGGCAGAGATAACTTCTACCATCCTGTGGATGCACAGCGAAAGAAAAGAAGAAAAAAAAAAAAGGAAAAACTTCACATATTGCTACTTTTTCTACGACAGTGCCTGTAAAAAAATGATAGCAGCTGCCAATATCGCCATGAGCCATCAGCATTAGGTCACGAAGTGTTGTGCAACAGGTGGTTGGAAGGCCGAGGTGAAGATCTTCATTGTACGGAGCGGCACATGTTGATTGGGGAACGGCGGGACCGTACTCCCTGTTTCTGGGAAAACACACCGTTTGGATGCAAAAAGGCGCTTGGTGTATTCAAACATAGTTCAACAAAGAGTGATAAATCAACTGAAAAGTTAGATCCAGAAGAATTAGTCAGATCACTCAATCCATATAGTGACCAACGGATTGCATATAAAGAAGCTGATAACTTATCTAGAGAGACTAACAATTCGTGGAATGAAACATTCAAAAGTTTAAACGCTGAGAAGGTCGATAAACTTGTGAATAAAATTGAGACTCCAGACACCGCTGAAAACGAAATATTAAACATTAAAAGCAGTAGAATAAGTAGCAGCGAGCATTACCACGTTCGAAGACCATACGGTTGTGATATTCAAGGAAGTCTATATGTATTCACACTTTGATAGCTGAATTTTTATACGATTTTATACACCCTTAGGATCTATTTTATGTCTTAATACTCGTGTGTTAATATTTGATATATGAACGCGATTCTTCACTACCAAAAATTCCAGGACTTGCTTACCTCCACATCGTCAACGAGCGCTCGTCGTCGAGGGAAAGGTACTGTAAGTAACCTCTTAACATTTTTTATAATTAAATATTTATTGAATTTAAAAAAAAAAAAAGAAAATATCAAATATATATAAAAATTAATATTTATTACACATAGAAAATTATATGACATATATATACAAATTTAATTTATTAAACGATCAAGATGAAAAATGTAATAGGACGAGGTTTTTGGTTTCTTGGTTTTTGGTTTTTGATTTTGTGTTTTTGGTTTTTGGTTTTTGGTTTTTGGTATCTGGTTTTTGGTTTTGGTTTTCGGTTTTTGGTTTTTGGGTTTTGGTTTTTGGTTTTTGGTTTTCGATTTTTGGTTTTTGGTCTTCGGTTTTTGGGTTTTCTTTTTTAGTTTTTCGGATTTTGGTTTTTGGTTTTTGGTATCCTGTTTTTGGTTTTTTGTTTTTTGTTTTTGGTTTTCGGTTTTTGGTTTTTTTGTTTTTTGTTTTTGGTTTTTGGTTTTCGGATTTTGGTTTTTGGTTTTTGGATTTTGGTTTTTGGGTTTTTGGTTTTTGGCTTTTGGTTTTCGGTTTTTGGTTTTCGGTTTTGGTTTTTGGTTTTTGGATTTTGGTTTTTGGTTTTTGGTCTTTGGTTTTTCGTTTTCGGATTTTGGTTTTTGGTTTTTGGTTTTTGGTTGTTGGTTTTTGGTTTTTGGTTTTTGATTTTTGGTTTTCGGTTTTTGGGTTTTGGTTTTTGGTTTTTGGTTTTTGGTTTTTGTTTTTGGTATTTGGTTTCTGGTTTTCGGTTTTTGGTTTTTGGTTTTTGGTTTTTGATTTTTGGTGTTTGTTTTTTGGTTCTTGGTTTTTCGTCTTCGGTTTCTGGTCTTCGGTTTTGGGTTTTTGGTTTTTGTTTCTGGTTTTTGGTTTCTTGGTTTTTGGTTTTTGGTTTTTGATTTTTTGTTCTGGTTTTTGGATTTTGGTATCTGGTTTTTGGTTTTGGTTTTCCGTTTTTGGTTTTTGGGTTTTGGTTTTTGGGTTTTGGTTTTTGCTTTTTGGTTTTCGATTTTTGGTTTTTGGTCTTCGGTTTTTGGGTTTTCTTTTTTGGTTTTTGGTTTTTGGTTTTTGGTATCCTGTTTTTTGTTTTTGGTTTTCGGTTTTTGGTTTTCGGTTTTTGGTTTTTTTGTATTTTGTTTTTGGTTTTTGGTTTTCGGTTTTTGGTTTTTGGTTTTTGGCTTTTGGTTTTTGATTTTTGTTCTTTGGTTTTTTGGCTTTTTGGTTTTTGGTTTTTTGGTTTTTTGGTTTTTTGGTTTTTTGGTTTTTGGTTTTTTGTTTTAGTTTTCGGATTTTGGTTTTTGGTTTTTGGTTTTTGTTTTTGGTTTATGGGTTTTTGGTTTTTGGCTTTTGGTTTTGGTCTTCGGTTTTTGGGTTTTGGTTTTCAGTTTTTTGGTTTTTGGTTTTTGGTGTTTGGTTTTTGGTTTTTGGTTTTTGGTTTTTGATTTTTTTGGTTTTTGTTTTTTGTTTTTGGTTTTCGGTTTTTGGTTTTTGGTTTTTGGTTTTTGGTTTTCGGTTTTTGGTTTTTAAGTTTTTTTGTTTTTGGTTTTTTTGGTTTTTATTTTTGGTTTTTAGTTTTTTGGTTTTTGGTTTTTGGTATCCTGTTTTTGGTTTTTCGTTTTTTGTTTTTGGTTTTTGGTTTTTGGTTTTCGGTTTTTGGTTTTTGGTTTTGGTTTTGGTTTTTGGTTTTTGGTTTTTGGTTTTTGGTTTTTGGTATCCTGTTTTTGGTTTTTCGTTTTTTGTTTTTGGTTTTTGGTTTTTGGTTTTCGGTTTTTGGTTTTTGGTTTTTGGTTTTTGGTTTTTGGTTTTTGGTTTTTGGTTATTGGTCTTTGGTTTTTGGTTTTTGGGTTTTGGCTTTTGGTTTTTGGTTTTTGGTTTTTGGTTTTTGGTTTTTGGTTTTTGGTTTTTGGTTTTTGGTTTTTGGTTTATGGAGTTGGTTTTTGGTTTTCGCTTTTTGGTTTTTGGTTTTTGGTTTTTGGTTTTTGGTTTTTGGTTTTTGGTTTTTGGTTTTTGGTATCCTGTTTTTTGTTTTTCGTTTTTTGTTTTTGGTTTTTGGTTTTTGGTTTTCGGTTTTTGGTTTTTGGTTTTTGGTTTTTGGTTTTGGTTTTTGGTTTTTGGTTTTTGGTTTTTGGTTTTTGGTTTTTGGTTTTTGGTTATTGGTTTTTGGTTTTTGGTTTTTGGTTTTCGGTTTTTGGTTTTTGGTTTTTGGTTTTTGGTTTTTGGTTTTGGTTTTTGGTTTTTGGTTTTTGGTTTTTGGTTTTTGGTTTTCGGTTTTTTGTTTTTGGTTTTTGGTTTTTGGTTTTTGGCTTTCGGTTTTTGGTTTTTGGTTTTTGGTTTTCGGTTTTTGGTTTTTGGTTTTTGGTTTTTGGTTTTTGGTTTTTGGTTTTTGGTTTTGTTTTTTGGTTTTTGGTTTTTGGTTTTTGGTTTTTGGTTTTTGGTTTTTGGTTTTTGGTTTTTGGTTTTTGGTTTTTGGTTTTTGTTTTTTGTTTTTTGGTCTTTGGTTTTTGGTTTTTGGTTTTAAGTTTTTTGGTTTTTGGGTTTTTGGATTTGGTTTTTGGTTTTTTAGTTTTTTGGTTTTTGGGTTTTTGGTTTTTGGTTATAGGGTTTTGGTTTCTCGTTTTTGGTTTTTGGTTTATTGGTTTTTTGGTTTTTGGTTTTTGGTTTTTTTGTTTTTTGTTTGTAGTAATCTAGGAGCTATGGCTCTAAAAGCAGCGCTGACACAGGCACACAGCACAAACTCAATTTAACAAGGAGTAACCATTCAGTCACCTTCCTCATCGCAACACTCGTTTTTTTTTTCCGCATGAAAAATAAGTGAAAAAATTTCTTTTGTACTTAACACCCGGGAAACAAAATTCTAAAACTGTTTTAATGTGTAGTGATTTTATTTCAATATCTTTTGAATATAATTTAACTAATTGCGGTGTAACGCGGTATGCAAATGCTTAGAACGAAACGGTTAACCCCTTAAATTATATGAACGATAAAATCATTGTATCATTTAAACCCCACAAAATTTGTCAAATTTTACCCATTCCAACCATAATATTAATTAAAAATTGTTTTGTTTGTCGGTAATTAACGCGTGCCTGTCCTATTCTTTCGATTTATTTCCCCCCTTAATTACGCCTAATAATTATAAACATTAATTGCTTTCAATTGAAAACTTAATCGAATCTACACAAAAAAACGATTTAGAATTTTAAAAATAACCGAAATGAGTGTGCATTATCACCACCGCATGTTCACCCATAGATGGCACTTCTATTTCCACATGGTACGAGCGAGGTTATTCCGTGTGTCTCGAACATTTTTTCAATGAACAGTTTCCCATAAACCGCTCCGTGCACAAGGCGGATACGATTAAGTTCTAGTGTAAGTGTCAGGTGATAAGTGATTTGAATGGTTGGCGAGGGAGTCTTATCAGGAAAATCGTTTGTGGCAGAGATAACTTCTACCATCCTGTGGATGCACAGCGAAAGAAAAGAAGAAAAAAAAAAAAGGAAAAACTTCACATATTGCTACTTTTTCTACGACAGTGCCTGTAAAAAAATGATAGCAGCTGCCAATATCGCCATGAGCCATCAGCATTAGGTCACGAAGTGTTGTGCAACAGGTGGTTGGAAGGCCGAGGTGAAGATCTTCATTGTACGGAGCGGCACATGTTGATTGGGGAACGGCGGGACCGTACTCCCTGTTTCTGGGAAAACACACCGTTTGGATGCAAAAAGGCGCTTGGTGTATTCAAACATAGTTCAACAAAGAGTGATAAATCAACTGAAAAGTTAGATCCAGAAGAATTAGTCAGATCACTCAATCCATATAGTGACCAACGGATTGCATATAAAGAAGCTGATAACTTATCTAGAGAGACTAACAATTCGTGGAATGAAACATTCAAAAGTTTAAACGCTGAGAAGGTCGATAAACTTGTGAATAAAATTGAGACTCCAGACACCGCTGAAAACGAAATATTAAACATTAAAAGCAGTAGAATAAGTAGCAGCGAGCATTACCACGTTCGAAGACCATACGGTTGTGATATTCAAGGAAGTCTATATGTATTCACACTTTGATAGCTGAATTTTTATACGATTTTATACACCCTTAGGATCTATTTTATGTCTTAATACTCGTGTGTTAATATTTGATATATGAACGCGATTCTTCACTACCAAAAATTCCAGGACTTGCTTACCTCCACATCGTCAACGAGCGCTCGTCGTCGAGGGAAAGGTACTGTAAGTAACCTCTTAACATTTTTTATAATTAAATATTTATTGAATTTTAAAAAAAAAAAAAAAAAATATCAAATATATATAAAAATTAATATTTATTACACATAGAAAATTATATGACATATATATACAAATTTAATTTATTAAACGATCAAGATGAAAAATGTAATAGGACGACAATCGTCATCCCAATGCATCCGTCTATTTAGATAAAAAAAAAGAAGAATCGCCGTATAAAATCGTTTTTTTTTTAATTTCGTATAAATCCATGTAAACATTTTTGAAACATAATGTATGTAGGGTGAAAGTGTGGCATCTACAAGAGCTAACCACAATAATTATAATACTACAGGAAATCGGAGTAAAATGAATTTTCTTCTAATGTTAATCTTCTTTTAATATCAATTTCCCTCTTTCAATGATTAAATGCTTTTCAATATGGTGTTGTAAATTGCTGTGCTGATTGCCATAGAAAAATCATACTGTGGAGATATATCAATTTCATTACATTAACGTTGTTCGAATAAAAACAAAAAATGATGGATTAAACGGAAAATCGGTCTTTCCCTTTCGGTCTTTTCCAATCGGGTATAGGACCCGGTACGGTGGCAGGCTTCCACCCCAAAATATGAGCCAGCCGCCGGGTACAGATTAATTCCTTCTTTTGTTTCAGGTGACGTCATGGGTTGAGTGGCCCAAGCCAAGTGCCTTTTTATGGCATAGAGTTATGCAATTCAATTGTATAATTCTGTGACATAAATTGGTCACCGGGGTACTCCCCTTCTGGTGGGAAAGCCCATATAATTCAAGTTGTATGAGTTTTCCACTCAGAAGAGGAATACCTGGCCACCTCAACAATTTAACATTGGATTTATTCCGGTTGGGTGGGTATGAAGGGGCTCCACCACCACCCGGCTGCCCCTCTTTCATTTGTGGGCCCTGAATTTATTTGGGTAAGGACGAGGTCACCCCAAGTTCACCTTTCTTGTCAGGTTTCTCTTGTTCTAGTAACAAGTATGTCTCCTTCGTGGAGGTTATCTACAATGTTGCGACTTCGGTCGTCTTCTTTGATCTCTGCAAGCAATTCGTGAATGCGAAATGTTTTGTAGTGAGTCCTCGTGCCGGGGAAACGAACCCGCCCCACGACACCGCAATGCTAGCCTGCCAGCGCATTCACGCGTCTCCGGACGAGGGCATTCTCGGCAGGAACCAACACCTTCCTCTGCCGAGGCAGCAGAACATCGCTGCAGTCCTTCACGGACTTTATGGAAACTTCGATATTCACTACATGTTTTTCGTTTTTTGTTTTGGTATTTGGTTTTCGGTTTTTGGTTTTTGGTTTTTGGTTTTCGGTTTTTGGTTTTTGGTATCTGGTTTTTGGTTTTTGGCTTTTTGTTTTTGGGTTTAGGTTTTTGGTTTTTTATTTTCTGGTTTTTGGTTTTTGGTTTTTGGTTTTCGGTTTTTGTTTTGGGTTTTTGGTTTTTGGTTTTTGGTTTTTGGTTTTTGGTTTTTGGTTTTTGGTTTTTGGATTTTGGTCATCGGTTTTTGGTTTTTGGTTTTTGGTTTTCGGTTTTTGTTTTGGGTTTTTGGTTTTTGGTTTTTTGTTTTTGGTTTTAGGTTTTTGGTTTTTTATTTTCTGGTTTTTGGTTTTTGGTTTTTGGTTTTTGGTTTTTGGTTTTCGGTTTTTGTTTTGGGTTTTTGGTTTTTGGTTTTTGTTGTTTGTTGTTTGGTTTTTGGTTTTCGGTTTTTGGTTTTTGGTTTTTGGTTTTTGGTTTTTGGTTTTTGGTATCTGGTTTTTGGTTTTTGGTTTTTTGTTTTTGGTTTTAGGTTTTTGGTTTTTTATTTTCTGGTTTTTGGTTTTTGGTTTTTGGTTTTTGGTTTTTGGTTTTTGGTTTTCGGTTTTTGTTTTGGGTTTTTGGTTTTTGGTTTTTGGTTCTTGGTTTTTGGTTTTTGGTTTTTGGTTTTTGGTTTCTGGTTTTTGGTTTTTGGTTTTTGGTTTTTGGATTTTGGTCCTCGGTTTTTCGTTTTTGGTTTTTGGTTTTTGGTTTTTGGTTTTTGGTTTTTGGTTTTCGGTTTTTGTTTTGGGTTTTTGGGTTTTTGGTTTTTGGTTTTTGGTTTTTGGTTTTTGGTTTTTGGTTTTTGGTTTCTGGTTTTTGGTTTTTGGATTTTGGTCATCGGTTTTTGGTTTTTGGTTTTTGGTTTTCGGTTTTTGTTTTGGGTTTTTGGTTTTTGGTTTTTTGTTTTTGGTTTTAGGTTTTTGGTTTTTTATTTTCTGGTTTTTGGTTTTTGGTTTTTGGTTTTTGGTTTTTGGTTTTTGGTTTTCGGTTTTTGTTTTGGGTTTTTGGTTTTTGGTTTTTGTTGTTTGTTGTTTGGTTTTTGGTTTTCGGTTTTTGGTTTTTGGTTTTTGGTTTTTGGTTTTTGGTTTTTGGTATCTGGTTTTTGGTTTTTGGTTTTTTGTTTTTGGTTTTAGGTTTTTGGTTTTTTATTTTCTGGTTTTTGGTTTTTGGTTTTTGGTTTTTGGTTTTCGGTTTTTGTTTTGGGTTTTTGGTTTTTGGTTTTGGTTTTTGGTTTTTGGTTTTTGGTTTTTGGTTTCTGGTTTTTGGTTTTTGGTTTTTGGTTTTTGGATTTTGGATTTTGGTCCTCGGTTTTTCGTTTTTGGTTTTTGGTTTTTAGTTTTTTGGTTTTTGGTTTTTGGGGTTGGTTTTTGATGTTGGTTTTTGGTTTTTGGTTTTTGGTTTTTGGGTTTTTGGTCTTTGGCTTTTGGTTTTTGGTCTTCGGTTTTTGGGTTTTGGTTTTTAGTTTTTTGTTTTGGTTTTTGGTGTTTGGTTTTTGGTTTTTGGTTTTTGGTTTTTGATTTTTCGGTTTTTGTTTTTTGTTTTCGGTTTTTGTTTTTCGGTTTTTGGTTTTTGGTTTTTGGTTCTCGGTTTTTGGTTTTTAAGTTTTTTTGTTTTTGGTTTTTGGTTTTTAGTTTTTTGGTTTGTGGTTTTAGGTTTTTGGTTTTTGGAGTTGGTTTTTGGAGTTGGTTTTTGGTTTTCGCTTTTTGGTTTTTGGTTTTTGGTTTTTTGTTTTTGGTTTTTGGTTTTTGGTTTTTGGTTTTTGGTTTTTGGTTTTTTGTTTTTGGTTTTTGGTTTTTGGTTTTTGGTTTTTGGTTTTTGGTTTTTGGTTTTTGGATTTTGGTCATCGGTTTTTGGTTTTTGGTTTTTGGTTTTTTGTTTTTGGTTTTAGGTTTTTGGTTTTTTATTTTCTGGTTTTTGGTTTTTGGTTTTTGGTTTTTGGGTTTTGGTTTTTGGTTTTTGGTTTTCGGTTTTTGTTTTGAGTTTTTGGTTTTTGGTTTTTGTTGTTTGTTGTTTGGTTTTTGGTTTTCGGTTTTTGGTTTTTGGTTTTTGGTTTTTGGTTTTTGGTTTTTGGTTTTTGGTATCTGGTTTTTGGTTTTTGGTTTTTTGTTTTTGGTTTTAGGTTTTTGGTTTTTTATTTTCTGGTTTTTGGTTTTTGGTTTTTGGTTTTTGGTTTTTGGTTTTTGGTTTTCGGTTTTTGTTTTGGGTTTTTGGTTTTTGGTTTTTGGTTTTTGGTTTTTGGTTTTTGGTTTTTGGTTTTTGGTTTCTGGTTTTTGGTTTTTGGTTTTTGGTTTTTGGTTTTTGGATTTTGGTCCTCGGTTTTTGGTTTTTGGTTTTTAGTGTTATGGTTTTTGGTTTTTGGTTTTTGGGGTTGGTTTTTGATGTTGGTTTTTGGTTTTTGGTTTTTGGGTTTTTGGTCTTTGGCTTTTGGTTTTCGGTCTTCGGTTTTTGGGTTTTGGTTTTTAGTTTTTTGGTTTTTGGTGTTTGGTTTTTGGGTTTTGGTTTTTGGTTCTTGATTTTTTGGTTTTTGTTTTTTGTTTTTGGTTTTTGTTTTTCGGTTTTTGGTTTTTGGTTTTTGGTTTTTGGTTTTTGGTTTTTAAGGTTTTTTGTTTTTGGTTTTTTTTGGTTTTTGGTTTTTAGTTTTTTGGTTTTTGGTTTTTGGTTTTTGGTTTTTGGAGTTGGTTTTTGGAGTTGGTTTTTGGTTTTTGGTTTTTTGTTTTTGGTTTTTGGTTTTTGGTTTTTGGTTTTTGGTTTTTGGTATCCTGTTTTTGGTTTTTCGTTTTTTGTTTTTGGTTTTTGGTTTTCGGTTTTTGGTTTTTGGTTTTTGGTTTTTGGTTTTTGGTTTTGTTTTTGGTTTTTGGTTTTTGGTTTTTGGTTTTTGGTTTTTGGTTTTTGGTTTTTGGTTTTGGTTCTTGGTTTTTGGTTTTTGGTCTTTGGTTTTTGGTTTTTGGTTTTTGGTTTTTGGTTTTTGGTTTTTGGTTTTTGGTTTTTGGTCTTTGGTTATTGGTTTTTGGTTTTTGGTTTTTGGTTTTTGGTTTTTGGTTTTTGGTTTTCGGTTTTTGTTTTGGGTTTTTGGGTTTTTGGTTTTTGGTTTTTGGTTTTTGGTTTTTGGTTTTTGGTTTTTGGTTTCTGGTTTTTGGTTTTTGGATTTTGGTCATCGGTTTTTGGTTTTTGGTTTTTGGTTTTCGGTTTTTGTTTTGGGTTTTTGGTTTTTGGTTTTTTGTTTTTGGTTTTAGGTTTTTGGTTTTTTATTTTCTGGTTTTTGGTTTTTGGTTTTTGGTTTTTGGTTTTTGGTTTTTGGTTTTTGGTTTTTGGTTTTTGGATTTTGGTCCTCGGTTTTTCGTTTTTGGTTTTTGGTTTTTGGTTTTTGGTTTTTGGTTTTTGGTTTTCGGTTTTTGTTTTGGGTTTTTGGGTTTTTGGTTTTTGGTTTTTGGTTTTTGGTTTTTGGTTTTTGGTTTTTGGTTTCTGGTTTTTGGTTTTTGGATTTTGGTCATCGGTTTTTGGTTTTTGGTTTTTGGTTTTCGGTTTTTGTTTTGGGTTTTTGGTTTTTGGTTTTTTGTTTTTGGTTTTAGGTTTTTGGTTTTTTATTTTCTGGTTTTTGGTTTTTGGTTTTTGGTTTTTGGTTTTTGGTTTTTGGTTTTTGGTTTTCGGTTTTTGTTTTGGGTTTTTGGTTTTTGGTTTTTGTTGTTTGTTGTTTGGTTTTTGGTTTTCGGTTTTTGGTTTTTGGTTTTTGGTTTTTGGTTTTTGGTTTTTGGTATCTGGTTTTTGGTTTTTGGTTTTTTGTTTTTGGTTTTAGGTTTTTGGTTTTTTATTTTCTGGTTTTTGGTTTTTGGTTTTTGGTTTTTGGTTTTCGGTTTTTGTTTTGGGTTTTTGGTTTTTGGTTTTGGTTTTTGGTTTTTGGTTTTTGGTTTTTGGTTTCTGGTTTTTGGTTTTTGGTTTTTGGTTTTTGGATTTTGGATTTTGGTCCTCGGTTTTTCGTTTTTGGTTTTTGGTTTTTAGTTTTTTGGTTTTTGGTTTTTGGGGTTGGTTTTTGATGTTGGTTTTTGGTTTTTGGTTTTTGGTTTTTGGGTTTTTGGTCTTTGGCTTTTGGTTTTTGGTCTTCGGTTTTTGGGTTTTGGTTTTTAGTTTTTTGTTTTGGTTTTTGGTGTTTGGTTTTTGGTTTTTGGTTTTTGGTTTTTGATTTTTCGGTTTTTGTTTTTTGTTTTCGGTTTTTGTTTTTCGGTTTTTGGTTTTTGGTTTTTGGTTCTCGGTTTTTGGTTTTTAAGTTTTTTTGTTTTTGGTTTTTGGTTTTTAGTTTTTTGGTTTGTGGTTTTAGGTTTTTGGTTTTTGGAGTTGGTTTTTGGAGTTGGTTTTTGGTTTTCGCTTTTTGGTTTTTGGTTTTTGGTTTTTTGTTTTTGGTTTTTGGTTTTTGGTTTTTGGTTTTTGGTTTTTGGTTTTTTGTTTTTGGTTTTTGGTTTTTGGTTTTTGGTTTTTGGTTTTTGGTTTTTGGTTTTTGGATTTTGGTCATCGGTTTTTGGTTTTTGGTTTTTGGTTTTTTGTTTTTGGTTTTAGGTTTTTGGTTTTTTATTTTCTGGTTTTTGGTTTTTGGTTTTTGGTTTTTGGGTTTTGGTTTTTGGTTTTTGGTTTTCGGTTTTTGTTTTGAGTTTTTGGTTTTTGGTTTTTGTTGTTTGTTGTTTGGTTTTTGGTTTTCGGTTTTTGGTTTTTGGTTTTTGGTTTTTGGTTTTTGGTTTTTGGTTTTTGGTATCTGGTTTTTGGTTTTTGGTTTTTTGTTTTTGGTTTTAGGTTTTTGGTTTTTTATTTTCTGGTTTTTGGTTTTTGGTTTTTGGTTTTTGGTTTTTGGTTTTTGGTTTTCGGTTTTTGTTTTGGGTTTTTGGTTTTTGGTTTTTGGTTTTTGGTTTTTGGTTTTTGGTTTTTGGTTTTTGGTTTCTGGTTTTTGGTTTTTGGTTTTTGGTTTTTGGATTTTGGTCCTCGGTTTTTGGTTTTTGGTTTTTAGTGTTATGGTTTTTGGTTTTTGGTTTTTGGGGTTGGTTTTTGATGTTGGTTTTTGGTTTTTGGTTTTTGGGTTTTTGGTCTTTGGCTTTTGGTTTTCGGTCTTCGGTTTTTGGGTTTTGGTTTTTAGTTTTTTGGTTTTTGGTGTTTGGTTTTTGGGTTTTGGTTTTTGGTTCTTGATTTTTTGGTTTTTGTTTTTTGTTTTTGGTTTTTGTTTTTCGGTTTTTGGTTTTTGGTTTTTGGTTTTTGGTTTTTGGTTTTTAAGGTTTTTTGTTTTTGGTTTTTTTTGGTTTTTGGTTTTTAGTTTTTTGGTTTTTGGTTTTTGGTTTTTGGAGTTGGTTTTTGGAGTTGGTTTTTGGTTTTTGGTTTTTTGTTTTTGGTTTTTGGTTTTTGGTTTTTGGTTTTTGGTTTTTGGTATCCTGTTTTTGGTTTTTCGTTTTTTGTTTTTGGTTTTTGGTTTTCGGTTTTTGGTTTTTGGTTTTTGGTTTTTGGTTTTTGGTTTTGTTTTTGGTTTTTGGTTTTTGGTTTTTGGTTTTTGGTTTTTGGTTTTTGGTTTTTGGTTTTGGTTCTTGGTTTTTGGTTTTTGGTCTTTGGTTTTTGGTTTTTGGTTTTTGGTTTTTGGTTTTTGGTTTTTGGTTTTTGGTTTTTGGTCTTTGGTTATTGGTTTTTGGTTTTAAGCTATTTGGTTGTTGGGTTGTTGGTTTTTGGTTTTTGGTTTTTGGTTATTGGTTTTCGGATTTTGGTTTTTGGTTTTTGGTTTTTGGTTTTTGGTTTTTGGTTTTCGGTTTTTGGTTTTCGGTTTTGGTTTTTGGTTTTTGGATTTTGGTTTTTGGTTTTTGGTCTTTGGTTTTTCGTTTTCGGATTTTGGTTTTTGGTTTTTAGTTTTTGGTTTTTGGTTTGTGGTTTTTGGTTTTTGGTTTGTGGTTTTTGGTTTTTGGTTTTTGGTTTTTGGTTTTTGGTTTTTGGTTTTTGGTTTTTGGTTTTTGGTTTTTGGTTTTTGGATTTTGGTCTTTGGTCTTTGGTTTTTGGTTTTTGGTTTTTGGTTTTTGGTTTTTGGTTTTTGGTTTTTGGTCGATGGTTTTTGGTTTTTGGTTTTTGGTTTTTGGTTTTTGGTTTTTGGGTTTTTGGTTTTTGGTTTTTGAGCTCCGCGATCTTAGCACCTCATGTGCGGAATTTCGATTGACCAATTATACCATCTGAAAGGTCAGAAATTGGTCATAAAAGGTCAGTTGGTCTCATTAATTGGTCACTTATCAGAAAATTTTTTATTAAGGATTAAAGTTTTTCAAGGTCAATTGATAATTTTAGCACCTCATTCGCGGAAAAAATAAAAAACTCCACCTATGCGCGATCGGGAAACATTCGTCGATAATTGGTCAGCTAATATAAATAGTTGGTCAGTTTAATTTAATATTAAAAAAATTAAAAAAGTTGTCTCTGTCGTAACGCGCATGCTTTGAGCCGGATGATTCTATCAGGGCAGTGAGTACTTACGCACAGCTCTTGACTATAAACCAGGCAGAGTAGGGGAAATATTTTTTTAATAATTTTTCTTGGATATGTACTATTATCAAATATATATACATATTATATACATATATATATATATATATATATATATATATATATATATATATATATATATATATATATATATATATAATAGTGGAGAAAGAGATAGGATATTTTTTTAAATTACGTGAAGGTCAAAGTGCATGCATGGGATAGTTAACTAGTTTATTTTATAATAATTTCCTATAAACATGAATTTTTTAATTTAAAATTAATTTCTACAATATATTTACCATAATTTAAGTTTTTCAACCCTAGCTTTATACTTATACTCCAATATAGTACTTAATCATGTATGAATATAACTTGCTCTGTTCGTCTTTTCCACTGTCCACTTTTGTTGACTCTTAATAAATTTTTATTTTTCAAATTAAAGTATTTCTGTCTGTCTCTTCAATATTTTTGTAAACATTAGTTATTAATATATTGATAGTATGGAGTGGATTTTAATTTAACATACTTATAATATGAAAACTTGAAAATAAAATCAATATAAGCTAGATAATATCCACGAAAGACGTCCAGTCATATAAGTACAGAATTTACAATAACATCATAATGCTATTATTTAACAAATTTTACGTCGGTTTGAAGAAAATGGAATTATACAATTGCTCGGCACCAGGGAAATTCCTGATTCTTATCTGCTACAGATTATTTCTATTATACGTTGCTCGAAAGTTTATGGTACTTCTTCCTGCAATAAAAACTCGACTTGTTTTTTTTATTATGTCTACTCATTTTTCTCTTCAAATCGCAAAACTAAGTACCTAAGTCCACCCACCTTCCATTCTAAAACCAATTCTCTAACCAATAGAAAAATTCTTCCCTTAAAATTATTAGTTTTAAGAAATTGAGATGTCCCTAAAAAACTGCAGCTTCCAAAAGAAAGCTCAGTATTGATCGAACTCTTCTGAGCTTCATATATGCATCATTGATTTTGTAAAAACATCAATATCACATTTAGTAAAGAACGCTTTCATTGATTTTGTGAAAATCAGCTCTGTGTTTAGTGAATAACGCGAAATAACGGTTCTATTGACTTTACAATCAGTGCTGTGTTTAATGAATAGAGTATAATAACACTCCTATTAACTGTGCTGATACTAGTGTTCTTTTTGTAGATTATAATACATAAAATGGCTCTTAATAACATCAAAAAGCCTACGCGAATTTCTAAAGTGCCACTTGATGAGTGGTGCCTTTTGATTTTGAGAGATTATTTAGATAGACTGCCGAGTGATCGGAAATCTCTTTCTGGACCGTCACAACCTATTTGGCTAGAAATTAGTAAGCGTTTTTCTGGGAAATGGAATGCTCGAGATGTTTACCGCGAATGTAAAGAAGATCGACGGCAAGTATGGACAATATTGCATCCTGAAAATGCTCCAAATGAATCATTAAATGAAACGGCTGAATTATCATGTTCAGCTAATTCGACGTTGAATTCAACGACAGATGATGACGATGAAGACGACGACTGGGCATCGTTTCAATTAGATGACTTTGAAATAAAATTATCTGAAGATATGTATAAAACTTTGTCTGAAAGTGAACCAGTTAATTACAAGGGTCGCAATTATATTGTCTTAAAACGATTGGGATGGACTGATTACATTGCCGAAGAATTTTTCCAAATAAGTCAATCTCGGTGTGCATATGTCTTCAAAAATGCCAAAGTATACAACAGTCCATCTGCCAATTACCATATGACAATCCGAGGGCAATGTAAAAGTAAACAATGCAAGAATCCATTTTATGGATTCAAGGATTTTAAACCAGAACAGTTTCCGGCAATACTTCGCATTAAAACAAGGGACACAGTTTTTGACATCAATCATGAAGATGTGAGAAGACCTGTGCGAAAGATCAAACGTGCTAGAATCGGCCAAGAAGCTGCTGCAGTAGGACCCAGTAATTGGTTGAAAAATCAATTATATAAATCAGGAACTCAACGTATCCCTTCGATTGTACCATCCACAGCCGTCATTCGTAAATGTGTAAACGAGTTTCGCGATCAGAATCTTGGTGTTGTGAAAGAAGATAAAATAGATGTGATCAAGGCAATTGAAAATATGAGATATAATAACGAGTTCGACAACTTTATCAGAGATGTGAAAAAAGATAAATTTTATGTTTTTAGGGTTTTGTAAAATAATTTTACAAAACCCTACTAGTTTCGCGACCAGTCTGTCCGTCTGTCCGTCTGTCCGTCCGTACGTCCGTCCGTCCGTCCGTCCGTCCGTGTGTCACAGCAATTTTTCTCGGAAACTACTGAAGCTAGAAACATCAAATTTTGTGTATAGGTGTAACGTGGTGTTCTTTTCAAAGTTCAACTACAAAAAAATTTTATAAGGTATTTAAGGGGGGTCTCCCAATATAGGAGAGTGACCCCCCAAAAAAAAAATTTCATTGAAGGTAGCCGATATGGGTATCAAATGAAAGGTCTTCATGAGAACTTTACAAAACAGGTCTTTGTTTGGCAAAATTTGCTTCGAGGGGCGCACAGGGAGGGGAAATACACGAAAAATTTGTGTCCCCCCCCCTCGCGATTGGACACCTGTGATCCGAGAAATCTGAAAAAAATCAAGATTGTAGGCCTTGGTGAGTACAACAACAACAAATACGTTAGAAGTCGCAATTCACTCAATTTTGTTAGTAATAGTATGATTTATCGATCTTATGTTTTCTTGAATAAAATCTTAACGGTACCCTTAAATTCAATGAAATTCAGTACGTAGATGTCTTTTTATAAGATTGACCAATCCTGAAAGTTTCATAAAGATTGAATTATATTTAGCGAAGTTATAGCAGTTTGAATTTTCCTGTATTACTATGGAACAATATGCGCTGCATTTATTACCATGGCAACATATGGCTATGGAACAACATGCGCTTTTTACCGACTCAGACACTACAGTTTTGCTAGGATTTGCATGAAAATTTCAGGAATGATAGGTGTCATGAATATCTTTGAGAATCGGTTCAGCTAGTGGTATCAGTTATCGTTAAACAAAAAAATGGCTGTTTTAAATGCGAAGATTGAATAATTTGGAGTTATTTTTTCCCAACTTCAACGCTTAAGGTGCATGCTTTGAACACTTGATTCAATTTAATGGATGACTGAAGATGAGTACCTACAATTAATGCTCATAAGTGAAACAAGTCAAAGAGGTGGGAGAGAGCTCCTAGCAAAAGGGTTTGTAACCATTCTAGGATTCGAAAAAATTGGCCATTAATCGATGATAACAGTACAGGAGAGTGGACCCTGAAAAAAAATCATCAAACGTAGCCGATATGAGTATGAAATGAAAATTTTCATAGGAGCTTTTCAAAACAGTTGTTAAACTGTCAGTTTTTGCTTCAGTGGGGGCACAGAGGGGAAATACATGAAAAATGTGTTTCCTCCCTCGCGGATGGACATCTGAAATAATTATCAAGGGAGATATTTATGAGTATAACAATACCAAAAACCTCAGAAGTCGAAATTCGTTCAACTTTGTTAATAATAGTATGTTCTTCGTATTTCATATTCTCTCCAATAAAATCGTCTTTGACATGTTTCTTGATTTGATTCGATCTGGTGACTGCATTTTGTAAATTGAATACAAAACCCTTCTGACATGAGCGTAGGTCTGTTTACCCAACTTGTTTATAGTTCGAATGTGCAATTGCATGCTTATAAAAGATACCATCATCTAATGAAGATTTCAAAACTAAAATCAACGATAGCAGTTGATGGTACTGGAAGCATTTGTAAAAAATTGCATATGATAACGGTCGTACTAGTGGCCATATTTTCTTATATGCAATCGTAATAAATTTTGATCATTTCACTTTATCTGTCCACCAACTTTTGACATATGATCAAAGTACAGTGTTATTAGAGTTTTGGATCAAAAATTGGATCAGGATGGGTGCTCCAAAACCGGATCAAGTTACATGTGACTACTCAAGGGCTCTAATTAATGCTCTTTCATTAGCATTCAACGAGCAAAATATCAAAATATACATAGAAAAGCTTTTTCTAAATTCAATCGGCGATACATCACATCAAATGCATCCACCAATTGCAACGTTTATCAGGTTGGATGTAGCTCATTTCATTAAAATGATAACGAATTGGCAATCAGTAAAGTCCATCGAAAACAAAGTAATACGAAAATTTTATGTGTTTTGTGTTGCATTGTTAATTGATGCCCAAAATATAATGGAATTTGAATTGATTCTAAAAAAGATTTTTATAGTTTGCAATAATCAATACCAAGATTCAGTATTAAGAACCGGAAAAAGTGTGATAGAAATACGAAAAGAATTAGAGCTCTTGATCAGTAATCGTGCATATAATGAAAATAATGATGAAACGTCAACAATATCAAAAGAAACTAAAAATATCATCGATAATATTGGGAATGATGTAGAACCTAGCTCTATCATTCAGAAATGGATAAATAATATTAAATTATCAGCTGAAGAAATAGACGAGAAAGGTATTGAGCCAAATGGTTTCTTCAATAAACATTTTATAGAAGATTTTGTTAAATTAATTGCACATGAATTTCCATTATGGTCTGCAGCATGTTTACCAGGAAAAGTGGAACATGCTACCACAAGTTATGTTGAAAGCTATTTTAATGATAAAAAACACCGTGTCTTAGCAGATTATAAAAACCCCATTCGTGTCGATAAATTTCTGAAAATTGAACATAAAGATCTTCAAGGTGGTTCAGCACTGTTGAACTCTAATTTACTGAATGATTTTCAAGTAGAAGAGAAAAAATTGAAACAAAATGATGTAGAAGCTTCTACAATAGTTCAAACAGACCTGTGTTATAATGAAGACGCTCATTAATATGACAATTGGCGGAATAAAGGAAAGAAAGAAAAAAATGATTACACAAAGCCAATTGAAGAAGAGTCTACAAAGGATGAGATACCAACACAACTTATAAAGAAATTACTAGGTTTTTACTTCCAAGATCAGCCTAGTATTTCATTTATAAATGATAATGCAAACTGTAAAATAACTCTGAAGAAAATGAATGTTCTAGAAAATGGAAATTCATTGAGAGCCGTTTTAATTGATAATGTTCATTATTATATTAAAAATACCTGCCCATTTGACTCAATCGCTCAAATTTTATCAACCACAGCTGTCGATGACCCATCTTATTATGCTTTCGCAGAGCTCAGTCGAGCAAATGTCGCTAAATTTATTATTAATTTTATTAAGACAAAAAATATGGTTTCGATATATAAAGAACGAGCGAGATTAATTGTTGCCACATTCCCAGAAAAAATACAGAAGGATTCAGCAGATGGAAAATGTTCATTATTCCCCCACATAATAGACATGTTTTCAACATCAGCAGAAGTTTGGTCAATGTGTTTCAACGACATACCAAGTGGATTTGATAATTACAATTGCCCTGAATGTGGCAAATTCACTAGAAATGTTCCCACTATATGGATTTCACAACAAAAACAAATTTGTGACGAAGGGTATGGAGCCCTTGGAAAATATCTACAACAAACTTCATAATGATTTATCAACTAAAGAAGTGCGAATCACACATGATCCCACAATTACCCCGACTGCTGCGATAAATATATTGTAGAAATTAATTTTTATGTTAATTTTTTATATAAATAAACTTTTTTTAATTTAAAAAATTCATGTTTATAGGAAATTATTATAAAATAACCTAGTTAACTATCCCATGCATGCACTTTGACCTTCACGTCATTTAAAAAAATATCCTATCTCTTTCTCCACTATTATATATATATATATATATATATATATATATATATATATATATATATATATATATATATATATATATATATATATATATATATATATATATATATATATATATATATATAATAAATTTTCTGATGCTGACCAATTAATGAGACCAACTGACCTTTTATGACCAATTTCTGACCTTTCAGATGGTATAATTGGTCAATCGAAATTCCACACATGAGGTGCTAAGATCGCGGAGCTTGGTTTTTGGTGTTTGGTTTTTGGTTTTCGCTTTTTGGTTTTTGGTTTTTGGTTTTCGAATTTTGGTTTTTTGTTTTTGGTTTTTGGGTTTTGGGTTTTGGTTTTTGGTTTTTGGTTTTTGGTTTTAGGTTTTCGGTTTCTGTTTTCGGTTTTTGGTTTTTGTTCTTCGGTTTTTGGTTTTTGGTTTTTAGTTTTTTGGTCTTTGGCTTTTGGTTTTCGGTTTTTGGTTTTTGGTTTTTGGTGTTTGGTTTTTGGGTTTTGGTTTTTGGTTTTTGGTTTTTGGTTTTTGGTTTTCGGTTTTTGGTTATTGGTTTTTGGTTTTTGGTCTTCGGTTTTTGGTTTTTGGTCTTCGGTTTTTGGTTTTTAGTTTTTTGGTCTTTGGCGTTTGGATTTGGTTTTTGGTTTTGGTTTTTGGTTTGGTTTTTGGTTTTTTGTTTTTGGTTTTTGGTTTTTGGTCTTTGGTTTTTGGTTTTTGGTTTTTGGTTTTTTGGTTTTGGTTTTCGGTTTTTGGTTTTTGGTTTTTGGTTTTTGGTTTTTGGTTTTTGGTTTTTGGTTTTTGTTTTTTGGTTTTTGGTTTTGGTTTTTGGTTTTCGGTTTTTGGTCTTTGGTTTTTGGTTTTTTGTTTTTGGTTTTTGGTTTTTGGTCTTCGGTTTTTGGTTTTTGGTTTTTAGTTATTTAGTTTTTGGTTTTTGGTTTTTGGTTTTCGGTTTTAGGTGTTTGGATTTTGGTTTTTGTTTTTTGGTTTTTTGGTTTTGGTTTTTGGTTTTTGGTTTTTGGTTTTTGGTTTTTGATTTTTGGTTTTTGGTTTTTGGTTTTTGGTTTTTGGTTTTTGGTTTTTGGTTTTCGGATTTTGGTTTTTTGTTTTTGGTTTTTGGGTTTTGGTTTTTGGTTTTTGGTTTTTGGTTTTAGGTTTTCGGTTTCTGTTTTCGGTTTTTGGTTTTTGTTCTTCGGTTTTTGGTTTTTGGTTTTTAGTTTTTTGGTCTTTGGCTTTTGGTTTTCGGTTTTTGGTTTTTGGTTTTTGGTGTTTGGTTTTTGGGTTTTGGTTTTTGGTTTTTGGTTTTTGGTTTTTGGTTTTTGGTTTTTGGTTTTTGGTTTTTGGTTTTTGGTTTTTGGTTTTTGGTTTTCGGTTTTTGGTTATTGGTTTTTGGTTTTTGGTCTTCGGTTTTTGGTTTTTAGTTTTTTGGTCTTTGGCGTTTGGATTTGGTTTTTGGTTTTGGTTTTTGGTTTGGTTTTTTGTTTTTGGTTTTTGGTTTTTGGTCTTTGGTTTTTGGTTTTTGGTTTTTGGTTTTTGGTTTTTGGTTTTTGGTTTTTGGTTTTTTGGTTTTGGTTTTCGGTTTTTGGTTTTTGGTTTTTGGTTTTTGGTTTTTGGTTTTTGGTTTTTGTTTTTTGGTTTTTGGTTTTGGGTTTTGGTTTTCGGTTTTTGGTCTTTGGTTTTTGGTTTTTGGTTTTTTGTTTTTGGTTTTTGGTTTTTGGTCTTCGGTTTTTGGTTTTTGGTTTTTAGTTATTTAGTTTTTGGTTTTTGGTTTTTGGTTTTTGGTTTTCGGTTTTAGGTGTTTGGATTTTGGTTTTTGTTTTTTGGTTTTTTTGGTTTTTGGTTTTTGGTTTTTGGTTTTTGGTTTTTGGTTTTTGGTTTTTGGTTTTTGGTTTTTGGTTTTTGATTTTTGGTTTTTGGTTTTTGGTTTTTGGTTTTTGGTTTTTGGTTTTTGGTTTTTGGTTTTTGGTTTTTGGTTTTTGGTTTTTGGTTTTTGGTTTTTGGTTTTTGGTTTTTGGTTTTTGGTTTTTGGTTTTTGGTTTTTGGTTTTTGGTTTTTGGTTTTTGGTTTTTGGTTTTTGGTTTTTGGGTTTTGGTTTTTGGTTTTTGGTTTTTGGTTTTTGGTTTTTGGTTTTTGGTTTTTGGTTTTGGTTTTCGGTTTTTGTTTTCGGTTTTTGGTTTTTGGTCTTCGGTTTTTGGTTTTTGGTCTTCGGTTTTTGGTCTTTTGTTTTTAGTTTTCTGGTCCATGGCTTTTGGTTTTTGGTTTTTGGTTTTTGTTTTTTGGTTTTTGGTTTTAGGTCTTCGGTTTTTGGGTTTTGGTTTTTAGTTATTTGGTTTTTAATTTTCATTTTTGGTGTTTGGTTTTTGGTTTTTGGTATTTATGTTTTTTGTTTTTTGTTTTTGGTTTTCGGTTTTTGGTTTTTGGTTTTTAGTTTTTGTTTTTTGGGTTTTTTGGTTTTTTGGTTTTTTGGTTTTTTTGTTTTCTGTTTTGGTTTTTGGTTTCCAGTTTTTGGTTTTTGGTTTTTTTTTTTGGTTTTTTGGTTTTTGGGTTTTTTGGTTTTTTGGTTTTTGGTTTTTGGTTTTCGGATTTTGGTTTTTGGTTTTTGGTTTTAGTTTTTGGTTTTTGGTTTTTGGTTTTTGGCTTTTGGTTTTTGGTCTTCGGTTTTTGGGTTTTGGTTTTTAGTTTTTTGGCTTTTCGTTTTTGGTGTTTGGGTTTTTGTTTTTGGTTTTTGGCTTATGGTTTTTGTTTTTTTTTTTGGTTTTTGGTTTTCGGTTTTTGGTTTTTGGTTTTTGGTTTTTGGTTTTTGGTTTTCGGTTTTTGGTTTTTATTTTTTGCTTTTGGTTTTTTTTGGTTTTTGGTTTTTGTTTTTTAATTTTTTGGTTTTTGGTTTTTGGTTTTTGGAGTTGGTTTTTGGAGTTGGTTTTTGGTTTTCCCTTTTTGGTTTTTGGTTTTAGGTTTTTGGTTTTTGTGTTTTGATTTTTGGTTTTTGGTTTTTGGGTTTTTGGTTATTGGTTTTTGGTTTTTGGTTTTTGGTTTTCGGTTTTGGTTTTTGGCTTTTGATTTTTGGATTTTGGTCTTCGGTATTTGGTTTTTGGTTTTTAGTTTTTTGGTTTCTGGTTTTGGTGTTTGGTTTTTGGTTTTTGGTATTTGGTTTTTGGTGTTTCGTTTTTCGTTCTTGGTTTTTGGTTTTTGGATTTTGGTTTCCGGTTTTTGCTTTTTGGTTTTATGGTTTTGTGGTTTTTTGGTTTTTGGTTTTTGGTTTTTGGTTTTTTGTTTTTGGTTTTTGGTTTTTGGTTTTTGGTTTTTGGTTTTTGGTTTTTGGTTTTTGGTTTTTGGTTTTTGGTTTTTGGTTTTTTGTTTTTGGTTTTTGGGTTTTGGGTTTTGGTTTTTGGTTTTTGGTTTTTGGTTTTTGGTTTTTGGTTTTTGGTTTTCGGTTTTTATTTTCGGTGTTTGGTTTTTGTTCTTCGGTTTTTGGTTTTTGGTTTTTAGTTTTTTGGTCTTTGGCTTTTGGTTTTTGGTTTTTGGTTTTTGGTTTTTGGTTTTTGGTTTTTGGTGTTTGGTTTTTGGTTTTTGGTTTTTGGTTTTTGGTTTTTGGTTTTTGGTTTTTGGTTTTTGGTTTTTGGTTTTTGGTTTTAGGTTTTTGGTTTTTGGTTTTCGGATTTTGGTTTTTGGTTTTTGGTTTTTGGTTTTTGGTCTTCGGTTTTTGGTTTTTGGTTTTCGGTTTTTGGTGTTTGGTTTTTGGTTTTTGGTTTTTGGTTTTTGGTTTTTGGTTTTTGGTTTTTGGTTTTTGGTTTTTTGTTTTTTGGTTTTTGGTTTTTGGTTTTTGGTTTTTGGTTTTTGGTTTTTGGTTTTTGGTTTTTGGTTTTTGGTTTTTTGTTTTTGGTTTTTGGGTTTTGGGTTTTGGTTTTTGGTTTTTTGTTTTTGGTTTTTGGTTTTTGGTTTTTGGTCTTTGGTTTTTGGTTTTTGGTTTTTAGTTTTTGGTTTTTGGTTTTTAGTTTTTGGTTTTTGGTTTTTGGTTTTGGTTTTTGGTTTTTGGTTTTTGTTTTTGGTTTTTGGTCTTTGGTTTTTGGTTTTCGCTTTTTGGTTTTTGGTTTTTGGTTTTTTGTTTTTGGTTTTTTGGTTTTTGGTTTTTTGGTTTTTGGTTTTCGGTTTTTGGTTTTTGGTTTTTGGTTTTTGGTTTTTGCTTTTTGGTTTTTGGTTTTTGGTTTTTGGTTTTTGGTTTTTGGTTTTTGGTTTTTGGTTTTTGGTTTTTGGTTTTTGGTTTTTGGTTTTTGGTTTTTGGTTTTTGGTTTTTGGTTTTTGGTTTTTGGTGTTTGGTGTTTGGTTTTTGGTTTTTGGTCTTTGGTTTTTGGTTTTTGGTTTTTGGTTTTTGGTTTTGGGTTTTTGGTTTTTGGTTTTTGGTTTTTAGGGTTTTGGAAAATAATTTTACAAAACCCTTTTAAAATCGCGTCCTGTCTGTCCGTCTGTCCGTCTGTCTGTCTGTCCGTGCGTCCGTCCGTGTGTCACAGCAGTTTTTCTCGGAAACTACTTAAGCTAGAAGCATCAAACTTTGTATGTAGGTGTAAAGTGGTGATCTCTTCAAAATTCAACTACTAAAAAATTTTATAAGGTATTTAAGGGGGGTCTCCCCATGTAGGGGAGTGACCCCCCGAAAAAAAAATTTCATTGAAGGTAGCCGATATGGGTATCAAATGAAAGGTCTTGATGAGAACTTTTCAAAACAGGTCTTAGTTTGGCAAAGTTTTCTTCGAGGGGCGCACAGGGAGGGGAAATACACGAAAAATTTGTGTCCCCCCCCCTCGCGATTGGACACCTTCCATCCGAAAAATCTGAAAAAAATCAAGAATGTAGGCCTTGATGAGTACAAAAACAACAAATACGTGAGAAGTCGCAATTCACTCAACTTTGTTAGTGATAGTATGATTCATCGATTTTATGTTTTCTTGAATAAAATCTTAACGGTGCCCTTAAATTCAATGAAGTTCAGTACACAGATGTCTATTTATAAGATTGAGTAACCCTGCAAGTTTAATAAAGATTGCATCATATTTAGCGAAGTTATAGCGGCTTGAATTTTCCTGTATTACTATGGAACAATATGCGCTGCATGTATTACTATGGCAACATATGGCTATGGAACAACATGCGCTTTTTACCGACTCAGACACTACAGTTTTGCTAGGATTTGCATGAAAATTTCAGGAATGATAGGTGTCATGAATAACTTTGAGAATCAGTTCAGCTAGTGGTATCAGTAATCGTAAAACAGAATAGTGGCTGTTTTAAATGCGAAGATTGAATAATTTTGAGTTATTTTTTCCCAACTTCAACACTTGATTCAATTTAATGAATGACTGAAGATGAGTACCTACAATTAATGCTCATAAGTGGCACAAGTCAAGGAGGCGGGAAAGAGCTCCTAGCAAAAGGGCCTTGTAACCATTCTAGGATTCGAAAAAATTGGCCATGAATCGATGATAACAGTACAGGAGAGTGGCCCCTGATAAAAATCATCAAACGTAGCCGATATAAGTATGAAATGAAAGTTTTCATGGGAGCTTTGAAAACAGTTGTTAGACTGTCAGTTTTTGCTTCAGTGGGGGCACAAGGGGGGAAATACATGAAAAATGTGTTTCCTCCCTCGCGAATGGACATCTGAAATAATTATCAAGGGAGATATTTATGAGTACAACAATAACAAAAACCTCAGAAGTCTAAATTCGTTCAGCTTTGTTAATAATAGTATGATCCTCGAACATGAAGTGTTTCTTGATTTTATTCGTTGCTGGTTACTGCATTTTGTAAGTTGAGTACAAAACCCTTCTGACATGAGCATAGGTCTGTCTACCCAACTTGTTTGTTTTTGGTTTTTGGTTTTTGGTTTTTGGTTTTTGGTTTTTGGTTTTTGGTTTTCGGTTTGTTTTCGATTTTTAGATTTTGGTCTTCGGTTTTTAGGTTTTGGTTTTTAGTTTTTTGGTCTTTACCTTTTGGTTTTTGGTTTTTGGTTTTTTTTTCGGTTTTTGGTTTTTGGTCTTCGGTTTTTGGTTTTTGGTTTTTAGTTTTTTGGTCTTTGGCTTTTGGATTTGGTTTTTGGTTTTTGGTTTTTGGTTTTTGGTTTTTGGTCTCTGGTTTTTGGTTTTTGGTTTTTGGTTTTTGGTTTTTGGTTTTTGGTTTTTGGTTTTTGGTTTTTGGTTTTTTGGTTTTGATTTTCGGTTTTTGGTTTTTGGTTTTTGGTTTTTGGTTTTTGGTTTTTGGTTTTTGGTTTTTGGTTTTTGTTTTTTGGTTTTTGGTTTTTGGTTTTTGGTTTTTGGTTTTTGGTCATTGGTTTTTGGTTTTTGGTTTTTGGTCTTTGGTTTTTGGTTTTCGGATTTTGGTTTTTGGTCATCGGTTTTTGGTTTTTGGTTTTTGGTTTTTGGTCTCTGGTTTTTGGTTTTTGGTTTTTGGTTTTTGGTTTTTGGTTTTTGGTTTTTTGGTTTTGGTTTTCGGTTTTTGGTTTTTGGTTTTTGGTTTATGGTTTTTGGTTTTTATTTTTTGGTTTTTGGTTTTTGGTTTTTGGTTTTCGGTTTTTGGTCTTTGGTTTTTGGTTTTTGGTTTTTGGTTTTTGGTTTTTGGTTTTTGGTCTTTGGTTTTTGGTTTTTGGTTTTTGGTTTTTGGTTTTTGGTTTTCGGCTTTCGGTGTTTGGATTTTCGTTTTTGTTTTTTGGTTTTTTTGGTTTTTGGTTTTTGGTTTTTGGTTTTTGATTTTTGGTTTTTGGTTTTTGGTTTTTGGTTTTCGGTTGTTGGTTTTTGGTTTTTGGTTTTTGGTTTTTGGTTTTTGGTTTTTGGTTTTTGGTTTTTGGTTTTTGGTTTTTGGTTTTTGGTTTTTGGTTTTGGGTTTTTGGTTTTTGGTTTTTGGTTTTTGGTTTTTGGTTTTAGGTTTTTGGTTTTTGGTTTTTGGTTTTTGGTTTTTGGTTTTTGGTTTTTGGTTTTTGGTTTTTGGTTTTCGGTTTTTGTTTTCGGTTTTTGGTTTTTGGTCTTCGGTTTTTGGTCTTTGGTATTTAGTTTTCTGGTCTTTGGCTTTTGGTTTTTGGTTTTCGGATTTTGGTTTTTGGTTTTTGGTTTTTGGTCATCGGTTTTTGGTTTTTGGTTTTTGGTTTTTGGTTTTTGGTTTTTGGTTTTTGGTTTTTGGTTTTTTGGTTTTGGTTTTCGGTTTTTGGTTTTTGGTTTTTGGTTTTTGGTTTTTTGGTTTTGGTTTTCGGTTTTTGGTTTTTGGTTTTTGGTTTTTGGTTTTTGGGTTTTTGGTTTTTGGTTTTTGGTTTTTGGTTTTTGTTTTTTGGTTTTTGGTTTTTGGTTTTTGGTTTTCGTCTTTTGGTCTTTGGTTTTTGGTTTTTGGTTTTTGGTTTTTGGTTTTTGGTCTTTGGTTTTTGGTTTTTGGTTTTTGGTTTTTGGTTTTTGGTTTTTGGTTTTCGGTTTTCGGTGTTTTGATTTTCGTTTTTGTTTTTTGGTTTTTTTGGTTTTTGGTTTTTGGTTTTTGATTTTTGATTTTTGGTCTCTGGTTTTTGGTTTTTGGTTTTTGGTTTTTGGTTTTTGGTCTCTGGTTTTTGGTTTTTGGTTTTTGGTTTTTGGTTTTTGGTTTTTGGTTTTTTGGTTTTGGTTTTCGGTTTTTGGTTTTTGGTTTTTGGTTTTTGGTTTTTGGTTTTTGGTTTTTGGTTTTTGTTTTTTGGTTTTTGGTTTTTGGTTTTTGGTTTTCGGTTTTTGGTCTTTGGTTTTTGGTTTTTGGTTTTTGGTTTTTGGTTTTTGGTCTTTGGTTTTTGGTTTTTAGGGTTTTGTACTAAAATACAAAACCCTATTGCAATCACGACCTGTGTCCGTCTGTCCGTCCGTCCGTCCGTCCGTCCGTCCGTCCGTCCGTCCGTCCGTCTGTATGTCACAGCACTTTTTCTCCGAAACTATAGACGCTACAGCCATGAAACTTTGTGGAATGGTCAGAAATGGTGACCTCTTGAAAGTTCAATGGTGGAAAAAAATTTTCAAAGGGGTTTAAGGGGGGTCTCCCCATATAGGGAAGTGACCCCCCAAAAAAAAATTTTCATCAGTGGTAGTCGAGTAGGGTGTCATTGGAAAGGTCCTAATGAGATCTTTTCAAAACAAGCCTTAAAATTGCCTTAAGAGTACCGAGGGGGGCAGGGGAAGGGTAAATGTACGAACTTTTCGCGTACCCCCCCCTCGCGATTGGACACCTTCCATCCGAAAAATCTGAAAAAAATCATGGGTGTAGGTCTTAATGAGTACAACAACAACAAATACATGAGAAGTCGAAATTCGCTCAACTTTGTTAGTAATAGTATGATTTATTGATTTTATGTTTTCTTGAATAAAATCTAGACGGTACCCTTAAATTCAATAAAATTTAACACACAGATGCTTATTTATAAGATTGATCTTTTCTGAAAGTTTCATAAAGATCGAATAATATTTAACGAAGTTATTGCGATTTGAATTTTCCTGCATTACTATGGAACAATATGCCCTGTATTACTATGGAAACATATGGCTATGGAGCCATATGCGCTTTTTACCGACTTAGAAACTACAGCTTTGCTAGGATTTGCATGAACATTTCAGGAATGATAGGTATCATGAAAGTGAGTATATACAATTGAAACAAGTCGGAAAGGCAGGAGAGAGATCCTAGCAAAAGGGCTTTGTAACCATTCTAAGATTCTAACAAAGAGGCCATGAATCGATGGTTACAGTACAGAGGAGTGGCCCCTGAAAAAAAAATTCATGAAAAGTAGCCGATATGAGCATCAACTGAAAGTTCTCTATGAGAGCTTTTCAAAACAGTTCTTAAACTGACAGTTTTTGCTTCTGGGGGGCATAGGGGGGGGGGGGGGCATAGGGGGGGGGGGGGGGGGGGGGGGAAATACATCAAAAATATGTTTCCTCCCTCGCGAATGGACACCCGTGATCTTAAAAAATCTGAAATAATTACCAAGGGAGATATTTGTGGGTATAACTATAACAAACACCTCAGAAGTCAAAATTCTTTCAACTTTGCTAATAATAGTATGATCCTCAAACATGACATGTTTCTTGATTTTATTCGTTACTGGTTACTGCATTTTGTAAGTTGAGTACAAAACCCTTCTGACACGAGCATAGGTCTGTCTACCCAACTTGTTGGTTTTTGGTTTTTGGTTTTTGGTTTTCGGTTGTTGGTTTTTGGTTTTTGGATTTTGGTCTTTGGTTTTTGGTTTTTATTTTTTGGTTTTTGGTTTTTGGTTTTTGGTTTTGGGTTTTTGGTTTTTGGTTTTTTGTTTTTGGTTTTTGGTTTTTGGTTTTTGGTTTTTGGTTTTAGGTTTTTGGTTTTTGGTTTTTGGTTTTTGGTTTTTGGTTTTTGGTTTTCGGTTTTTGTTTTCGGTTTTTGGTTTTTGGTCTTCGGTTTTTGGTCTTTGGTATTTAGTTTTCTGGTCTTTGGCTTTTGGTTTTTAGTTTTTGGTTTTTGGTTTTAGGTCTTCGGTTTTTGGGTTTTGGTTTTTAGTTTTTTGGTTTTCCATTTTTGATTTTTGGTGTTTGGTTTTTGGTTTTTGGTTTTTGGTTGTTTTGTTTTTTGTTTTTTGTTTTTGGTTTTCGGTTTTTGATTTTTGGTTTTCAGTTTTTGTTTTTTGGTTTTTTGGTTTTTCGGTTTTTTGGTTTTTTGGTTTTCGGTTTTTGGTTTTTGGTTTTTGGTTGTTGGTTTTTGGTTTTTGGTTTTTGGTTTTTGGTTTTTGGTTTTTGGTTTTTGGTTTTTGGTTTTTGGTTTTTGGTTTTCGGTTTTTGTTTTCCGTTTTTGGTTTTTGGTCTTGGGTTTTTGGTTTTTGGTTTTTAGTTTTTTGGTCTTTGGCTTTTGGTTTTTGGTTTTTGGTTTTTGGGTTTTGGTTTTTGGTTTTTGGTTTTTGGTTTTTGGTTTTTGGTTATTGGTTTTCGGTTTTTGTTTTCCGTTTTTGGTTTTTGGTTTTTGGTCTTGGGTTTTTAGTTTTTGGTTTTTAGTTTTTTGGTCTTTGGCTTTTGGTTTTTGGTTTTTGGTTTTTGGTTTTTGGTTTTTGGTTTTAGGTCTTCGGTTTTTGGGTTTTGGTTTTTAGTTTTTTGGTCTTTGGCTTTTGGTTTTTGATTTTTGGTGTTTGGTTTTTGGTTTTTGGTTTTTGGTTTTTTTGTTTTTTGTTTTTTGTTTTTGGTTTTCGGTTATTGGTTTTTGGTTTTTAGTTTTTGTTTTTTGGTTTTTTGGTTTTTTGGTTTTTTGGTTTTTTGGTTTTTTGGTTTTTTGGTTTTTTGGTTTTTTGGTTTTTTTGTTTTCTGTTTTGGTTTTTGGTTTCAAGTTTTTGGTTTTTGGTTTTTGTTTTTTGGTTATTTGGTTTTTGGTTTTTTGGTTTTGTGGTTTTTGGTTTTTGGTTTTTGAATTTTTGGTTTTTGGCTTTTGGTTTTTGGTCTTCGGTTTTTGGGTTCGGGTTTTTAGTTTTTTGGTTTTTTGTGTTTGAGTTTTTGTTTTTGGTTTTTGGTTTTTGGTTTTTTGGTTTTTGTTTTTTGTTTTTGGTTTTTGGTTTTCGGTTTTTGGTTTTTGGTTTTTGGTTTTTGGTTTTTAGTTTTTGGTTTTTGGTTTTCAGTTTTTGGTTTTTCGTTTTTGCTTTTGGTTTTTGGTTTTTGTTTTTTAGTTTTTTGGTTTTTGGTTTTTGGTTTTGGTTTTTGGTTTTTGGAGTTGGTTTTTGGAGTTGGTTTTTGGGTTTCGCTTTTTGGTTTTTGGTTTTTGTTTTTTGGTTTTTGGTTTAAGGTTTTTGGTTTTTGTGTTTTGGTTTTTGGTTTTTGGTTTTTGGTTTTTGGTTTTTGGTTTTTGGTTTTGGGTTTTTGGTTTTTGGTTTTTGGTTTTTGGTTTTTGGTTTTTGGTTTTAGGTTTTTGGTTTTTGGTTTTTGGTTTTTGGTTTTTGGTTTTTGGTTTTCGGTTTTTGTTTTCGGTTTTTGGTTTTTGGTCTTCGGTTTTTGGTCTTTGGTATTTAGTTTTCTGCTCTTTGGCTTTTCGTTTTTGGTTTTTGGTTTTAGGTCTTCGGTTTTTGGGTTTTGGTTTTTAGTTTTTTGGTTTTCCATTTTTGATTTTTGGTGTTTGGTTTTTGGTTTTTGGTTTTTGGTTGTTGGTTTTTTTGTTTTTTGTTTTTTGTTTTTGGTTTTCGGTTTTTGGTTTTTGGGTTTTTGGTTTTCAGTTTTTGTTTTTTGGTTTTTTGGTTTTTCGGTTTTTTGGTTTTTTGGTTTTTGGTTTTTGGTTTTTGGTTTTTGATTTTGGTTTTTGGTTTATGGTTTTTGGTTTTTGATTTTTGGTTTTCGGTTTTTTTTTCCGTTTTTGGTTTTTGGTCTTGGGTTTTTGGTTTTTGGGTTTTAGTTTTTTGGTCTTTGGCTTTTGGTTTTTGGTTTTTGGTTTTTGGTTTTTGGTTTTTGGTTTTAGGTCTTCGGTTTTTGGGTTTTGGTTTTTAGTTTTTTGGTCTTTGGCTTTTGGTTTTGATTTTTGGTGTTTGGTTTTTGGTTTTTGGTTTTTGGTTTTTTTGTTTTTTGTTTTTTGTTTTTGGTTTTCGGTTATTGGGTTTGGTTTTTAGTTTTTGTTTTTTGGTTTTTTTGTTTTTTGGTTTTTTGGTTTTTTGTTTTTTGGTTCTTTGGTTTTTTGGTTTTTGGTTTTTGGTTTTTGGTTTTTGGTTTGGGTTTTGGCTTTTAGTTTTTTGGTTTTTGGTTGTTTGGTGTTTGGTTTATGGTTTTTGGTTTTTTTTGTTTTTTGTTTTTTGTTTTTGGTTTTTGGTTTTCGGTTTTTGGGTTTTGGTTTTTGGTTTTTGTTTTTTGGTTTTTTGGTTTTTTGGTTTTTTGGTTTCTTGGTTTTTTGGTTTTTTGTTTTTTGGTTTTCGGTTTATGGTTTTTCGTTTTTTGGTTTTTGTTTTTTTTTGGTTTTTCGTTGTTTGTTTTTCGTTTTTTGTTTTTGATTTTGGTTTTTGGTTTTTGGTATTTGGTTTTTGGTTTTTGGTTTTTTGGTTTTAGTTTTTGTGTTTTGGTTTCTGGTTTTTGGTTTTTTGTTTTTGGTTTTCGGTTTTTGGTTTTTGGTTTTTGGTTTTTGGTCTTCGGTTTTTGGGTTTTGGCTTTTAGATTTTTGCTTTTTGGTTTTTGGTGTTTGGTTTATGGTTTTGGGTTTTTTTGTTTTTTGTTTTTTGTTTTTGGTTTTCGGTTTTTGGTTTTTGGTTTTTGGTTTTTGGTTTTTGTTTTTTGGTTTTTTTGGTTTTTTGGTTTTTTGGTTTTTTGGTTTTTTGTTTTTTGGTTCTTTGGTTTTTTGGTTTTTGGTTTTTGGTTTTTGGTTTTTGGTTTGGGTTTTGGCTTTTAGTTTTTTGGTTTTTGGTTTTTGGTGTTTGGTTTATGGTTTTTGGTTTTTTTGTTTTTTGTTTTTGGTTTTCGGTTTTTGGTTTTTGGTTTTTGGTTTTTGTTTTTTGGTTTTTTGGTTTTTTGGTTTTTTGGTTTTTTGGTTTTTTGTTTTTTGGTTTTTGGTTTTCGGTTTATGGTTTTTCGTTTTTTGGTTTTTATTTTTTTTGGTTTTTCGTTTTTTGTTTTTGATTTTGGTTTTTGGTTTTTGGTATTTGGTTTTTGGTTTTTGGTTTTTTGGTTTTAGTTTTTGTGTTTTGGTTTCTGGTTTTTGGTTTTTGGTTTTTGGTTTTTGGGGTTTGGTTTTTGGTTTTTGGCTTTTGGTTTTTGTTTTTTGTTTTTGGTTTTTGTTTTTGGTTTTTGGTTTTGGTGTTTGGTTTTTGGTTTTTGGTTTTTTTGTTTTCTGTTTTGGTTTTTGGTTTCCAGTTTTTGGTTTTTGGTTTTTGTTTTTTGGTTTTTTGGTTTTTGGTTTTTTGGTTTTTTGGTTTTTGGTTTTTGGTTTTTGGATTTTTGGTTTTTGGGTTTTGGGTTTGGGTTTTTAGTTTTTTGGTTTTTGGTTTTTTGTGTTTGAGTTTTTGTTTTTGGTTTCTGGTTTTTGGTTTTTTGGTTTTTTGGTTTTTGTATTTTGTTTTTGGTTTTCGGTTATTGGTTTTTGGTTTTTGGTTTTTGGTTTTTAGTTTTTGGTTTTTGGTTTTCAGTTTTTGTTTTTTGGTTTTTGCTTTTTGTTTTTTTGGTTTTTGGTTTTTGTTTTTTAGTTTTTTTGGTTTTTGGTTTTTGGTTTTAGTTTTTGGTTTTTGGAGTTGGTTTTTGGAGTTGGTTTTTGGAGTTGGTTTTTGGTTTTTGGTTTTAGGCTTTTGGTTTTTGTGTTTTGGTTTTTGGTTTTTGGTTTTTGGTTTTTGGTTTTTGGTTTTTGGTTTTTGGTTTTTGGTTTTTGGTTTTTGGTTTTTGGTTTTCGGTTTTGGTTTTTGGTTTTTGGATTTTGGTCTTCGGTATTTGGTTTTTGGTTTTTAGTTTTTTGGTTTCTGGTTTTGGTTTTTGGTTTTTTGTTTTTGGTATTTGGTTTTTGTTTTTTGGTTTTTTGGTTTTTTGGTTTTTTGGTTTTTTGGTTTTTTGGTTTTTTGGTTTTTTGTTTTTCGGTTTTCGGTTTATGGTTTTTCGTTTTTTGGTTTTTGTTTTTTTTGGTTTTTCGTTGTTTGTTTTTCGTTTTGTGTTTTCGATTTTGGTTTTTGGTTTTTGGTATTTGGTTTTTGGTTTTTGGTTTTTTGGTTTTAGTTTTTGTGTTTTGGTTTTGGTTTTTGGTTTTTTGTTTTTGGTTTTCGGTTTTTGGTTTTTGGTTTTTGGCTTTTGGTTTTTGGTCTTCGGTTTTTGGGTTTTGGCTTTTAGTTTTTTGGTTTTTGGTTTTTGGTGTTTGGTTTATGGTTTTTGGTTTTTTTTGTTTTTTGTTTTTTGTTTTTGATTTTCGGTTTTTGGTTTTTGGTTTTTGGTTTTTAGTTTTTGTTTTTTGGTTTTTTTGGTTTTTTGGTTTTTTGGTTTTTTGGTTTTTTGTTTTTTGGTTCTTTGGTTTTTTGGTTTTTGGTTTTTGGTTTTTGGTTTTTGGTTTGGGTTTTAGCTTTTAGTTTTTTGGTTTTTGGTTTTTGGTGTTTGGTTTATGGTTTTTGGTTTTTTTGTTTTTTGTTTTTTGTTTTTGGTTTTCGGTTTTTGGTTTTTGGTTTTTGGTTTTTGGTTTTTGGTTTTTGTTTTTTGGTTTTTTGGTTTTTTGGTTTTTTGGTTCTTGGTTTTTTGTTTTTTGGTTTTTGGTTTTCGGATTATGGTTTTTCGTTTTTTGGTTTTTGTTTTTTTTGGTTTTTCGTTTTTTGTTTTTCGTTTTTTGTTTTTGATTTTGGTTGTTGGTTTTTGGTATTTGGTTTTTGGTTTTTTGGTTTTAGTTTTTGTGTTTTGGTTTCTGGTTTTTGGTTTTTGGTTTTTGGGGTTTGGTTTTTGGTTTTTGGCTTTTGGTTTTTGGGTCTTCGGTTTTTGGGTTTTGGTTATTAGTTTTTTGGTTTTTAGTTTTTGGTGTTTGGTTTTTGGTTTTTGATTTTTGGTTTTTGATTTTTTGTTTTTGGTTTTCGGTTTTTGGTTTTTGGTTTTTGGTTTTTGTTTTTTGGTTTTTTGGGTTTTTTGGTTTTTTGGTTTTTTGGTTTTTTGGTTTTTTGGTTTTTGTTTTTTTTGGTTTTTCGTTTTTTGTTTTTGATTTTGGTTTTTGGTTTTTGTTTTTTGGTTTTTTGGGTTTTTTGGTTTTTTGGTTTTTTGGTTTTTTGGTTTTTGTTTTTTTTGGTTTTTCGTTTTTTGTTTTTGGTTTTTGGTTTTTGGGGTTTGGTTTTTGGTTTTTGGCTCTTGGTTTTTGGGTCTTCGGTTTTTGGGTTTTGGTTATTAGTTTTTTGGTTTTTGGTTAATAGTGTCTGATTTTTGGTTTTTGATTTTTGGTTTTTAATTTTTTGTTTTTTGTTTTTGGTTTTTGATTTTTGGTGTTTGGTATTTGGTTTTTGGTTTTTGGATTTGGTTTTTGGTTTTTTTGTATTTTGTTTTTTTGTTTTTGTTTTTCGGTTTTTGGTTTTTGGTATCCTGTTTTTGGTTTTTCTTTTTTTTGTTTTTGGTTTTTGGTTTTCGGTTTTTGTTTTCGGTTTTTGGTTTTTGGTCTTCGGTTTTTGGTTTTTGGTTTTTAGTTTTTTGGTCTTTGGCTTTTGGTTTTTGGTTTTTGGTTTTTGGTTTTTGATTTTTGGGTTTTGGTTTTAGGTTTTCGGTTTTTGGGTTTTGGTTTTTAGTTTTTTGGTTTTTAGTTTTTGATTCTTGATGTTTGGTATTTGGTTTTTGGTTTTTGGTTTTTGGTTTTTTTGTATTTTGTTTTTTTGTTTTTGGTTTTCGGTTTTTGGTTTTTGGTTTTTAGTTTTTGTTTTTTGGTTTTTTGGTTATTTGGTTTTTTGGTTTTATGGTTTTTTGGTTTTTTGGATTTTTGGTTTTTGGTTTTTGGTTTTTGGTTTTTGGTTTTTGGTTTTTGGTTTTTGGTTTTTGGTTTTTGGTTTTTGGTTTTTGGTTTTTGGTTCTTGGTTTTTGGTCTTCGGTTTTTGGTCTTCGGTTTTTGGTTTTTGGTTTTTGTTTTTTGGTTTTTGGTTTTTGGGTTTTGGTTCTTGGTTTTTCGTTTTTGGTTTTTGGTTTTGGTTTTTGGTTTTTGGTTTTTGTTTTTTGGATTTTTGGTTTTGGTTTTTAGGGTTTTGTACTAAAATACAAAACCCTATTGCAATCACGACCTGTGTCCGTCTGTCCGTCTGTCCGTCCGTCTGTATGTCACAGCAGTTTTTCTCCGAAACTATAGAAGCTACAATCATGAAACCTTGTGGGAAGGTCAGAAGTGGTGACCTCTTGAAATTTCAATGGTAGAAAAAATTTTCAAAGGTGTTTAAGGGGGGTCTCCCCATATAGGGAGGTGACCGCCAAAAAAAAAATTTCACCATTGGTAGTCGAGTAGGGTATCATTGGAAAGGTCTCAATCAGATCTTTTCAAAACAAGTCTTAAAATTGCTTTATGAGTACCGAGAGGGGCAGGGGAAGGGGAAATGTACGAACTTTTCGCGTACCCCCCCCTCGCGATTGGACACCTTCCATCCGAAAAATCTGAAAAAAATCATGGATGTAGGCCTTAATGAGTACAACAACAACAAATACATGAGAAGTCAAAATTCACTCAACTTTGTTAGTAGTAGTATGATTTATTGATTTTATGTTTTCTTGAATAAAATTTAGACGATTCCCTTAAATTCAATAAAATTTAGCACACATATGACTATTTATAAGATTGATCTTTTCTGAAAGTTTCATAAAGATCGAATAATATTTAACGAAGTTATAGCGATTTGAATTTTCCTGCATTACTATGGAACAATATGCCCTGTATTACTATGGAAACATATGGCTATGGAGCCATACGCGCTTTTTACTGACTTAGAAACTACAGCTTTGCTAGGATTTGCATGAAAATTTCAGGAATGATAAGTATCATGAAGATGAGTATATACAGTTGAAACAAGTCGGAAAGGCAGGAGAGAGCTCCTAGCAAAAGGGCTTTGTAACCATTCTATGATTCTAAAAAACAGGCCATTAATCGATGATTACAGTACAGAGGAGAGGCCCCTGAAAAAAAATTTCATGAAAGGTAGCCGATATGAGTATCAACTGAAAGTTCTCTATGAGAGCTTTTCAAAACAGTTCTTAAACTGACATATTTTGCTTCTGTAGGGGCATAGGGGGGGGGGGGGGGGGAGAAATACATGAAAAATGTGTTTCCTCCCTCGCGAATGGACACCCGTGATCTTAAAAAATCTGAAATAATTATCAAGGGAGATATTTGGGGGTATAACTATAACAAATACCTCAGAAGTCAAAATTCTTTCAACTTTGCTAATAATAGTATGATCCTCGAACATGACATGTTTCTTGATTTTATTCGTTACTGGTTACTGCATTTTGTAAGTTGAGTACAAAACCCTTCTGACATGAGCATAGGTCTGTCTACCCAACTTGTTTGTTGTTGGTTTTCGGTTTTTGGTGCTTGGTTTTTTGTTTTTTTGTTTTCTTGTTTTTTTGGTCTTTTTGGTTTTTTGGTTTTTTGGTTTTTTGGTTTTTTGGTTTTTGGTTTTTAGTTTTTGGTTTTTGGTTTTTGGTTTTTGGGTTTAGTTTTTGGTTTTTGGTTTTTGGATTTTGGCTTTTGGATTTTGGTTTTCGGTTTTTGGTTTTTGGTTTTTAGTTTTTTGGTTTTTTGGTTCTTTTGGTTTTTGGTTTTTGGTTTCTGGTTTTTGGTTTTTGGTTTTCGGTTTTTGGTTTTTAAGCTTTTTGTTTTTTGTTTTTTTGGTTTTTGGTTTTTAGTTTTTTGGTTTTTGGTTTTTGAAGTTGGTTTTTGGAGTTGGTTTTTGTTTTTCTATCTTTGGTTTTTGGTTTTTTGTTTTTGGTTTTTGGTTTTTGGTTTTTGGTTTTGGTTTTTGGATTTTGGTCTCCGGTTTTTGGTTTTTGGTTTTTATTATTTTTGTCTTTGGTTTTTGGTTTTTGGAGTTGGTTTTTGGTTTTCGCTTTTTGGTTTTTGGTTTTTTGGTTTTTGGTTTTTGGTTTTTGGTTTTTGGTTTTTGGTTTTTGGTTTTTGGTTTTTGGTTTTTGGTTTTTGGCTTTTGGATTTTGGTCTTCGGTTTTTGGTTTTTGGTTTTTAGTTTTTTGGTTTTTGGTTTTTGGAGTTGGTTTTTGGAGTTGGTTTTTGGTTTTCGCTTTTTGGTTTTTGGTTTTTGGTTTTTGGTTTTGGTTTTTGGTTATTGGTTTTTGGTTTTTGGTTTTTGGTTTTTGGTTTTTGGTTTTCGGTTTTTGTTTTCGGTTTTTGGTTTTTCGTCTCCGGTTTTTGGTTTGTGGTTTTAAGTGTTTTGGTCTTTGGCTTTTGGTTTTTGGTTTTTGGTTTTCGGTTTTTAAGTTTTTGAGTTTTGGTTTGTGTTTTTCGTTTTTGGTTTTTGGTTTTTGGTTTTTGGTTTTTGATTTTTGGTTCTTGGTTTTTGGTCTTCGGTTTTTGGTTTTTGGTTTTTAGGTTTTTTGGTTTTTGGTTTTTGGTTTTTGATTTTTGGTTTTTGGTTTTTCGTTTTTGGTTTTTGGTTTTTGGTTTTTGGTTTTTGTTTTTTGGTTTTTTTGTTTTTGGATTTTTGTTTTTGGTTTTCGGATTTTGGTTTTTGGTTTTTGGGTTTTGGTTTTTGTTTTATGGTTTTTTTCGTTTTTGGTTTTTTTGGTTTTTGGTTTTTTGGTTTTTTGGTTTTTTGGTTTTTGGTTTTTGGTTTTTGGTTTTTGGTTTTTGGTTTTTGGTTTTTGTTTTTTGGTTTTTGGTATTTGGTTTTTGGTTTTTGGTTTTTTGGTTTTTAGTTTTTTGGTTTTTGGTTTTCGGTTTTTGGTTTTTGGTTTATTGGTTTTTTATTTTTTTGGTTTTCTGTTTTCGGTTTTTGGTTTTTGTTTTTTGTTTTTTGTTTTTTGGTTTTTGGTTTTTGGGTTTTTGGTTTTTGGTTTTTGGTTTTTGGTTTTTGGCTTTTGGATTTCGGTCTTCGGTTTTTTATTTTTGGTTTTTAGTTTTTTGGTTTTTGGTTTTTGGTTTTTGGAGTTGGTTTTTGGAGTTGGTTTTTGGTTTTTTTAGGTTTTTGGTTTTTTGGTTTTTTGGTTTTTTGGTTTTTGGTTTTTGGTTTTTGGGTTTTGGTTTTTGGTTTTCGGTTTTTGGTTTTTAAGCTTTTTGGTTTTTTGGTTTTTGGTTTTTAAGTTTTTTGGTTTTTGGTTTTTGGTTTTTGGAGTTGGTTTTTGGAGTTGGTTTTTGTTTTTCGCTCTTTGGTTTTTGGTTTTTGGTTTTTGGTTTTTGGTTTTTGGTTTTTTGTTTTTGGTTTTTGGTTTTTGGTTTTTGGTTTTTGGTATCTGGTATCTGGTTTTTGGTTTTTGGTTTTTGGTTTTTGGTTTTTGTTTTTTGGTTTTTTGGTTTTTTGGTTTTTGGTTTTTTGGTTTTTTGGTTTTTTGGTTTTTGGTTTTTGGGTTTTGGTTTTTGGTTTTTGGAGTTGGTTTTTGGAGTTGGTTTTTGGAGTTGGTTTTTGGAGTTGGTTTTTGAGTTGGTTTTTGGTTTTCGCTCTTTCGGTTACGGTTTTTGGTTTCTGGTTTTTGGTTTTTGGTTTTTGGTTGTTGGTTTTCTTGTTTTGGTTTTTGGTTTTTGGTTATTGGTTTTTGGTTTTTGGTTTATGGTTTTTGGTTTTCGAGTTTGGTTTTTGGTTTTTGGTCTTCGGTTCTTGGTTTTTGGTTTTTAGTTTTTTGTTTTTGGTTCTTAGTTTTTTGGTCTCTGGTTTTTGGTTTTTTGGTTTTTTAGTTTTTTGGTTTTTGGTTTTCGGTTTTTGGTGTTGGTTTATTGGTTCTTCATTTTTTTGGTTTTCTGCTTTGGGTTTTTGGTTTTTGGTTTTTGTTTTTTGGTTTTTGGTTTTTGGTTTTTGGTTTTTGGATTTTGGTCTTCGGGTTTTGGTATTTGGTTTTTAGTTTTTTGTTTTTGGTTTTTGGTTTTTGGAGTTGGTTTTTGGAGTTGGTTTTTGGAGTTGGTTTTTGAGTTGGTTTTTGGTTTTCGCTCTTTCGGTTACGGTTTTTGGTTTCTGGTTTTTGGTTTTTGGTTGTTGGTTTTCTTGTTTTGGTTTTTGGTTTTTGGTTATTGGTTTTTGGTTTTTGGTTTATGGTTTTTGGTTTTCAAGTTTGGTTTTTGGTTTTTTGTCTTCGGTTCTTGGTTTTTGGTTTTTAGTTTTTTGTTTTTGGTTTTTAGTTTTTTTGTTTCTGGTTTTTGGTTTTTGGTTTTCGGTTTTCGGTTTTTGGTTTTTGGTTTTTGGTTTTTGGTTTGTGGTGTATGGTTTTTTGATTTTTGGTTTTTGGTTTTCGGTTTTTGGTTTTGGGTTTTCGGTTTTTGGTTTTTGGTTCTTGGTTTGTGGTGTTCGGTTTTTGGATTTTGGTTTTTAGTTTTTAGTTTTTTGGTCTTTGGCTTTTGGTCTTTGGTTTTTGGTTTTCGGTTTTTGGTTTTAAGTTTTTGCTTTTTGTTTTTTGGTCTTTTTGTTTTTTGGTTTTTTGGTTTTTTGGTTTTTTGGTTTTTTGGTTTTTAGGGTTTTGTAAAATAATTTTACAAAACCCTACTAGTTTCGCGACCAGTCTGTCCGTCTGTCCGTCTGTCCGTCTGTCCGTCTGTCCGTCTGTCCGTCCGTCCGTCCGTCCGTCCGTCCGTCCGTCCGTCCGTCCGTCCGTGTGTCACAGCAGTTTTTCTCGGAAACTACTTAAGCTAGAAACATCAAATTTTGTATGTAGGTGTAAAGTGGTGATCTCTTCAAAGTTCAACTACAAAAAAATTTTATAAGTTATTTAAGGGGGGTCTCCCCATATAGGAGAGTGACCCCCCGAAAAAAAAATTTCATTGAAGGTAGCCGATATGGGTATCAAATGAAAGGTCTTGATGAGAACTTTTCAAAACAGGTCTTAGTTTGGCAAAATTTGCTTCGAGGGGCGCACAGTGAGGGGAAATACACGAAAAATTTGTGTCCCCCCCCCTCGCGATTGGACACCTGTGATCCGAAAAATCTGAAAAAAATCAGGGATGTAGGCCTTGGTGCGTACAACAACAACAAATACGTGAGAAGTCGCAATTCACTCAACTTTGTTAGTAATAGTATGATTTATCGATTTTATGTTTTCTTGAATAAAATCTTAACGGCACCCTTAAATTCAATGAAATTCAGTATACAGATGACTATTTATAAGGTTGATCTATCCTGAAAGTTTCATAAAGATTGAATCATATTTAGCAAAGTTATAGCGGTTTGAAATTTCCTGTATTACTATGGAACAATATGCGCTGCATGTATTACTATGACAACATATGGCTATGGAACAAAATGCGCTTTTTACCGACATAGACACTACAGTTTTGCTAGGATTTGCATGAAAATTTCAGGAATGATAGGTGTCATGTATGTCTTTGAGAATCGGTTCAGCTAGTGGTATCAGTAATCGTAAAACGAAAAAGTGGCTGTTTTAAATGCGAAGATTGAATAATTTTGAGTTATTTTTCCCAATTTCAACGTTTAAGGTGCATGCTTTGAACACTTGATTCAATTTAATGAATGACTGAAAATGAGTACCTACAATTGATGCTCATAAGTGAAACAAGTAAAGGAGGCGGGAGAGAGCTCCTAGCAAAAGGGTTTTGTAACCATTCCAGGATTCGAACAAATTGTGTTTCCTTCCTCGCGGATGGACATCTGAAATAATTATCAAGGGAGATATTTATGAGTATAACAAAAACAAAAACCTCAGAAGTCGAAATTCGTTCAACTTTGTTAAAAATAGTATGATCTTCGTATTTCCTATTTCCTCCAATAAAATCGTCTTTGACATGTTTCTTGATTTGATTCGATCTGGTGACTGCATTTTGTAAATTGAATACAAAACCCTTCTGACATGAGCGTAGGTCTGTTTACCCAACTTGTTTGTATTTGGTTTTTGGTTTTTGGTTTTCGGTTCTTGGTTTTTGGTCTTCGGTTTTTGGTCTTCGGTTTTTGGTTTTTGGTTTTTGGTTTTTGGTTTTTGGTTTTTGGTTTTTGGTTTTTGGTTTTCGGTTTTTGGTTTTTGGTTTTTGGTTTTTAATTTTTGGTTTTTGGTTTTTGGTTTTCGGTTTTTGGTTTTTGGAATTCGGTTTTTGGTTTTTGGTTTTTGTTTTTGGTTTTTGGTTTTTGGTTTTTGGTTTTTGGTTTTAAGTTTTTGGTTTTTGGTTTTTGCTTTTTACTTTTTGGTTTTCGGTTTTTGGTTTTTGGTTTTCGGTTTTGGTTTTAGGTTTTTGGTTTTTGGTTTTTGGTTTTCGGTTTTTGGTTTTTGGCTTTTGGTTTTTGGTCTTTGGTTTTAGGTCTTCGGTCTTTGGTTTTTGGTTTTTGATTTTTGGTTTTTGGTTTTTGGTTTTCGGTTTTTGGTTTTTGGTTTTTGGTTTTTGGTCTTCGGTCTTTGGGTTTTGGGTTCGAGTTTTTTGGTTTTTGGTTTTTGATTTTTGGTGTTTGGTTTTTGGTTTTTGGTTATTTTGTTTTTTGTTTTTGGTTTTCGGGTTTTTGGTTTTTGGTTTTTGGTTTTTGTTTTTTGGTTTTTTGGTTTTTTGGTGTTTGGTTTTTCGGTTTATTGGTTTTTGTTTTTTGGGTTTTGGTTTTTGGTTTTCGGTTTTGGTTTTTGATTTTTTGGTTTTTTGTTTTTTTTGGTTTTTGGTTTTTCGTTTTTTGTTTTTGATTTTGGTTTATGGTTTTTGGTATTTAGTTTTTGGTTTTTTAGTTTTTTAGTTTTTTGGTTTTTGGTCTTCGGTTTTTGGTGTTGGTTTATTGGTGCTTCATTTGTTTGGTTTTCTGTCTTCGGTTTTTGGTTTTTGGTTTTTGTTTTTTGGTTTTTGGTTTTTGGTTTTTGGTTTTTGGTTTTTGGATTTTGGTCTTCGGTTTTTGGTATTTGGTTTTTAGTTTTTTTATTTTTGGTTTTTGGTTTTTGGTGTTGGTTTTTGGAGTTGGTTTTTGGAGTTGGTTTTTGGTTTTCGCTCTTTCGTTTACGGTTTTTGGTTTCTGGTTTTTGGTTTCTGGTTTTTGGTTTTTGGTTGTTGGTTTTCTTGTTTTGGTTTTTGGTTTTCGGTTATTGGTTTTTGGTTTTTGGTTTTTGGTTTTTGGTTTCTGGTTTTGGTTTTGGGTTTTCGGTTTATGGTTTTCGGTTTTTGGTTTTTGGTCTTTGGTTTTTAGTTTTTGGTTTTTAGTTTTTTGGTCTTTGGGTTTTGGTTTTGGGTTTTTGGTTTTTGGTTTTTGGTTTTTGGTTTTTGGTTTTTGGTTTTCGGTTTTTGGTTTTTGGTTTTTGGTATATGGTTTTTGGTTTTTTGGTTTTTTGGTTTTTGGTTTTTCGTTTTTTGTTTTTGGTTTTTGGTTCTTGGGATTTTGTTTTTGGGTTTCGGTTTTTGGTTTTTCGTTTTTGGTTATTGGTTTTCGGTTTTTGGTATTTGCTTTTTGGTTTTTGGTTTTTGGCTCTTGGTTTTTGGTTTTTGGTTTTTGGTTTTTGGTTTTTGCTTTTTGGTTTTTGGTTTTTGGTTTTTGGGTTTTGGTTTATGGTTTTTGGTTTTCGGTGTTTGGTTTTTAGGTTTTTGGTTTTTGTTTTTTGGTTTCGGTTTGTGGTTTCTGATTTTTGATTTTTCGTTTTTGGTTTTTGGTTTTTGGTTTTTGGTTTTTGGTTTTTGGTTTTTGGTTTTTGGTTTTTGATTTTTGGTTTTTGGTTTTTGGTCTTCGGTTTTTGGTTTTTGGTTTTTGGTTTTTGGTTTTTGGTTTTTGGTTTTTGGTTTTTGGTTTTTGGTTTTTTGGTTTTTTAGTTTTTTTGTTTTCTGTTTTTGGTTTTTTTGTTTTCGGTTTTTTTTTTGTTTTTTGGTTTTTGGTTTTTGGTCTTTGGTTCCTGTTTTTTGGTTTTTGATTTTTGGTTTTCGGTTTTTGGTTTTTGGTTTTTGGTTTTTGGTTTTTGGTTTATGGTTTTTTGATTTTTGGTTTTTGGTTTTTGGTTTTTGGTTTTTGGTTTTTGGTTTCTGGTTTTTGGTTTTTGGGTTTTGGTTTTTGGTTTTTGGTTCTTGGTTTTTGGTCTTCGGTTTTTAGTTTTTGGTTTTTAGTTTTTGGTTTTTGGTTTTTGGTTTTTGGTTTGTCGTTTTTGGTTTTTGGTGTTTTGTTCTTTTGGTTTTTGGTTTTTGGTTTTTGGTTTATTTTGTTCTTTGTTTTTTGTTTTTGGTTTTTGTTTTTGGTTTTTGGTTTTTGGTCTTTGGTATTTTTTTTGGTTTTTGTATTTTTTGTTTTTTGTTTTTTGTTTTTGGTTTTCGGTTTTTGGTTTTTTCGGCTTTTGGATTTTAGTTTTTTGGTTTTTGTTTTTGTGGTTTTTAGTTTTTGGTTTTTGGTTTCGCGTTATTGGATTTAGATTTTGGTTTTTGGTTTTTGGTATTTGGTTTTTTGTTTTTGGTTTTCGGTTTTTGGTGTTTGGTTTTTGGTTTTTGGTTTTTGGTTTTAAGTTTTTTGGTTTTTGGTTTATGGTTTTTTGTTTTTGGTTTTTGGTTTTCGGATTTACGTTTCTACTTTTTGGTTTTTGGTCTTCGGTTTTTAGTTTTTGTTGTTAGTTTTTTAGTTTTTGGCTTTACGTTTTGGTTTTAGGTTTTCGGTTATTGGTTTTTGGTTCTTGGTTTTTGGTTCTTGGTCTTCGGTTTTTCGTTTTTGGTTTATAGTTTTTTAGTTTTTGGTTTTTGGTTTTTGGTTTTTGGTTTTTGTTTTTTGGTTTTTGGTATTTGGTTTTTGGTTTTTGGTTTTTTGGTTTTTAGTTTTTTGGTTTTTGGTTTTCGGTTTTTGGTTTTTGGAGTTGGTTTTTGGAGTTGGTTTTTGGTTTTTTTAGGTTTTTGGTTTTTTGGTTTTTTGGTTTTTTGGTTTTTGGTTTTTGGTTTTTGGGTTTTGGTTTTTGGTTTTCGGTTTTTGGTTTTTAAGCTTTTTGGTTTTTGTTTTTTTTTGGTTTTTGGTTTTTGGTTTTTAAGTTTTTTGGTTTTTGGTTTTTGGTTTTTGGAGTTGGTTTTTGGAGTTGGTTTTTGTTTTTCGCTCTTTGGTTTTTGGTTTTTGGTTTTTGGTTTTTTGTTTTTGGTTTTTGGTTTTTGGTTTTTGGTATCTGGTATCTGGTTTTTGGTTTTTGGTTTTTGGTTTTTGGTTTTTGTATTTTGGTTTTTTGGTTTCTTGGTTTTTGGTTTTTTGGTTTTTTGGTTTTCGGATTTTGGTTTCTGGTTTTTGTTTTTGTTTTTTGGTTTTTTGGTTTTTGGTTTTTTGGTTTTTTGGTTTTTTGGTTTTTGGTTTTTGGGTTTTGGTTTTTGGTTTTTGGAGTTGGTTTTTGGAGTTGGTTTTTGGAGTTGGTTTTTGAGTTGGTTTTTGGTTTTCGCTCTTTCGGTTACGGTTTTTGGTTTCTGGTTTTTGGTTTTTGGTTGTTGGTTTTCTTGTTTTGGTTTTTGGTTTTTGGTTATTGGTTTTTGGTTTTTGGTTTATGGTTTTTGGTTTTCGAGTTTGGTTTTTGGTTTTTGGTCTTCGGTTCTTGGTTTTTGGTTTTTAGTTTTTTGTTTTTGGTTTTTAGTTATTTGGTCTCTGGTTTTTGGTTTTTTGGTTTTTTAGTTTTTTGGTTTTTGGTTTTCGGTTTTTGGTGTTGGTTTATTGGTTCTTCATTTTTTTGGTTTTCTGCTTTGGGTTTTTGGTTTTTGTTTTTTGGTTTTTGGTTTTTGGTTTTTGGTTTTTGGATTTTGGTCTTCGGGTTTTGGTATTTGGTTTTTAGTTTTTTGTTTTTGGTTTTTGGTTTTTGGAGTTGGTTTTTGGAGTTGGTTTTTGGAGTTGGTTTTTGAGTTGGTTTTTGGTTTTCGCTCTTTCGGTTACGGTTTTTGGTTTCTGGTTTTTAGTTTTTGGTTGTTGGTTTTCTTGTTTTGGTTTTTGGTTTTTGGTTATTGGTTTTTGGTTTATGGTTTTTGGTTTTCGAGTTTGGTGTATGGTTTTTTGTCTTCGGTTCTTGGTTTTTGGTTTTTAGTTTTTTGTTTTTGGTTTTGAGTTTTTTGGTTTCTGGTTTTTGGTTTTTGGTTTTCGGTTTTCGGTTTTTGGTTTTTGGTTTTTGGTTTTGGTTTGTGGTGTATGGTTTTTTGATTTTTGGTTTTTGGTTTTCGGTTTTTGGTTTTGGGTTTTCGGTTTTTGGTTTTTGGTTCTTGGTTTGTGGTGTTCGGTTTTTGGTTTTTGGTTTTTAGTTTTTAGTTTTTTGGTCTTTGGCTTTTGGTCTTTGGTTTTTGGTTTTCGGTTTTTGGTTTTAAGTTTTTGCTTTTTGTTTTTTGGTCTTTTGGTTTTTTGGTTTTTTTGGTTTTTTGGTTTTTTGGTTTTTTGGTTTTTTGTATTTGGTTTTTGGTTTTTGGTTTTCGGTTCTTGGTTTTTGGTCTTCGGTTTTTGGTCTTCGGTTTTTGGTTTTTGGTTTTTGGTTTTTGGTTTTTGGTTTTTGGTTTTTGGTTTTTGGTTTTTGGTTTTTGGTTTTCGGTTTTTGGTTTTTGGTTTTTGGTTTTTAATTTTTGGTTTTTGGTTTTTGGTTTTCGGTTTTTGGTTTTTGGAATTCGGTTTTTGGTTTTTGGTTTTTGTTTTTGGTTTTTGGTTTTTGGTTTTTGGTTTTTGGTTTTTGGTTTTTAGTTTTTGGTTTTTGGTTTTTGGTTTTTACTTTTTGGTTTTCGGTTTTTGGTTTTTGGTTTTCGGTTTTGGTTTTAGGTTTTTGGTTTTTGGTTTTTGGTTTTTGGTTTTCGGTTTTTGGTTTTTGGCTTTTGGTTTTTGGTCTTTGGTTTTAGGTCTTCGGTCTTTGGTTTTTGGTTTTTGATTTTTGGTTTTTGGTTTTCGGTTTTTGGTTTTTGGTTTTTGGTTTTTGGTCTTCGGTCTTTGGGTTTTGGTTTCGAGTTTTTTGGTTTTTGGTTTTTGATTTTCGGTGTTTGGTTTTTGGTTTTTGGTTATTTTGTTTTTTGTTTTTGGTTTTCGGGTTTTTGGTTTTTGGTTTTTGGTTTTTGTTTTTTGGTTTTTTGGTTTTTTGGTGTTTGGTTTTTCGGTTTATTGGTTTTTGTTTTTTGGGTTTTGGTTTTTGGTTTTCGGTTTTGGTTTTTGGTTTTTTGGTTTTTTGTTTTTTTTGGTTTTTGGTTTTTCGTTTTTTGTTTTTGATTTTGGTTTATGGTTTTGGTATTTAGTTTTTGGTTTTTTAGTTTTTTAGTTTTTTGGTTTTTGGTCTTCGGTTTTTGGTGTTGGTTTATTGGTGCTTCATTTGTTTGGTTTTCTGTTTTCGGTTTTTGGTTTTTGGTTTTTGTTTTTTGGTTTTTGGTTTTTGGTTTTTGGTTTTTGGTTTTTGGTTTTTGGATTTTGGTCTTCGGTTTTTGGTATTTGGTTTTTAGTTTTTTTGTTTTTGGTTTTTGGTTTTTGGTGTTGGTTTTTGGAGTTGGTTTTTGGAGTTGGTTTTTGGTTTTCGCTCTTTCGTTTACGGTTTTTGGTTTCTGGTTTTTGGTTTTTGGTTGTTGGTTTTCTTGTTTTGGTTTTTGGTTTTCGGTTATTGGTTTTTGGTTTTTGGTTTTTGGTTTTTGGTTTTCGGTTTTGGTTTTTGGTTTTTGGTTTTTGGTCTTCGGTTCTTGGTATATGGTTTTTGGTTTTTTGGTTTTTGGTTTTTAGTTTTTTGGTTTCTGGTTTTTGGTTTTTGGTTTTTGGTTTTTGGTTTTCGGTTTTTGGTTTTTGGTTTTTGGTTTTTGGTTTGTGGTTTATGGGTTTTTGATTTTTGGTTTTTGGTTTTTGGTTTTGGTTTTGGGTTTTCGGTTTTTGGTTTTTGGTTCTTGGTTTGTGGTGTTCGGTTTTTGGTTTTTGGTTTTTAGTTTTTTGGTATTTGGCTTTTGGTTTTTCGTTTTTGGTTTTTGGTTTTCGATTTTGTTTTTTGGTTTTTGTTTTTTGGTCTTTTGGTTTTTTGGTTTTTTGGTTTTTTGTATTTGGTTTTTGGTTTCGGTTTTCGGTTTTCGGTTTTCGGTTTTTGGTTTTTCGTTTTTTGTTTTTTGTTTCGGTTTTTGGTTTTCGGTTTTTGGTTTTTGGTTTTTGGTTTCTGGTTTTCGGTTTTTTGGTTTTTGGTTTTTGGTTTTTGGTTTTTGGTTTTTCGTTTTTGGTTTTTGATTTTTGGTTCTTGGTTTTCGGTATTCGGTTTTTGGTCTTCGGTTTTTGGTTTTTGTTTTTAGTTTTTTGGTTTTTGGTTTTTGGTTTTTGGTTTTTGATGTTTGGTTTTTGGTTCTTAGTTTTTGGTTTTTGGTTTTTGGTTTTTGGTTTTTGGTCTTCGGTTTTTGGTTTTTGGTTTTTGGTTTTTGGTTTTTGGTTTTTGGTTTTTGGTTTTTGGTTTTTTGGTTTTTGGTTTTTGGTTTTTAATTTTTGGTCTTTGGTCTTTGGTCTTTGGTCTTTGGTTTTTGGTTTTTGGTTTTCGGTTTATGGTTTTCGGTTTTTGGTTTGTGGTCTTTGGTTTTTAGTTTTTGGTTTTTAGTTTTTTGGTCTTTGGGTTTTGGTTTTGGGTTTTTGGTTTTTGGTTTTTGGTTTTTGGTTTTCGGTTTTTGGTTTTTGGTTTTTGGTTTTTGGTATATGGCTTTTGGTTTTTTGGTTTTTTGGTTTTTGGTTTTTGGTTTTTCGTTTTTTGTTTTTGGTTTTTGGTTCTTGGGATTTTGTTTTTGGGTTTCGGTTTTTGGTTTTTCGTTTTTGGTCATTGGTTTTCGGTTTTTGGGTTTTGGTTTATGGTTTTTGGTTTTCGGTGTTTGGTTTTTAGGTTTTTGGTTTTTGTTTTTTGGTTTCGGTTTGTGGTTTCTGATTCTTGATTTTTCGTTTTTGGTTTTTGGTTTTTGGTTTTTGGTTTTTGGTTTTTGGTTTTTGATTTTTGGTTTTTGGTTTTTGGTCTTCGGTTTTTGGTTTTTGGTTTTTGGTTTTTGGTTTTTGGTTTTTGGTTTTTTGGTTTTTTAGTTTTTTTGTTTTCTGTTTTTGGTTTTTTTGTTTTCGGTTTTTGTTTTTTGGTTTTTGGTTTTTGGTTTTTGGTTTTTGGTTTTTGGTTTGTGAATTTGGTTTTTGGTTTTTGTTGTTGGTTTTTGGTATTTGGTTTAGTTTAGTTTTTGGTTATTGGTTTTTGTTTTTGGTTTTTGGTTTACGTTTTTGGTTTTTGGTTTTTGGTTTTTGGTTTTGGTTTTTGGTTTTTTTTTTGGTTTTTGGTTTTTGGTTTTTGGTTTTTGGTTTTTGGTTTTTGGATTTTTGGTTTTTGGTTTTTGGTTTTTGGTTTTGGTTTTTGGTTTTTGGTTTTTGGTTTTTGGTTTTTGGTTTTTGGTTTTTGGTTTTAGGTTCTTGGTTTTTGGTTTTTGGGTTTTTGGTTTTTGGTTTTTGGTTTTTGGTTTTTGGTTTTTGGTTTTTGGTTTTTGGTTTTTTGGTTTTTGGTTTTTGGTTTTTAATTTTTGGTCTTTGGTCTTTGGTCTTTGGTCTTTGGTTTTTGGTTTTTGGTTTTCGGTTTATGGTTTTCGGTTTTTGGTTTTTGGTCTTTGGTTTTTAGTTTTTGGTTTTTAGTTTTTTGGTCTTTGGGTTTTGGTTTTGGGTTTTTGGTTTTTGGTTTTTGGTTTTTGGTTTTCGGTTTTTGGTTTTTGGTTTTTGGTATATGGTTTTTGGTTTTTTGGTTTTTTGGTTTTTGGTTTTTCGTTTTTTTGTTTTTGGTTTTTGGTTCTTGGGATTTTGTTTTTGGGTTTCGGTTTTTGGTTTTTCGTTTTTGGTTATTGGTTTTCGGTTTTTGGGTTTTGGTTTATGGTTTTTGGTTTTCGGTGTTTGGTTTTTAGGTTTTTGGTTTTTGTTTTTTGGTTTCGGTTTGTGGTTTCTGATTCTTGATTTTTCGTTTTTGGTTTTTGGTTTTTGGTTTTTGGTTTTTGGTTTTTGGTTCCTGTTTTTTGGTTTTTGATTTTTGGTTTTCGGTTTTTGGTTTTTGGTTTTTGGTTTTTGGTTTTTGGTTTTTGGTTTTTGGTTTATGGTTTTTTGATTTTTGGTTTTTGGTTTTTGGTTTTTGGTTTTTGGTTTTTGGTTTTTGGTTTCTGGTTTTTGGTTTTTGGGTTTTGGTTTTTGGTTTTTGGTTCTTGGTTTTTGGTCTTCGGTTTTTAGTTTTTGGTTTTTAGTTTTTTGGTTTTTGGTTTTTGGTTTTTGGTTTGTCGTTTTTGGTTTTTGGTGTTTTGTTCTTTTGGTTTTTGGTTTTTGGTCTTTGGTATTTTTTTTGGTTTTTGGTTTTTGTATTTTTTGTTTTTTGTTTTTTGTTTTTGGTTTTCGGTTTTTGGTTTTTTTCAGCTTTTGGATTTTAGTTTTTTGGTTTTTGTTTTTGTGGTTTTTAGTTTTTGGTTTTTGGTTTCGCGTTATTTGATTTAGATTTTGGTTTTTGATTTTGGTATTTGGTTTTTTGTTTTTGGTTTTCGGTTTTTGGTGTTTGGTTTTTGATTTTCGGTTTTGGTTTTTGGTTTTTAGTTCGGTTTTTGGTTTTTGTTTTTAGTTTTTTGGTTTTTGGTTTTTAGGTTTTCGGTTCCTGTTTTTTGGTTTTTGATTTTTGATTCTCGGTTTTTGGTTTTTGGTTTTTGGTTTTTGGTTTTTGGTTTTTGGTTTTTGGTTTTTGGTTTTTAGTCCGGTTTTTGGCATTTGGTTTTTATTTTTTTGAATTTTGGTTTTTAGGTTTTCGGTTCCTGGTTTTTGGTTTTTGATTTTTGGTTTTCGGTTTTTGATTTTTGGTTTTTGGTTTTTGGTTTTTAGTTTATGGGTTTTTGATTTGTGGTCTTTGGTTTTGGTTTTTGGTTTTTGGTTTTTGGTTTTTGGTTTTTGGTTTTTGGTTTTTGGTTTCTGGTTTTTGGTTTTTGGGTTTTGGTTTTTGGTTTTTGGTTTTTGGTTTTTGGTTTTTGGTTTTTGGTTTTTGGTTTTTGGTTTTTGGTTTTTGGTTTTAAGTTTTTTGGTTTTTGGTTTATGGTTTTTTGTTTTTGGTTTTTGGTTTTCGGATTTACGTTTCTACTTTTTGGTTTTTGGTCTTCGGTTTTTAGTTTTTGTTGTTAGTTTTTTAGTTTTTGGCTTTTCGTTTTGGTTTTTGGTTTTCGGTTATTGGTTTTTGGTTCTTGGTTTTTGGTTCTTGGTCTTCCGTTTTTCGTTTTTGGTTTTTAGTTTTTTAGTTTTTGGTTTTTGGTTTTTGGTTTTTGGTTTTCGTTTTTTGGTTTTTGGTTTTTGGTTTTTGGTATTTGGTTTTCGGTTTTTTGGTTTTTGGTTTTTGGTTTTTGGTTTCTGATTTTTGGTTTTTGGTTTTTGGTTTTTGGTTTTTGGTTTTTGCTTTGGTTTTTGGTTTTTGGTCGTTGGTATTTGGTTTTTGGTTTTTGGTTTTAAGTTTTTTGGTTTTTGGGTTTTTGGATTTTGGTCTTCGGTTTTTGGTTTTTGGTTTTTTGGTTTTTTGGTTTTAAGTTTTTGGTTTTTGGTTTTTTTGTTTTTTGTTTTTGGTTTCCAGTTTTTGGTTTTTGGTTTTCGGTTTTTGGTTCTTAAGTTTTTAAGTTTTTATTTTTTGGTTTTCGGTTTTTGGTTTTAAGTTTTTTGGTTTTTGGTTTTTGGTTTTTGGTTTTTGGTTTTTGGAGTTGGTTTTTGGAGTTGGTTTTTGGAGTTGGTTTTTGGTTTTTGGTTTTTGGTTTTTTGTTTTTGGTTGTTGGTTTTTGGTTTTTGGTTTTTGGTTTTTGGTTTTCGGTTTTTGTTTTTTGGTTTTTGGATTTTGGTCTTCGGTTTTTGGTTTTTGGTTTTTGGTTTTGAGTTTTTTGTTTTTGGTTTTTGGTTTTTGTTTTTTGGTTTTCGGTTTTTGGTTTTTGGATTTTTGTCTTAGGTTTTTGGTTTTTTTGGTTTTTGGTTTTTGGTTTTTGGTTTTTGGTTTTTGGTTTTTGGTTTTCGGTTTTTGGTTTTTGATTTTTTGATTTTGGTCTTCGGTTTTTGGTTTTTGGTTATTAGGTTTTGGTTTTTGGTTTTTGGTTTTTGGTTTTTGGATTTTGGTTTTTGGTTTTTGGTTGTTGGTTTTTGGTTTTTGGTTTTTTGGTTTTTGGAGTTTGGTTGTTGGTTTTTGGTTTTTCGGTTTTTGGTTTTTGTTTTTGGTTTTTGGGTTTTTGGTTTTTGGTTTTTGGTTTTCGGTTTGTGGTTTTTGGTTTTTTGGTTTTTTAAATTTTTGGCTTTCTGTTTTTGGTTTTTGGTTTTTGGTTTTTAGTTTTTGGTTTTTGGTTTTTGTTTTTGGTTTTTGGTTTTTGGTTTTTGGTTTTGGGTTTTGGTTTTTGGTTTCTGGTTTCTGGTTTTTGGTTTTCGGTTTTTGGTTTTTGTTTTTTTGGTTTTTTGGTTTTTGAGTTTTTGGTTTTGTTTTTTGATTTTTGGTTTTTGGTTTTTGGTTGTTGGTTTTTGGTTTCTGGTTTTTGGTTTTTGGGTTTTGGTTTTTTGGTTTTTTGGTTTTTTGGTTTTCTGTTTTTGGTTTTTGGTTTTTGGTTTTTGGTTTTTGGTTTTAGGTTTTTCGTTTTTGGATTTTTGTCTTCGGTTTTTGGTTTTTGGTTTTTAGTTTTTTGGTTTTTGGTTTTTGGTTTTTGTTTTTTGGTTTTCGGTTTTTGGTTTTTGGTTTGTGGTTTTAGGTTCTTGGTTCTTGTTTTTTGGGTTTTTGGGTTTTTGGTTTTTGGTTTTTTGATTTTTCGTTTTTGGTTTTTGGTTTTTGGTTTTTGGTTTTTGGTTTGTGGTTTTTGGTTTTTGGTTTTTGGTTTTTTGGTTTTTTAGATTTTCGGCTTTCTGTTTTTGGTTTTTGGGTTTTTGGTTTTTGGTTTTTGGTTTTTGGTGGTTTGTTTTTGGTTTTTGGTTTTTGGTTTTTGGTTTTTGGGTTTTGGTTTTCGGTCTTGGTTTTTGGTTTTTGGTTTATGGTTTTTGGTTTTTGGTTTTTGGTTTTTTGGTATTGTAATTTTTTGGTTTTCTGTTTTTGGATTTGGGTTTTTGGTTTTTGGTTTTTGGTTTTTGGTTTTCGGTTTTTGGTTTTTGGTGTTTGGATTTTGGTCTTCGGTGTTTGGTTTTTGGTTTTCAGTTTTTTGGTTTTTGGTTTTTGGTTTGGGTTTTCGGTTTTTGGTTTTTGGTTTTTGGTCTTCGGTTTTTGGTTTTTGGTTTTTGGTGTTTGGTTTTTTGGTTTTTGGTTTTTGGTTTTTGGTTTTTGGGTTTTGGTTTTCGGTCTTGGTTTTTGGTTTTTGGTTTATGGTTTTTGGTTTTTGGTTTTTTGGTTTTTGGTTTTTGGTTTTTGGTTTTGGTTTTGGTTTTTGGTTTTGGTTTTTGGTTTTTGGTTTTTGGGTTTTTGGTTTTTGGTTTTAGGTTTTTGGTTTTTGGTTTTTTGTTTTTGGTTTTTGGTTTTTGGTTTTTAGTTTTTGGTTTTTGGTTTTTGGTTTTTGTTTTTGGTTTTTGGTTTTTGGTTTTTGGTTTTTGGTTTTTGTTTTTGGTTTTAGGTTTTTGGTTTTTGGTTTTCGATTTTTGGTTTTTGTTTTTTTGGTTTTTTGGTTTTTGGGTTTTTGGGTTTTTGGTTTTTAATTTTTTTTATTTTTGGTTTTTGGTTTATGTTTTTGGTTTGTGGTTTTTGGTTTTTGTTTTTGGTTTTTTGGTTTTTTAGTTTTTTGGTTTTCTGTTTTTGGTTTTTGGTTTTTGGTTTTTGGTTTTTGGTTTTTGGTTTTTGGTTTCTGGTTTTCGGTTTTTGGGTTTTTGGATTTTTGTCTTCGGTTTTTGGTTTTTGGTTTTTAATTTTTGGTTTTTGGTATTTGGTTTTTTGTTTTTGGTTTTTGGTTTTTGGTTTTGGTTTTTGGTTTTGGGTTTTTGGTGTTTGGTTTTTGGTTTTTGGTTTTTGGTTTTTGGTTTTTGGTTTTTGGTTTTTGGTGTTTGGTTTTTGGTTTTCGGTGTTTGGCTTTGGGTTTTGGTATTCGGTTTTTGGTTTTTGGTTTTTGGTGTTTGGTTTTTTGGTTTTTGGTTTTTGGGTTTTGGTTTTCGGCCTTGGTTTTTGGTTTTTGGTTTAGGGTTTTTGGTTTTTGGTTTTCGGTTTTTGGTTTTTTGGTTTTTGGTTTTTGGTTTTTGGTTTTGGTTTTTGGTTTTGGTTTTTGGTTTCGAGTTTTTGGTTTTTGGGTTTTTGGTTTTTGGTTTTAGGTTTTTGGTTTTTGGTTTTTGGTTTTTGGTTTTTTGGTTTTTTAATGTTTTGGTTTTCTGTTTTTGGTTTTTGGTTTTTGGTTTTTGGTTTTTGGTTTTTTGTTTTTGGTTTTTGGTTTTTGGTTTTCTAGTTTTCGGTTTTTGGTTTTTGGATTTATGTCTTCGGTTTTTGGTTTTTGGATTTAAGTTTTTTGGTTTTTGGTTTTTGGTTTTTGGTTTTCTGTTACTGGTTTTTGGTTTTTGGTTTTTGGTTTTTGGTTTTCGGTTTTGGTTTTTGGTTTTTGGTTTTTGGTCTTCGGTTTTTGGTTTTTTGGTTTTCGGTTTTTGGTTTTTGGTTTTTGGTTTTTGGTTTTTGGTTTTTGGTTTATGGTTTTTGGTTTATTGGTTTTTGTTTTTCGGTTTTTAGTTTTGGTTTTTTTGGTTTTTTGGGTTTTTGGTTTTTGGTTTTTAGTTTTGTGGTTTTTGGTTTTTGGTTTTTGGTTTTTGGTTTTTGGTTTTTGGTTTTTTGTTTTTTAGTGCTTTGGTTTTCTGTTTTTGGTTTTTGGTTTTTGGTTTTTGCCTTTCGGCTTCTGGTTTTTGGTTTTTGGATTTTTGGTTTTTGGCTTTCGGTTTTTTGTTTTTGGTTTTCAGTGGTTTGGTTTTTGGTTTTTGGTTTTTGGTTTTCGGTTTTTGGTTTTTGGTTTTTGGATTTTGGTCTTCGGTTTTTGGTATTTGGTTTTTGGTTTTATGTTTTTGGTTTTCGGTTTTGGTTTTTGGATTTTTGTCTTAGGTTTTTGGTTTTTAGTTTTTTGGTTTTTGGTTTTTGGTTTTTGGTTTTAGGTTTTCGGTTTTAGGGTTTTGTTTTTTTGGTTTTTTGGTTTTTGGGTTTTTGGTTTTTAGTTTTTTAATTTTTGGATTTGGTGTTTGGTTTTTGGTTTTTGGTTTTTGGTTTGTGGTTTTTGGTTTTTGGTTCTTGGTTTTTTGTTGTTGGTTTTTTGGTTTTTGGTTTTTGGTTTTTGGTTTTTGTTTTTGGTTTTGGGTTTTTGGTGTTTGGTTTTTGGTTTTTGGTTTTTGGTTTTTGGTTTTTGGTTTTCGGTTTTTGGTTTTTGGTTTTGGGTTTGTGGTTTTCGGTTTTTGGTTTCTGTTTTTTTGGTTTTTGGGTTTTGGTTTTTGGTTTTTGGTTTTGGTTTTTGGTTTTTGGATTTTTGTCTTAGGTTTTTGGTTTTTAGTTTTTTGGCTTTTGGTTTTTGGTTTTTGGTTTTTGGTTTTTGGTTTTTGGTTTTTGGTTTTTTGTTTTTGGTTTTTGGTTTTTGGGTTTTGGTTTTTGGTTTTTGGTTTTGGTTTTTGGTTTTGGGTTTTTGGTTTTTAGTTTTTAGTGTTATGGTCTTCGGTTTTTGGTTTTTGGTTTTTGGTTTTTGGTTTTCGGTTTTTGGTTTTTGGTTTTTGGATTTTTGTCTTAGGTTTTTGGTTTTTAGTTTTTTGGCTTTTGGTTTTTGGTTTTTGGTTTTTGGTTTTTGGTTTTTGGTTTTTGGTTTTTGGTTTTTTGTTTTTGGTTTTTGGTTTTTGGTTTTTTGGTTTTTGGTTTTTGATTTTTGGTTTTTGGTTTTTGGTTTTTTGTTTTTGGTTTTTGGTTCTTGGTTTTGGTTTTTGGTTTTTGGTCTTCGGTTTTTAGTTTTTTGATTTTTGGTTTATGGTTTTTGGTCTTTGGTTTATGGTTTTTGGTTTTTGGTTTTTTGGTTTTTAGTTTTTTGGTTTTCTGTTTTTGGTTTTTGGTTTTTGGTTTTTGGATTTTTGTCTTCGGTTTTTGGTTTTTGGTTTTTGGTTTTTGGTTTTTGGTTTATGGTTTGTGGTTTTTGGTTTTTGGTTTTTGGTTTTGGTTTTTTGGTTTTTTAGATTTTTGGCTTTCTGTTTTTGGGTTTTTGGTTTTTGGTTTTTGGTTTTGGTTTTTTTGTTTTTGGTTTATGGTTTTTGGTTTTTGGTTTTTGGTTTTTGGTTTTTAGTTTTTGGTCTTCGGTTTCTGGTTTTTGGTTTTTGGTTTTTGTTTTTGGTTTTTGGTTTTTGGTTTTTGGTTTTTGGTTTTTGGTTTTTGGTTTTTGGTTTTTGGTTTTAGGTTTTTGGTTTTTGGTTTTCGGTTTTTGGTTTTTGTTTTTTTGGTTTTTTGGTTTTTGGGTTTTTGGTTTTTGGTTTTTGGTTTGTGGTTTTTGGTTTTTTGTTTTTGGTTTTTTGGTTTTTTAGTTTTTTGGTTTTTGGTTTTTGGTTTTTGGTTTTTGGTTTTTGGTTTTTAGTTTTTGGTTTTTGGTTTTCGGTTTTTGGTTTTTGGATTTTTACTTCGATTTTGGTTTTTGGTTTTTAGTTTTTTGGTTTTTTGGTATTTGGTTTTTTGTTTTTGGTTTTTGGTTTTTGGTTTTTGGTTTTTGGTTTTTGGTTTTCGGTTTTTGGTTTTATGTTTTTGGTTTTTTGGATTTTGGTCTTCGGTTTTTGGTTTTTGGTTTTTGAAGTTTAGTTTTTTGGTCTTTGGTTTTTGGTTTTTGGTTTTTGGTTTTTGGTCTTGGTTTTTGGTTTTTGGTTTATGGTTTTTGGTTTTTGGTTTTCGGTTTTTGGTTTTTCGGTTTTTGGTTTTTGGTTTTTGGTTGTGGTTTTTGGTTTTGGTTTTTGGTTTCGGGTTTTTGGTTTTGAGTTTTTGGTCTACGGGTTTTGGTTGTTGGTTTTTGGTTTTTAGTTTTTTGGTTTTTGGTTTTTGGTTTTTGGTTTTTGGTTTTTGGTTTTTTGCTTTTGGTTTTTGGTTCTTGGTTTTTGGTTTTTGGTTTTTGGTCTTCGGTTTTTAGTTTTTTGATTTTTGGTTTTTGGTTTTTGGTTTTTGGTTTGTGGTTTTTGGTTTTTGGTTTTTGGTTTTTGGTTTTTTGGTTTTTTAGCTTTTTGGTTTTCTGTTTTTGGTTTTTGGGTCTTTGGTTTTTGGTTTTTGGTTTTTGGTTTTTGGTTTTTGGTTTTTTGTTTTTGGTTTTTGTTTTTTGGTTTTTGGTTTTCGGTTTTTGGTTTTTGGAATTTGTCTTTCGTTTTTGGTTTTTGGTTTTTAGTTATTTGGTTTTTGGTTTTTGGTTTTTTGGTTTTTTAATTTTTTGGTTTTCTGTTTTTGGATTCTGGTTTTTGGGTTTTTGGTTTTCGGTTTTTGGTTTTCGGTTCTTGGTTTTTGGTTTTTGGTTTTTGGTCTTCGGTTTTTGGTTTTTGGTTTTTGGTTTTTGGTTTTTGGTTTTTGGTTTTTTGGTTTTTGGTTTTTGGTTTTTGGTTTTTGGTTTTTGGTTTTGGTTTTTGGTTTTGGGTTTTTGGTTTTTGGTTTTTGGTTTTTTGTTTTTGGTTCTTGCTTTTTGGTTTTTGGTTTTTGGGTTTTTGGTTTTTGGTTTTTGGTTTTTGGTTTTTGGTTTTTGGTTTTTGGTTTTTTGGTTTTTTAATTTTTTGGTTTTCTGTTTTTGGATTTTGGTTTTTGGTTTTTGGTTTTTGGTTTTTGGTTTTCGGTTTTTGGTATTTGGTTTTTGGATTTTGGTCTTCGGTGTTTGGTTTTTGGTTTTTTGTTTTTGGTTTTTTGGTTTTTGGTTTTTTGGTTTTTGATTTTTGGTTTTTGGTTTTTGGTTTTTGGTTTTTGGTTTTTGGTTTTGGTTTTTGGTTTTGGGTATTTGGTTTTTGGTTTTTGGTTTTTTTGTTTTTGGTCTATGGTTTTTGGTTTTTGGTTTTTGGTTTTTAGTTTTTGGTCTTCGGTTTTTGGTTTTTGGTTTTTGGTTTTTGGTTTTTGTTTTTGGTTTTTGGTTTTTGGTTTTTGGTTTTTGGTTTTTGGTTTTTGGTTTTTGGTTTTTGGTTTTAGGTTTTTGGTTTTTGGTTTTCGGTTTTTGGTTTTTGTTTTTTTGGTTTTTTGGTTTTTGGGTTTTTGTTTTTTAATTTTTTTAATGTTTGGTTTTTGATTTTTGGTTTTTGGTTTTTGGTTTTTGGTTTTTGGTTTTTGGTTTTTGGTTTGTGGTTTTTGGTTTTTTGTTTTTGGTTTTTTGGTTTTTAGTTTTTTGGCTTTCTGTGTTCTGTTTTTGGGTTTTGGGTTTTGGTTTTTGGTTTTTGGTTTTTGGTTTTTGGTTTTTGGTTTTTGGTTTTTGGTTTTCGGTTTTTGGTTTTTGGATTTTTGTCTTCGGTTTTTGGTTTTTGGTTTTTAGTTTTTTGGTTTTTTGGTATTTGGTTTTTTGTTTTTGGTTTTTGGTTTTTGGTTTTTGGTTTTTGGTTTTTGGTTTTTGGTTTTCGGTTCTTGGGTTTTGGTTTTTGGATTTTGGTCTTCGGTTTTTGGTTTTTGGTTTTTGGTGTTTAGTTTTTTGGTTTTTGGTTTTTGGTTTTTGGTTTTTAGTTTTTGGTTTTGGGTCTTGGTTTTTGGTTTTTGGTTTATGGTTTTTGGTTTTTGGTTTTCGGTTTTTGGTTTTTTGGTTTTTGGTTTTTGGTTTTTGGTTTTGGTTTTTGGTTTTGGTTTTTGGTTTCGGGTTTTTGGTTTTTAGTTTTTGGTCTACGGGTTTTGGTTTTTGGTTTTTGGTTTTTGGTTTTTGGTTTTGGTTTTTGGTTTTCGGTTTTTTGGTTTTTGGTTTTTTGGTTTTTGGTTTTTGATTTTTGGTTTTTGGTTTTCGGTCTTGGTTTTTGGTTTTTGGTTTAGGGTTTTTGGTTTTTGGTTTTCGGTTTTTGGTTTTTGGTTTTTGGTTTTTGGTTTTTGGTTTTTGGTTTTTGGTTTTCGGTTTTTGGTTTTTGTTTTTTTTTTTTTTGGTTTTTGGATTTTTGGTTTTTAGTTTTTTGATTTTTGGTTTTTGGTTTTTGGTTTTTTGGTTTTTTAGTTTTTTGGTTTTCTGTTTTTGGTTTTTGGTTTTTGGTTTTTGGTTTTGGGTTTTTGGTTTTTTGTTTTTGCTTTTTGGTTTTTGGTTTTTAGTTTTCGGTTTTTGGTTTTTGGATTTATGTCTTCGGTTTTTGGTTTTAAGTTTTTTGGTTTTTGGTTTTTGGTTTTCGGTTTTTGGTTTTTGGTTTTTAGTTTTTGGTTTTTGGGTATATTGGTTTTTGGTTTTTGGTTTTTGGTTTTCAGTTTTTGGTTTTTGGATTTTTGTCTTCAGTTTTTGGTTTTTGGTTTTGTTTTTTGGTTTTTTGGTTATTGGTTTTTGGTTTTTGGTTTTTGGTTTTTGGTTTTTGGTTTTTGGTTTTCGGTTTTTGGTTTTGGTTTTTGGATTTTGGTCTTCGGTTTTTGGTTTTTGGTGTATAGTTTTTTGGGTTTTGGTTTCTGGTTTTTGGTTTTTGGTTTTTGGTTTTTGTTTTCGGTCTTGGTTTTTGGTTTTTGGTTTATGGTTTTTGGTTTTGGTTTTTGGTTTTGGTTTTTGGTTTTGGGTTTTTGGTTTTTGGTTTTTGGTTTTTGGTTTTTGGTTTCTGGTTTTTGGTTTTTGGTTTTTGGTTTTTGGTTTTTGGTTTTTGGTTTTTAGTTTTTGGTCTTCGGGTTTTGGTTTTTGGTTTTTGGTTTTGGTTGTTAGTTTTCGGTTTTCGGTTTTTGGTTTTTGTTTTATTTGGTTTTTTGGTTTTTGGAATTTTGGTTTTTAGTTTTTTGGTTTTTGGTTTTTGGTTTTTTGTTTTTGGTTTTTTGTTTTTGGTTTTTGGTTTTTGGTTTTTGGTTTTTGGGTATATTGGTTTTTGGTTTTTGGTTTTTGATTTTCGTTTTTGGGTTTTTGGTTTTTTGGTTTTGAGTTTTTGGTTTTTGGTTTTTGGTTTGTGGTTTTTGGTTTTTGGCTTTTGGTTTTTTAGTTTTTTGGTTTTCATGTGTTTGGTTTTTGGTTTTTGGTTTTTGGTTTTTTGTTTTTAGTTTTTGGTTTTTGGTTATTAGTTTTCGGTTTTTGGTTTTTGGATTTTTGTCTTCGGTTTTTGGGTTTTGGTTTTAAGTTTTTCGGTTTTTGGTTTTTGGTTTTTGGTTTTTTGTTTTTTGGTTTTTTAGTTTTTTGGTTTTCTGTTTTTGGTTTTTGGTTTTTGGTTTTTGGTTTTTGTTTTTTTGTTTTTGGTTTTTGGTTTTTGGTTTTTAGTTTTCGGTTTTTGGTTTTTGGATTTTTATCTTCGGTTTTTGGTTTTTGGTTTTAAGTTTTTTGGTTTTTGGTTTCTGGTTTTTGGTTTTTGGTTTTCGGTTTTTGGTTTTTGGTTTTTGGTTTTTGGTTTTTGGTTTTTGGTTTTTGGTTTTTGGTTTTTGGTTTTTTGGTTTTTTAGTTTTTTGGTTTTCTGGTTTTGGTTTTTGGTTTTTGGTTTAGGTTTTTTGTTTTTGGTTTTTGGTTTTTGGTTTTTGGTTTTTTGGTTTTTTAGTTTTTTGGTTTTCTGTTTTTGGTTTTTGGTTTTTGGTTTTTGGTTTTTGGTTTTTTGTTTTTGGTTTTTGGTTTTTGGTTTTTAGTTTTCGGTTTTTGGTTTTTGGATTTTTGTCTTCGGTTTTTGGTTTTTGGTTTTAAGTTTTTTGGTTTTTGGTTTCTGGTTTTTGGTTTTTGGTTTTCGGTTATTGGTTTTTGGTTTTTGGTTTTTGGTTTTTGGTTTTTGGTTTTTGGTTTTTTGGTCTTTTAGTTTTTTGGGTTTTCTGTTTTTGGTTTTTGGTTGTTGGTTTTTGGTTTTTGGTTTTTGGGTTTTGGTTTTTGGTTTTTTTCGTCTTTTAGTTTTTTGGTTTTCTATTTTTGGTTGTTGGTTTTTTTGTTTTTGGTTTTGGTTTTTGGTTTTTAGTTTTCGGTTTTTGGTTTTTGGATTTTTGGTTTTTGGTTTTTGGTTTTTGGTATTGTTTTTTGGTTTTTGGTTTCTGGTTTTTGGTTTTTGGTTTTCGGTTTTTGGTTTTTGGTTTTTGGTTTTTGGTTTTTGGTTTTTGGTTTTTGGTTTTTGGTTTTTGGTTTTTTGGTTTTTTAGTTTTTTGGTTTTCTTTTTTTGGTTTTTTGTTTTTGGTTTTTGGTTTTTGGTTTTTAGTTTTCGGTTTTTGGTTTTTGGATTTTTGTCTTCGGTTTTTGGTTTTAGGTTTTAAGTTTTTTGGTTTTTGGTTTCTGGTTTTTGGTTTTTGGTTTTCGGTTTTTGGTTTTTGGTTTTTGGTTTTTGGTTTTTGGTTTTTGGTTTTTGGTTTTTCGGTTTTTTAGTTTTTGGTCTTTTGTTGGTTAGCTTTTGAAAGACCATCACTTCTGACCTTTTCACAAAGTTTGAGCATTCTTGCTTATAGTTTCTGAGGAAACTAGCTGTGACGTACGGACAGACGGACAGACGGACGGATAGACGGACAGACAGGTCGCGAAACTAGTAGATCTTTGTAAAAAAAATTTTTACAAAGACCTAAAAAAGGGAATTCCTAGAAATCGGACGAATCAAAGCAAAAGCGACAATCGAGCTCATGTTACTAATTGGAACACTTTCTTTGAAAGTCAAAAAACAAGATCGTTGGAAATTATAGATCCACTATTTTTGTAATTAGTATACTCTAGTCTCGTCGAAACTTAGTCATAGTTTCGGGTACCTTTAAAAATCAGATTGCAATATACGCACCGTGGTTGATTTTATTTATTTCCACCATAAATATTAATCAATTACTAGTTGAAACATTTAAAAGTTATGTCATACTTAGCAAGTGTAATAGTGTGTTGAGTCAAAGTTGATGGTGGCTTTGTGAAAAATATTTGAAATGAAGTAGCTTTACATTTTTTTTGAGGTATCAAGTGAGAATAAATAATAAAATAAAATAATAATATGAATTGCTAAACGATCAACATTGGCCTTCTCATTTTAAGAATTTTTAACGGGTATGGACCCGCAACGTTGGCTAGACCTCCTATCCTGAGCTAGCCATCCGGCTGTAGCTCCGTCTTTTCTCAGACATTACAGGGGCTTTTGCTGGGTACAGTAGCCTCCCGCACAGGTTTCTTATTTATGGTAAAGTTTTATATGATTCCTTCATATAAAAATAGTATATACCTGAAAAATTTTAGTATTCATTTAACGAAATAGTTCACATAAATGCTTTTTGTATGAATTTTTTATTCCGGCGAGCACCAATATCGTCGCTCACTGAGGTAGTAGACCATCGCTATAGGCCTTTACCGACTTATGAACATCCTGAAAACACTACATATATATATATATATATATATATATATATATATATATATATATATATATATATATATATATATATATATCTATATATATATATATTTATATATATATATATATATATAAATAAATATATATATATATATATATATATATATATATATATATATATATATATATATATATATATATATAGATATATATATATATATATATATATTGTTACATGTACAAATAATTCTGCGAGCTACTGTCGCAATTGTTGTCGCAACTATTAATAACATAATGATCAACCAAGAAAAGAAAACGAATGTACTCGAAAGCACAAGAACGGACCAAGTAGATCCATGATCAATAGCTGAAAGTGACGCCATTCTGGGTATTCAGAATTGCTCGAATATTGCAGGTAGTTCTCGCGAGAACATTGGCCAATATATGAGAAATGGATTGAATGACTAGAGACCCTATATAAAGCCGAGCTGAATGAATGGGAAAGGTAATAGTAACCCGCCCATATTGGAAACTGCGATAAGTACAGAGCGCGAATTGAAGGCAATAGTGATTGATAGTGAAGTAAAGGTTTTTTCGTGATATATTTGAAGGCATTGGAAACATAAATTGATAGGACAAGTGAAATGTAAATCAAAATGCGATTTGTAAGATAGAGTGAAATTAATTATTGTGCATTCTTAGTAAATAAACCTTTTAACTTAACTTAAAAGACAGTGTATTTTCACTTTTCGGAACATTTAACTTATTGGCCGCGAACCGTAACACGCGGCAGTGGTGTCAGGAGTGAGAAAGAGGACCTTATAAGTGAAAACTTTTAAGCATTTTTACAATGCACAATAGTGAAATTTAACGTGGAAACTGGTGGAAAAAAAGCCGAAACAATAAAAATGCCACAAAGGTTAAATTTAAAAATTTATGAATTGACTACATCAGAGCTTAAGGAGGAGTTGACACGGTGAAATCTGGCTTCGCAAAGTACAAACGCAATTGAGTCGGAAGGCGTGTATCTAGATCTATCTAGATGTATCACAGATGCGGAAAAAGGCGCAAAAGGTGGAGAAGCAGAAACACCAAAATCAAAGGAACCAGAAAATGCGCTGATGCAAGAGCGGCGATAAAAGCCGTCCAGTTTAACTGTGAAGCTAAATGAAGAATCAGCGAAGCTAAATAAACAATCAGCGGTACTAGATCAACAATCAGCGAAGCTGGACCAACAAGCATTCGAAATCAAGGCAGACATCACACAGAAGCTGGAGGAGCAATCAACGAAGCTAGACCAACAGGCAATTGAAATCAAGGCAGACTTGCAAAAACAGTCAACCGAAATAAAAGCGGAGCTTGGTTGTCTGAAAAACCAAATTAAATGCCTCGAGGAAAAGTCTTACCAGGTCAAGGAGAAGTTTAGACAAGTCGGGGAGAGAATGAACCACGTGGAAAAAATGAAAAAGGAATTGGAAGCAGCGAAGGGAGTAGTAACCAGCTCATCAGTTCCGCTTATAGCGGCAGCGCAAAATACATCTAGGAATGTGAAAGCACCAATAGTCGACAGGCAAACGGTCTGGAGTATTTACAAAATCCAGTTTGAAACCGCCATTGGAGCGAATCACTGGAATGAGCTCAAACGAGCAACTGCATTAATTTTTGCTCTAAGATGCCCAGTTACCCCGCTTTTGCAGACTATCCACTTTGAGTTGCACTCAAATTCGGTTGCTATAACGGATACACTCGACATGCGTTATGGATATGATCATCACGATCGGTCACAGCTACGGCATTGGATGCAGAAGCCTGACGGAACCTTATAGCAGCTAGACCAAGACATTGAGCGCTTGGCACTTTTGGCTTACCCAGCTTACAACCCAGAACATCGAGACGGTGTAGCTATGTATAGAAGCATTCATCAGTGAATTAAAGGACCAGGAATTGTAACCAGCCGTGCGCTCAGCTCAAAAGCAAGCGATTAAGGATGCATTGGCTTAAAATCTGAACTTTGAGGCAGCGAAAAATGTGACTCGTACCACTGCCCGGGCTCCCGGGGTAGTGGCAGATGAGTGCAGGTGTGAGCGTGTGGAATTGAACGAGAGCTGCAGATAAATGGTACACCTGGATGCTGGAATTGCGGTGAGAAGGGCCACCTGCAAAGAGATTGCAAGAAGCGAAGAAAACGGAGCTATTATCCAGAGTGGAGGAGATCCAGACCGAATCAGAAGTCCAGCATGAAAGCCCTTCAAGCTGAGGAGGCCAACTTCGTGGGACAGAGGTTGGCTCGGAGGATAGACGTCCCCAGCACCACTATCACCGCGTCAAGACTACATCGTGGAGAAGCAGACTTATACCTACCGGATCAAGTTGACGAAGAACATTGCACCGTAACAATCGACACTGGTGCAACTCGATCGATTATCTCACCAGGCCTATTGAGGCGAACACTACTAAGCAAGGGCCGAATTTTCTCACTATGAACAGTCACGGGAAAAACTGCACCTGTCCATGGAGAGGTCAACCTCCACATACAGTTGGGAGACCTTGCGTTCCGACATAATTTTCTGAACGCGAACATTATGGATGACTGCATCCTTGGAATAGATTTTCTGCAACCACATGGAATCACGTTGGGTTTGGGCAAACGGGTTATGAAATGGTGGAATGTTGAAGTATTGATGGAGGATCCCAGCATCCAGATTTCCAAGACGAATGTGGTAGTATGTGCCGACGCTGTTGTACCAAAATCTTCCGAGAGCATTGTATGGGCCAAGCTTGATGGTGATTCTGAATACCACCAATCTTATCTGATAGAGCAACGAAGACGTCAACGTTGCGCAGTTTGATTGTAAGATGGAGCCTTGTAAGATCTATAAGGTATGGATACGTGCCAATTAGAGTCTTAAACACTGCAGATTCAATCACAAGTCATCAGCAGCTGCCAGCCTGTTTCCACCATCACCTCTTTGGAAGCTCCTCACGACCATCATTGGGAAAAGAGGCAAGACACAGACAAAGCCCGGGAATCTATGTCTGCAATATTGAAGCAGACCAAATTGCCAGTACAGCATATTCAGCCAAGCCTTTGATCTGGTCACCAAGGACAGTGACATCTTCTCAATCAGCCCGGATAAATAAGGTCGAACGAGTATGGGAACTCACTTTATAAATACACAGGGACTCAACCTAATATGTGAAGCACCGCGATGCCTTTCAATAGCCAAACAAGGAGAAGTGAGTGCGCTGATTTTGGAAATGAAAAAACATCGTATTATCGAGCCTTCTGTCAGTCCATGGGTTGCGCCAGTAGTTCAAGTAAAGAAAAAGGATGGTAGCACTCGTTTTTGTGTCGACTAAAGGCAGCTTAACGACGTCACTAAGAAAGGTAGTTACCCGATTCCATGGATCGATGACATCATGGACACTTTAGCCAGCGCAAAATGGTTTTTTACACTCGATCTCAAGAGTGGCTACTGGCAGGTAGAAATCGATAAGAAGGACCGAGAAAAGACCGCATTTTCAGTTGAGACCGGATTGTGGCAATTTGAACGTTTTGTAGTGAACAAAGAGTTTCATATGTCCGTAAAGGACTGCAGCGATGTTCTGCTGCCTCGGCAGAAGAAGATGACAATATCAGCCGAGAATGCCCTCGTCTGGAGACGCGTGAATGCGCTGGCAGGCTAGCATTGCGGTGTCGTGGGGCGGGTTCATTTCCCCCAGCACGAGGACCCACTACAAAGATATTTCGCATTCACGAATTGGACTGCTGGAAGTCAAGAGGCAACCAAAGTCGCAAAAAGTGTAGATAACCACACAGAGGGAATTAGAGCTTGTCATGAGAACAAGGGGAACCTGAAAAGAAAGGCAAACTTGGGGTGACCTCGTCATTACCCGACGAAGTTCATGGCCCACAAATGAATGAGGGGCAAACGGGTGGTGGTGGGGCCCCTTCGTACCCACCCAACCGGAATAAATCCATAGATATCTTGTTGAAGTGGCCAGGTATTCCTCTTCTGAGTGGAAAACTCATACAACTTGAATTGTATGAACTTTTCCATCAGAAGGGGAGTACCCCGGTGACCAATTTATGCCATAGAATTATACAATTTGATTGCATAACTCTATGCCATAAAGAGGCATTCTGCTTGGGCCACTCAACCCACGATGTCACCTGAAACAAGAAGGATTATTAAGTACCCGGTGGCTGGCTCATGTTTTGAGGTGGAAGCCTGCCACCGTACCGGGTCCTATACCCAGTTAGAATTTGAGGAAAGGAAAGACCAATTTGGCGTTACTTTAACACTCCATTGTATTAACGCAATACGATTAAATTTATATAAATGTGCAACATTTACAATATAAATACAAGGAGAAATTCTACGCAATAAAATTTCAATTCGATAAATGCACAACATTTGCAATATAAATAAAAGGAAAAAATTCTCCGCAATAAAATTTAAATTCGGTAAATGCAAGACATTTGCAATATAAATAAAAGGAGGAATTCTCCGCAACAAAATTTAAATTCGGTAAATGCACAACATTTGCAATATAAATAAAAGGGAAAAATTCTCCGCAATAAAATTTAAATTCGGTAAATGCAAGACATTTGCAATATAAATAAAAAAAAAATTTTACGCAATAAAAGGGTACTTACCCCACATGGTCCTTCGAGCGCTCGATGAAAAATGCGGGAAGTCCACTGAAACATTCCTCAAATACATTCACACAAAAAAATTAATAAATTTATCTCTAAAGCAAGAATTTCTTTACGATCACTTGAAGATTTAAATAAGATTTAAATAGTTTACTTTAGAGGATTTTCAGCAATTTGCACTGGTCAAAAAAATGTTTATGCTAATTTACATTCTACTATTATGTATAAAACCTCCGGAAAATTGTACGCTACTATGTATTGCAGTTAGAAGTTAACTCAAAAATAATTGTATTGAGTTCCGAGCGCATCAACACAATCCGAATCAACCACTGTTATTTTATTGCCATTAAAGATGCAACATACAAAGCACTTCACCTCCAGGTTGCACTTGTCAAACAATTGCCTACTAGATCAGACGTACAAACGTATTTCTTTAGCGCACATACAAAGCACTTCACCTCCAGGTTTCACTTGTCAAACAATTGCATTTCTCTTCAATTTCCAAAGTTTCTCAATTCCGTTCACACCAACTTTACCTACGACGAGGCCGCCACTAACATCGTCAGTAATTCAATTCGGATAGTCTTGGAGCACCTTCGAGCCAAAGCTCGAGGCAAGACAACTGATACTGGCACCCGTGTCGATCAATGCAAACACGGTTTCGCCCAACACTTTAATTGGATGATAAGGTCTGATCTCATTCTCAGCAACCTCCGAGATGTTACAAGAGTTTAAGGTTTGACGGCAGGTGCGCACTATCTTGCGGAAATTCCGCCAACGACGGGTTGACCATTTTGTTGTGCGCGGGCGGGAAGTGATTACTTCGGAAGCAAATATTCGCTCTCGAGCCACCCGATATTCCTGCAGTCGGACATGATAAGGTTTTAAAGTGCGTATTTGAGGCTGCCGGGGTTCTTCTGGCAGTGACTGCGGTGGTCGCGACAATATTGTCGTTGGCGAGGTCTCCGGAAGAGAGTGAACATCGGCAGTCATAGTGGTCATGGCTGGTGGGTTAACGTCAGGTTTGTTGGGGTGAGCAGCTGGCTGAGGAGCTACTGCGGGGGCTTCAAGTACCGCTGAGGTGGTCGGGTACTCTTTTGGCCGTTTTTTCGCGCGGTACATTCAGAACAGTCCGGGAAGTAAGTGTCCGGCTTGCCGCAACCGTAGCAGAAAACCTTACGCTCTGCTCGGCATGAAATGAACCGGTGTCCGGTTTGATGGCAATTCCAGCAGGTCGTAGGACTTCCCACTGCTGCTACAGCAAGTTGGTCCTGGTCCAAATCTTCCTCCAAATCCATGGTGGTATAATCTGGGGCCAATTCCGCGATTCCTCGTCGAGGACCCGTCCTAACTTGTAAGTATGGCCGGTCCCGGAGGTCTTCCTCAAACCCTTCTAGGCAACGCACAGTTCTCAGCAGTGCCTCCATACTCTGTGGATCGGAGTTCACGATATGGCGACGAAGCTCCGGCCTTAGATTGCGCTTCAGCAGATGCAGCAATTGGGTAGAAGAAATCGGCTCTGACAACTGGTCATTCAGCCGAAGAATATCGGCTCGATATTGATGGAAAGACTCGTCCGGACGCTGCCATCTAGCATTCAGCTTGTCCAGTACTAATTCGTCCATGTCTACCGTAGGATATTCCATGCGGAGTACCTCCTTCAACCGTGACCAGCGTATTGATGGTGGGGCCGAATGTATTCGCCAATATGACTCAAGTGCTGCTCCCCTAAGCAGCATTGGCAAGTATCCTGCGAGCGCCGTGTGGTCTCCTGCTAGCATTTGCTCAATCAGCGACTCCACCCGACTAATGAAAACTTCCACCGTTATAGTGTTGGGTTCCCCGCTGAAATGCAGATTCCAGCCCTGGATGATGCTGGGAATCTGCGTCGGCTTCAGCCGATACGTAGCGTGTGGATAGATGCGTTGGTCCGGCAGAATCACTGGAGCCTGATTTGGTGGCGGTGCTTGGCTCAGTCGGGGCCGGTACACTAGAGCTAACGGATTCATTGCCGCACCGGGCCGGATTCGTTCGTGATCGCGCCGCGAGTCTATCGGAAAATCCCACGGATTTGGGTCCGAATCCCACATCGGAGGCGTTCTTGGCCGAGGTGGTACTGGATTCTCCTTCTGGCTTTCCAGCGAGGCTACCCGGGTGGTCAGGTCCTGCATGAGCACCATTAAGTCTTGCAAAACTTTCGCCTCCACAGCCACAGTGGGTCTCGGCTCTTCCGCAGGCGGAACTGCTTCGGCTCGGCCCATTAAGTCAGGCTCATCAGCCGCTGTTGGAACCTGCTCCCGCTGGTCCTTTGTTTTGGGCACCGCCCCTTGAGCAGCTGGAAGCTCTAGGTGGCTGGAAGGTCGATCCGCTGAGGTGGCTGGTTGTCGGCATAGAGGGCAAGTCCGGCTGACTAGTTAATGCTGGGTCACGCAGGCTTCATGGAACTCATGTCCGCACGCCAACGTTTGTACGGACGTTCCATCATTTCGTGCTTGCTGACAGATGACACACAAAGCCGTGGGCCCTGCTTCCGAACGCAACCTGCGCTTGTCTGGCGTGCGTTTGGTCGACATCCTAAGGAAATTTAATTTTGCTACCTAAATACCTAAACGAATAATTATAAGAAGAATAGAGTAAATGTGATAAGGTAATGTCACATATATGCTTATCAAGTGGCCGTCAGTGGCGAACTATACAAGTACCTCAAAAAAAAAGTGTATGAAAAAGTTTAGTTGCGATCAAAATATCAAAAAATAACCGGTCTTTCCTTTCCGTCCTTCCTCCCAAGTATGGACACCAATGGCACAATCCTTCTATAGCGTTTCAGGGACACTCTTTTGTGGCACCATGAAAATCAGGGTTCAGAAGTGATCCCTCATCCGCAAATTTTCTCAAGTTACAACTTGTCAGCCCAGGGTTGGATTCCAATCCACAAGCAGCGCGTGTCTTGTCATGGATTAGCTAATCAGCCAATCACATGAAATCAAAATCCATGTAATTTAAGACACCTAGGCACCGCTGGTTTGGGGAGCGGATCAGAATCCTCCGCAAAATAGTTGTTGGGATAATAACTTCCGAACACAAAAAGGGACTCTAATATCATTTGGCCTTACTAGTTATACAATGGTGGTAAACCACCAAAGTATAAATCACAAGCAGGACCAAACGATATTGATGTCCAAAGACAACACACGTCCGGCAGTTACTACTTGCTGGGGCACGATCAGTGCAATTACCCTAGGGAGTTATCTACCCGCCAAAAATACTAACACCTTGTGGGGACACCTAGAGACGATGGACTGTCTCATGCTCACGACTGATGATACAGCCGGGCTTTTTCAGGCCCCACGTTGGGCGCCATTTGTTGTGAATAAAATGTTTTCATAAAGTCCGTAACGGACTGCAGCGATGTTTTGCTGCCTCGGCAGAAGAAGATGACAATATCAGCCGAGAATGCCCTCGTCTGGAGACGCGTGAATGCGCTGGCAGGCTAGCATTGCGGTGTCGTGGGGCGGGTTCATTTCCCCCAGCACGAGGACCCACTACAAAGATATTTCGCATTCACGAATTGGACTGCTGGAAGTCAAGAGGCAACCAAAGTCACAAAAAGTGTAGATAACCACACAGAGGGAATTAGAGGTTGTCATGAGAACAAGGGGAACCTGAAAAGAAAGGCAAACTTGGGGTGACCTCGTCATTACCCGACGAAGTTCATGGCCCACAAATGAAAGAGGGGCAAACGGGTGGTGGTGGGGCCCCTTCGTACCCACCCAACCGGAATAAATCCATAGATATCTTGTTGAAGTGGCCAGGTATTCCTCTTCTGAGTGGAAAACTCATACAACTTGAATTGTATGAACTTTTCCATCAGAAGGGGAGTACCCCGGTGACCAATTTATGCCATAGAATTATACAATTTGATTGCATAACTCTATGCCATAAAGAGGCATTCTGCTTGGGCCACTCAACCCACGATGTCACCTGAAACAAGAAGGATTATTAAGTACCCGGTGGCTGGCTCATGTTTTGAGGTGGAAGCCTGCCACCGTACCGGGTCCTATACCCGGTTAGAATTTGAGGAAAGGAAAGACCAATTTGGCGTTACTTTAACACTCCATTGTATTAACGCAATACGATTAAATTTATATAAATGTGCAACATTTACAATATAAATACAAGGAGAAATTCTACGCAATAAAATTTCAATTCGATAAATGCACAACATTTGCAATATAAATAAAAGGAAAAAATTCTCCGCAATAAAATTTAAATTCGGTAAATGCAAGACATTTGCAATATAAATAAAAGGAGAAATTCTCCGCAATAAAATTTAAATTCGGTAAATGCACAACATTTGCAATATAAATAAAAGAGAAAAATTCTCCGCAATAAAATTTAAATTCGGTAAATGCAAGACATTTGCAATATAAATAAAAAAAAAATTTTACGCAATAAAAGGGTACTTACCCCACATGGTCCTTCGAGCGCTCGATGAAAAATGCGGGAAGTCCACTGAAACATTCCTTAAATACATTCACACAAAAAAATTAATAAATTTATCTCTAAAGCAAGAATTTCTTTACGATCACTTGAAGATTTAAATAAGATTTAAATAGTTTACTTTAGAGGATTTTCAGCAATTTGCACTGGTCCAAAAAATGTTTATTCTAATTAACATTCTACTATTATGTATAAAACCTCTGGAAAATTGTACGCTACTATGTATTGCAGTTAGAAATTAACTCAAAAATAATTGTATTGAGTTCCGAGCGCATCAACACAATCCGAATCAACCACTGTTATTTTATTGCCATTAAAGATGTGACATTCATATATCCGCCAGTATAATAGTCTAAGCCACGAACAAGACTTGTATCCAGTACCACTTTCTTTTCCACGCCAAACGTTTTGCAGTAATCCAAACGGAGTTTCATTTCCTCTAAGCCTTTCACTGCAGCCTTCACGGCTTTCCAACGTTCATCTCCTCATAGTTTTTTCTACTAGATCAGACGTACAACCGTATTTCCTTAGCGCACATACAAAGCACTTCACCTCCAGGTTGCACTTGTCAAACAATTGCCTACTAGATCAGACGTACAAACGTATTTCTTTAGCGCACATACAAAGCACTTCACCTCCAGGTTTCACTTGTCAAACAATTGCATTCCTCTTCAATTTCCAAAGTTTCTCAATTCCGTTCACACCAACTTTACCTACGACGAGGCCGCCACTAACATCGTCAGTAATTCAATTCTGTCACCCGCGTTCAACTTTGTATATCACAATGTTGGATGGTTTTTCACTAACTTGGCCATTATTTTCGTTCGCATTTGACACTCCAACGGAATAAGAGGCTGCAACTTGTGATTGGTGGCAGAAACTGTACAAAGTCAAGTTGTTTTTATTCAAAATTTCACAAATGTCCGATGCGGCTACTTGCTCGCTTTTCTCTCAATTCCTCCGTCCACGCGCGTTCGCGGTTGCAACTCGACTCGCCGTCCACTTCACTCATCCCAATCTATGCACAAAAGATAGTGCGTAAAATTCTCGTTTTACCGCTTAGCCAGTTTCCTGAACGATTCATCCCTTGCATTTGTTGCATTTGCTGTGCTTGAAGCATTTGTTGTTGCTTCAACGTTTGCAATTCTTTCTCTGGGAATATGCTGGCTGAAGCTATGCGAGTTACACTCTGATGTAACATTATTTTTATGTACAGTAAGTGTTGTGTATTTTAGTTGTATCGTTTATACGCATGTGAGAAGGCAGCTTGAGGCACCTCACAAATGATATTCTGTGATAGATCGCATACAACCGAACTCCTCTTCGTTGTTGTGTATGAATTGGAATCGATTCTTTGTTTGATTTTATTAACATAACTGAGATTGCTTATTGTTCTTTAGAACAGTACACTTTCAAATCGGATTAATGCTAGCGTTCACGAACGGTTTTCAGGACAATATGAATTACTTTAGGAATGAGTAAGCATTATTTAGAATACGTATATTAAACATTTAAGAGATACATTGCACTTATTCTTATTAAGTTTTATTACGATCACGTTTTTTTATTTTACGTTAAATTGTTGATTAAAATCGGCGAATGGAACATTATTACATGCGTTATTAATATCCTGTCTGTTCTTATTATCTCTAATAGCATTAAATGAAAATATTCAGAGTTCGGCTGTAGCTTGAAATATCACATTTTAGTGTTGCTTTTAACTTGTTTTAAGTATCCACTGAAACATTATCACCGCCTTTTTCCGTTGTCAATTCAATCCGGGTATCTGATCCGTATCCAGCGTAGTTTGCGTGATCCGCAGAAGCTTGCTGTGCAAAAAGTACATCGGCGACGTACAAAGGTGCGGGAGATCGGACATCAGGAATGCTAGGTCGTCGCATTGTGCAACGCTTGATCGGTGACATGAAAGCAAACAACGTTAATGACATGCACAATGAAAGAATGAGAACTCTTGCTCGAGCGTCAATGCCTTGACTTCTTATAGCTGCCATTGCAGCAAGAATCGTCAGCAAAAGTATCACAGAAAATTTAGTCATTGTCACGGCAGTTGAGTGGATTTTTCCACCACTTCGACTGACCATGTTACTCGGGCCATATGCAAAGAATAAATTATGTCGATCGACAAAGTGTTTGAAGCAAATGTAAACCATAGCGAATGGCATGATTAGGGGGCAAGCTACGCTGTAAACTACGCTTGTTGTGAAAACCATTACAGTCCAAGCGTAATGAATTCCGGAAGGAAATTCAATCAAAATGGACTTACGTTTGTACTGCATTTCTGCACGGGATCTGGCTGTGCATAGCTCTCACACATAAACAATCAATTCAGGGAAACGAATCAATTCCAATGAAGTACCGATAAACGCTGCGGTGATTACGTAGTTTACGAAGAATGCACCCTTGTCCGGCAGGAAGTTAACACAACATTGTATTTGGGTTTCTTAATTTGTTTTGACGTGTCTTGAGCTCCTTGTAGAGGGTTATGAGATTGTTGCAATGGATGTTGAGATTGTTGTGGAGACTTTTGCTTCTGCTGCAAAACGTCTCGATGCCAGAGCATATCTACTCGATTACTACAGTTTGATGTGATATGCGCTACGAGACCTAACCTGGAAAATCTGCTTGGTGTACCTAGATGACATCATTGTTATCGAAAGAACGTTCGAAGAGCATGTGTGAAACTTAGAAGAGGTTTTCTCCCGATTGTCACTTGTGAGTTTGAAACTTAATTCCGATAAGTGTACCCTTTTCGCAGCTGAAGTAAAATAACTGGAACACATTGTATCGGCAGAAGGGATCAAAACAGATCATCAGAAAATTGAAGCCCTGAAAAGCTCGCCAACAGCAAACAACAAGCGCCAACTACGAAGCTTTCTGGTTCTGGTGACCTACTATCGAAGATTCGTCAAAGACTTTGCCAAAAAAGCTAAGTGTCTCCATCAGCTAACCAAGAAAACTCGTCCGTATGTCTGGAGTGAACAATGCCAGCTAGCCTTTGAGACCTTTAAGGAGAAGCTGTGTGAATCACCCGTCCTGGCATATCCAAAACCCGGAAAAATGTTTGTAGTTGACACCGATACGAGTAACGGCGGAATTGAAGCTGTACTCTCCCAGCAGATCGATGGCAAAGAAGGAGTCCTCTCGTTTTACAGTTGAGTTCTCTCAAAAAGTGAGAGGAAATACTGCGTAACTAGGAAGGAGCTATTGGCTATAATAGAGGCAATCAAGCAGTTCCCCAAGTACCTATGTGGTCAAAAATTTGTTCTATGAACAGACATTGCATCGCTGAGATGGCCGCTAAGCTTCAAAAACCCCCGGTGATAAGTTGCGAGATGGATCGAAAGATTGCAGTCATACGATTACAAAATCGTTCATCGGAAGGGCGGAGTTCATGGAAATGCTGACACCCTATCTTGTCGTCCATGTCCAGCTAACTGCAAGTATTGCCGACGGATTGAGGTAAAGAAGCCGCCCGTTGATATGCGAGTAATAACTGCTGAATTTGATGAAGTTTGGTCCTTGAAGGGGACTCAAAAAGCCCAGTTAGTCAATGAAGACATTGGGCCATTACCCGTATGAAAGGAGACAACCGGGCGGCCTGAGTAAAAGGACGTTTCGTGGCATAGCGCGACCCTAAAAAGTTATAGGGCACAATGGAACTCCCTTCAGGTAGAGGGTGACTTTCTCAAGTGGAAATGGGAAACGGTGGATGGCAGCTTCTATAGGATGCAAACTATACTTCCCAAAAGCCGAATCCACGATGTGGTTAAGGAAATGCACGAAGGATCCTCGGAGGGCCACCTCGGTGTTAACAAGACCTTAGCGAAATCGGAGGAAAGGTTTTACTGGCTCCACGCTCAGGAAGATGTTTAAGACTGGTGTCGTAGATACACAATTTGCGCTTCCGTCAAAAGTCCAAAGCGACGACTGAGAGGACATATGCAAACCTATAACGTGGGGATACCGTTTGAAAGGATTGCTGTTGATATCAAAGAACCCTTTCCTGAATCCAAATGGGGAATCGATACACGCTGGTTGTGGCTGATTATTTCAGCAAGTGGCCCGAGGTCACCCCTACTCCCAACCAAGAAGCAATTACTGTAGCCGAACAGTCAGTGTTAAATTGGGCTAGTAGGTACAGCGTACTATATTCAGATCAAGGCCAAAACTTTGAGTCATTCGTTTTTGGCGAAATTTGCGAGCTATTGGGAAAACAGAATGCACTGCATCCCCAATCCGATGGAATGGTCGAATGTTTCAACGGCACACTCAGTAAACACCTGTCCAAGATGGTTGACGAGAACCAAAGGTATTGGGACTGGCACATCCCATTATTCTTGATGGCATATAGAGCCGCTGACCATGCGTCGACGGAGTAAGCCCCGGTGTAGAGATAAGGGTAAGTATACAAGTCCGTAAAGGACTGCAGCGATGGTCTGCTGCCTCGGCAAAGGAAGATGTTGATATCCGCTGAGAATGCCCTTGTCTGGGGACGCGTGAATGCGGTGTCGGGGGGCAGGTTCATTCCCCCTGCACAAGGACCCACTACAAAAGAATTTCGCATTCACGAATTATTGGGTCTCAGAAAAATGGGCGACCGAAGTCGAAACAATGTAGGTAACTACCAAAAGAGAAAATGACTTGCTCAGAGAACAAGTGGAAACGAGTGAAAACAGACGGAATTAGGGAAATCTCGTCGTTACTTGACGATTCTCATTGCCCACAAATAAGAGTCGGACAACCGGATGGTGGCGGTGCACCCTCGCACCCGCCCAACCGGATCAAGATTGGAAATGCTGCAGTGGCCATATATTTCCCTTCTGAGTGGAAAACTCATACAACATAACTTGTATAAACCTTCCCATCAGAAAAGGAATATACGTATGACCAATTTATATCAGAGAGTTATGTGAGTGAATCACACAACCATATGCCATAAAAAGGCACCTTGCTCGAGGCCACTCAACCCGCGAGAGTCTCTGAAACAAAAAGAAGGTTAGAATGTGCCCGACGGCTAGCTCATTTTTGGTGGGGAAAGCCTTCCACCGTACCGGGTCCTATACCCGGTCAGATCTGACAAACGGAAAAACCAACGACTTAATTTAAAAATCCATTTTATTCAAGTAAAATCCTACTGAATTTGAACAATCTACAGCAATTCCTTTTCCCGTGCCTGCTGTGGCGCAAGTTTAAATCTAATATGCGACAACGATAAAAAAAAATCAAAAATTCAAGAAAAATCTAGGAATTTGAATTAAAATGTAATTACCTATAAAATTTACCCATACATAAGAAATAAAAATAAAGAAATTAATCAAAGATAATATATGAATTAATTAATTTAAAAAAAATTAAAAAAAAAAAATTAAAAAGCAAGGAAACAAACGGGGTACTTACCCAGCCTCTTCGACAAACGCTCGTGGATGGGGTGAATAAAACCTGTGAAGTTAATATGGCGTAATAAATTGTCAACATTCCAAACAAATTTCTTTCACTATTGCAATCTTGAATTAAGTTCGCTCGCACTATAATGGGTCCTGATACTTCCAATAGACATTATCTAACGGTAACTCTACAAGTTGCCCCAAATGCTCAGTAATGCACGCTTCGGCGCCCGTGTACACTTTCCTTTTGCTCGATTTCAAATCAATGTCATCAGGTCACTTTGCTTCTAACGGCAGTCAATAATCCAGCTGAAGGCGCAACGTCGAAGATACTCGTCCTTCATTATCAGAAATGCCTGGGTTCAAAAACCAGTAACAAATTTTATTTACTTCTCTTTTTCCTCTTGCGCTTCTGTCGTGATATCGGTGATGCACTAGCTAAGTTTTCGCAATCTGAGGTGGATTTTGGACTCGCGACTTAATGGAAATTGGTGAATACTGACGAATGTATTTCAACCAATAATCGCAGATTTGCAAAGTTTACTTTTAATTTTGTAAAAGAAAGCGTTATGATGATAAGTTTTTAAATTTGTCACGACAATGTAACTGTTGAAGATGTTAATTTAAAACCAAGTGCAAATTAACATGAAGCAAACAATAGATTTTAGTTCACGATGTTATTAAAATGTAATATCGTCGAAACTTGATGCTTGAGGCTTTTTCGGTTCTTTTTCATCACTTCTTGCCACAGAATCTTGGCAAACACAACTTTGTTCATTTTAATTAAATTTCCTAACAAAATTCAAGTGGTCACACAATAACCATCACAATAGAAGTAAAAAGCAAAGGTGGGATTTATTGAAAATTAAATGAAGACTATCCGGTTAACCCTAAAAGTGCACTTCTCACCGTAAATAATTATATTTGTAAGTGTCCCGTCTACAGACTTAATCTTGGATAACAATTGCGTACTTCGTCGGTATCCACATGATAAGCAAACAATGCTCATTGAAAGTTTATTCTATAATATCACTCCAAAACTGTCCCCAGATAAAATTTACCATCTTTTATTTTGATCATTTACAAAAAAATGCTCTGCTCGAATAAACTACGTGGCTACATTTCTTCATTTCGCCCCAAGTATGCACCATACAAACACAGAATGTATTCCATGCAAGTGTTCTGTGTACTTCTGCGAAACCTTCCACTTTGCTTGTATTCCTACGATTCTATTCTTTGTACACGTTTCTTCTAACAAGTATTGCGCAACGTTTCTGACTTATTGGATCATGCACGGTATTTTAACACCAACGAGTCCTCGCGAACCGGGTTCTCGAATTGATGAAACGAAGTAGCATCACAGCATTTCGACAAAAGAGCTAATTGTTAATTGCAGATTCATTACACGTTAAGTGTATTGAGTAACTAATTGCCTTTTGCAAATTGTTTCTCAGTTTGATATCTCCTTTGGGGACCTGGTTATTTCTGGGAGCTAAAGAATAACTTCCCGACAGATGGTTTAAGGGAGGGAGGAATCTTTACACACCCAAGCGAAAACACTTCCACCATACAATTTGGCGGAACACGAGTTTTATTCCGCTTTTCACTAATCCACACGACTAACGAAGCGTTCACAATTTGCACGATACTTTATAACATTATCTATACGCTCCTCGTTAGTTTAAACTTTCAATCAATACCGGTACTACCTTCCTTCGACGAACACTTTCGTTTTTCATGGCAGCCTCGAGCCGTCCCACGCTCCCGACGTGATCGTTGTCGCGATTCCGAGCAGACTCCGCTACGGGATCAAGTCACAATCCGTTGGCCCTCATTATCCACCGGCATTCTTCTTCCGTTCTTTTCCCTCTCATTTCAGGTTTCTTCTACAATATTTGTTGCGACTGCAATGTATGTTTCTGCTGCAATGTCTGTTGTTGCTGCAATACATGTTCCTGCTGCAATACATGTTGCTTTGGTTGATGTGGATAATGATGGAAGGGTTCTGTTGCATTAGATTCAAGCGTCACATTATTTTCATGATCTTGTATCGATGATTCTTCGCACTTTGTAAGTTTTCCGCTGTCCACTATATTGGATGAGGGGTTTTTTTTAGGAGCTACAATAGTGCACTCACTTTGATTCGAGGCAGTTGAGTCGCGCGTTTACCGCGTTTCCATGGAGTTTGAACAAATTTACATTTTGTTAAGGAAATCATGCATGATATGAAGGTACAACGGGCATAGAACACTAGTTAGAAGGTTGTTTGGGTGATTTTAGAGAATTTTATAAGAAGGTAACTGAATTGATGGATTCGCAGTTGTTGCGCCTTGCGTAGAAATTAGCGATAAGGAAAGTATTGGATCGTATTGCTTTTCGAGTTAGATATATTCTGGCTTTTACTGCTGTTATAGTTATTATTTAAAATTATTCGCTCACAGCTCGCCATTTGATACCTGTTGGTTTGTTGTATTTGTGGTTGAGGTAGTTGTTTTCGAGTAGTTCAACAGTGCAACTGCTCGATTACTACACCGGACAAATGCATTTTTGGGAAGACTATTCGTTGACCAGCTGATATGAAGTTCCGAACACCCCATGAGGAACACCAAACGATCTCGGAGTCCGCAAGTGAGCTAAGGCAATGGTTGAACGAGATACATCAGACAGAGCGAAAACACCTCGAATTGGCTACTGACCGCATGAAGACCAGGTATGATCTAAAGGCAAATTCTGCTGGCTTCCAGCGAGATGACTTAGTGTGGCTATACAACCCACAACGAGAAAGGTAAGGTCTCCGAAGTTGCAGCATAATGGAGAAGGACCCCACTGAGTTGCAAAACGAATCACCGACGTCGTATATCGCATACAGGAACACAGTAAGCCGAAAGCCAAAGTGAAAATCGTACATCTGGACTGTCTTGCCCAATATTACATGCAGGGAGACGTAGCTACAACTGGCGACACATCTTTTCGGGGCGAAAAGAACTGAGGTGGGGGCAGCGTTACATGTCCAAACAATTCTGCGAGCTAATGTCGCAATTGTTGTCGTGACTATTAATAGCATTATGATCAACCAAGAAATGAAAACGAGTGTACTCGAAAGAATGGACCAAGTAGATCCATGATCAATAGCTGAAAGTGACGTCATTGCGACGATTCAGAATTGCTCGAATATTCCAGGTTGTTCTCGTCAGAACATTGGCCAATATACGAGACATGGATTGAATGACTAGAGACCCCATATAAAGCCGAGCTGAATGAATGGGAAAGGTAATAGTAACCCGCCCATATTGGAAACTGCGATAAGTACAGAGCGCGAATTGAAGGCGATAGTGATCGATGGTGAAGTAAGGGTTTTTCGTGATATATTTGAAGACATTGGAAACATAAATTGATAGGACAAGTGAAATGTAAATTAAAATGCGATTTGTAAGATAGAGTGAAATTAATTATTGTGCATTCTTAGTAAATAAACTTTTTAAATTAACTTAAAAGACAGTGTATTATCACTTTTCCGGAACATTAAACTTATCGGACATGAACCGTACGACATGACAATATACATATATATATATATATATATATATATATATATATATATATATATATATATATATATATATATATATATATATATACATATATATATATATATATATATATATATATATATATATATATATATATATATATATATATATATATATATATATATATATATATATATATATATATATATTGTTACATGTATAAATAATTCTGCGAGCTACTGTCGCAATTGTTTTCACAACAATGAAGAACACGAATTTATTCGAAACCACGAGAGCTCAACAAGCATGAACAACATCTGAAAGTGAGTCACTGCTCCATTCATTTGCAGTCGCTCGAATGTTCCCGCGAATTCGCCAATGTACGAGAACTGGGTTGAATGACTACAGACCCTATATAAAGGCGAGCTGGATGAATGGGGGGATCATCATTCATTACAACCGCGATAGAAAACTGCGATACGCGAAGTACAGGCGATATTGATTGTTTGAGTGTGAAGTGATTTTAGTTGACAATTGCGATAGAAATTTATGGACAAGTGGAATGTAGAATTTCAATGGTGAAAATTAAAGTTGTTAAATTGTTAGTGAAGTGATTGTGCATTTTGGACAAATTAAATAAACTCTTTTAATTTAATTTAAAAGACATTGCGTTTTCACTTTCCCGGAACATTAAATTATTGGCCGCGAACCAAATACACGCGACAGTGGTGTCGAGAAGTGAGAAAGAAAATTTCGAAAAGTGAAAACATTTAAACATTTTTAAACTGCACAGTTATGAAATCTAACGTAAAAACTGTTGAAAAAAAAAAAAACAAACGAAAAGCCAAAACAATAAAAATGCCACGAAACTTGCATCTAAGAATTAATGAATTGACCATGTCGGAGCTCAAGGAAGAGTTAAAACAGCGAAATCTGGCTACGCAAGGTACAAAGGCCACACTAATTGCATGCTTGCGCGACGCTATTGAATCGAAAGGCGTTAATCTGGATTCGGGTGAGCTCTCAGATGCCGAAAATGGTGCAGAAGGTGGAGAAGCAGAAACACTAAAACCAAAGGACCCAGCAAATGCACTGATGCAAATGTTGATACTGATGCAGCAAGAGCAGCGACAACAGTCATCCAATTTAACTGCGAAGCTCAATGAACAGTCGTCCAATTTAACTACGAAGCTAGATGAACAATCAGCGAAGTTAAATGAACAATGAATGAAGCTAAATGAACAATCAGCGCAGCTAAATGAACAGACATCCAGTTTAGCTGCGAAGTTAGATGAGCAATCAGCAAAAATGGACCAACAAGCGATCAAAATCAAGGCGGATTTGCAAAAACAGTCAACCGAAATAAAAGCGGAGCTCAGCAGCATGAACAAACAAATTAAAGGCGTCGAGGAAAAGGTTTACCAGGTCGAGGAAAAGGTCAGCCAGGTCGAAGAGAGAATGAACCATGAGATGGAAAAAGTGAAAGAAGAATTAGAAGCAGCGAAGGCAGTAGTAACCACCCCACCAGCCCCACTTATAACCGTAGCGCAAAGCACATCCAGAAATGTGCGAGCATCCATATTCGATGGGCAAACGGTCTGGAGTATTTACAAGACCCAGTTTAAAGCTGCCGCAAGGGCAAATCACTGGAATGAACAGGAACGAGCAACTGCATTAATTCTTGCTCTAAGGGGCCCAGCTGCCGAGCTTTTGCAGACGATCCCCGATGAATTGCTCTCAAACCCGAATGCTATAATGAATGCGCTCGACATGCGTTATGGAGACGATCATCTAAAGCAGATTTACCGGTCACAGCTACGGCATCGGATGCAGAAGTCTGGTGAAACCCTACAGCAGCTAGCCCAAGACATTGAGCGACTAGCACTTTTGGCTTACCCAGCCTACGACCCAGAACATCGAGATGATGCAGCGACAGAAGCATTTATCAGCGCACTAAAGGACCCGGAATTGCAACAAGCCGTGCATTTAGCTCAAAAGCAAACGGTTAAGGACGCATCGGCTTACAGTCTGAACTTTGAGGCAGCGAAAAATGTGACTCGTACCACTGCCCGGGTTCGTGAGGTAGTGACAGACGAATGCTCACACATGCGCGTCGAAATTGAGCGAGACCCGCATGTAAATGGTGCGCCTAGATGCTGGGATTGTGGAGAGAAGGGGCACCTGCAAAGAGACTGCAAGAAGCGAAGAAAACCGAGGTATTGTCCAGGGTGTGTAGCTAAAAGGAGATTCAGACGGAGTCAGGAGCCCAGAATGGAAGCCCTTCAAACAGAGGGGTCGGGAAACATGTAAGAGCCAACTTCGTGGGGCAGAGGTTGGCTAAGAGGATCGATGTCCCCAGCACCACCATCACCGTGTCAAGACTACATCATGTAGAAGCGGACTTATGCCTTCCGGGTCAAGTTAACGGAGAAAACTGCACCATAACAATCGACACTGGTGCAACCCAATCGATTATCCGACAAGACCTAGTTAGACAGCAACAACTTCACAAGGGCAGAATTTTCTCACTACGGACAGCTACGGGAGAAACTGCACCTGTTCATGGAGAGGTCAACCTCCAGATACAGTTGGGGGACCTTGTGTTTCGACACAATTTTCTGGTTGCGAATACCATGGATGACTGCATTCTCGGAATGGATTTTCTGCGACCACATGAAATCACGTTGGATTTGGGCAAACGTGTATTGAAATGGCAGAATGTCGAAGTACTAATGGAGGATCCCAGCGTCCAAATTTCCAAGATGAATGTAGTGGTATGTACTGAAACTGATGTACCACATTCTTCCGAAAGCATTGTTTGGGCCAAGTTTGATGGTGATTCTAGAGACCACCAATCTTATCTGATAGAGCCAACGAAGACGTCCGCATTGCGCAGTTTGATTGTAGGACGAAGCCTTGTAAGATCTTTAAGGAATGGATATGTACTGGTTAGAGTCCTTAACGCCGCAGATTCAACCAGGAGCATCAAAGCGGGAGAAGTCATCGGCAGCTGCCAGCCTGTTTCCACCATCACCTCTTTGGAAGGTACTCACGACCATCATTGCAAAAGGAGGCAAGACACAGACAAAGTCCGGGAATCAACGCGTGCAATATTGAAGCAGGTCAAATTGCCGGTGCAGCTATGCAAACGAGCCACTGATCTGGTCACCAAGTACAGTGACATCTTCTCAACAAGCCCGGATGACCAAGGCCGAACGAGTCTGGTAACTCACGTCATAGATATACAGGGAGCCAAGCCGATTCGACAAACACCCAGACGCCTCCCTATAGCCAAACAAGGAGAAGTGAGCGCGCTGATCTCGGACATGGAAAAACAAGGCGTTATTGAACCTTCTGTCAGTCCATGGGCCGCGCCTGTAGTTCTAGTAAAGAAAAAGGATGGTAGCACTCGTTTTTGTGCCGACTATAGGCAGCTTAACGACGTCACTAAGAAAGATAGTTACCCGCTCCCACGCATCGATGACATCATGGACACTTTAGCCGACGCAAAATGGTTTTCTACACTCGATCTCAAGAGTGGCTACTGGCAGGTAGAAATCGACAAGAAGGACCGAGAGAAGACGGCATTTTCAGTTGGGACCAGATTGTGGCAATGCGTGGTGATGCCATTTGGGCTTTGCAATGCTCCAGCCACTTTCGTGCTTGATGGAATACGTGCTACGTGGTCTAACCTGGAAAACGTGCTTGGTGTACCTAGATCACATCATCGTCATCGGGAGAACGTTCGAAGAGCATGTGTGGAGCTTAGAAGAGGTTTTCACTCGACTGCAACTTGTGAATTTGAAACTTAGTTCCGACAAGTGTACCCTTTTCGCAGCTGAAGTAAAATACCTGGGACACGTCGTATCAGCAGAAGGGTTCAAAACAGACCCTGAGAAGATTGAAGGCGTGAAAAGCTGGCCAACACCAAACAACAAGCGCCAACTACGAAGTTTCCTTGGTCTGGCAACCTACTATCGAAGATTCGTCAAAGTCTTTGCCAAAATAGCTAAGTGTCTCCATCAGCTAACCGAGAAAAATCGTCCGTATGTCTTCGAATGGACCATGCATCGCACTTCACACTACCGCAGTTTTTTAGTATCGCGGTTGAATGAATCCTCCCATTCATTCAGCTTGCCTTTATATAGGGTCTCTAGTCATTCAATCCATTCCTCGTACATTGGCGAATTGCTGGAATATTCAAGCAGCTCAATGAATGGGTAGTGACTCACTTTCAGATGTTGATAATGCTGGGTGGGTTCTCGAGTACATTCGTTTGTTGATGTTCTTAATGGTTGTGAAAACAATCGCGACAGTAGCTCGCAGAATTCTTTGTACATGTAACACTGCCCCCACCTCAGTTCTTTTCGCCCCGAAAAGATGTGTCAGCAGTTGTAGTCAATTCTCCCTGGATGTAATATGGGGCAAGACGGTCCAGGTTCACGATTTTCATTTTGGCTCTTGGCTTACGGTGTTCCTGTATGCGGTATACAACGTCGTTGATTCGCTTTATTACTCGGTATGGTCCCTCCCAATTATGTTGCAACTTTGGAGACCTACCCTTTCGCCGTTGTGGGTTATATAGCCACACTAAGTCATCTTGCTGGAAGCCAGTAGAATTTGCCTTTAGATCATACCTGGTCTTCATGCGGTCAGTAGCCGATTCGATGTGTTTTTGCACTGTCCGATGTATCTGGTTCAATCGTTGCCTTACCTCACTTGCGTACTCCGAGATCGCTTGGGGTTCCTCAGGGGCCGTTCCAAACTTTATATCAGTTGGTAGACGAATAATCTTTCTAAAAATGACTTTGGGTGGGGCTTGTCCTGTCGATGCATGTTTCGCAGCTCTGTACGCCATCAAAAATAGTGCGATATGTCGGTCCCAGTCCCTTTGGTTCTCGTCAACTAGCTTGGCCAGATGTTTATTGAGCGTGCCGTTGAAACGTTCGATCATTCCATCGGATTGGGGGTGCAGCGGTGTTGTCCTCGTTTTCCGTATTCCCAGCAGATCGCACATTTCGCCAAAAACTAGTGACTGAAAGTTTCAGCCTTGATCCGAATGTAGTTCACAAGGTACGCCGTACCTACTGACCCAATTTAACACTAGCTGTTCGGCTACAGTAGTTGCTTCCTGGTTGAAAATGGGGTAGACCTCGGGCCACTTGTTGAAGTAATCGGTCACAACCAGCGCGTATCGATTTCCCCACTCGGATTCAGGAAAGGGTCCTGTGATGTCAACAGCAATCCTTTCAAATGGTACCCCCACGTTATAGGTTTGCATTTGTCCGCTCAGTCGTTGCTTTGGACCTTTGACGGAAGCGCAGATCGTGCATCTACGGCACCAGTCCTCTACGTCTTCTCGAGCCTGGGGCCAGTAAAGTCTTTCTCGCGGTTTCGCTAAGGTCTTGTTAACACCATGGTAGCCTCCCGAGGATCCGTCGTGCATCTCCTTAACCACATCGTGGATTCGGCTTTTGGGAAGTATAGTTTGCATCCTATAGGATCTGCCATCCGCCGTTTCCCATTTCCGCTTGAGTACGCCACCCTCCACCTGAAGGGAGTTCCATTGTGCCCAATAGCTTTTCAGGGTCGTGCCGTGCATGGAAAAGTCTTTCCACTCAGGCCGCCCAGTTGTCTCCTTCCACACGAGCAATGGTCCGATGTCTTCATCGGTTAACTGGGTACTTCGGATCTCCTCCGGTGACCAAACTTCATCGAATTCAGCCGTGATCAATCGCAGATCAACGGGCGGCTCCTTTTCTTCAATCCGTTGGCAATGCTTACAATTAGCTGGACATGGACGACGAGATAGGGCGTCATCATTTCCATTAACTCCACCCTTGCCATGAACAATTTCGTAGTCGTATAACTGCAATCTTTCGATCCATCTCGCAACTTGTCCCTCGGGGTTTTTGAAGCTAAGCAGCCATCTCAGCGATGCATGGTCCGTTGTTACGGATGACCAGCTTCCATCCGGAGACCACACCACGACCACTAAGGAGATCGGGATGCATGTCATTTACACACCTGAAACCCGCTTGAGCATCGAGGTAGCAGTTGACCCATTGTATTTTTGACACAAATACTACTCTCATACAAAAGAAGGAAATGTTATTGTTATATAATTCAGAAGAAAAATGTTATTTTTGTATGACAAGCAATGTTATTTATCAGTCGAGCTAGAGTAGGGCGTTTAACTTCGGTAGGGAGCAAACGGCAGCAACGGATGACGAACGACATCAGAAGGGGGCCGGTCGACCATCACTCTTCCCAACAAGGATAACTTATGGCAACGCATCTAACGCAAGCGCTCCACAAAAGCTATCACCTGCTCGGAAGGCGTTTAAGGGGCCCACTCCTGGTCACCGCACTAGATGGATCAACCGTAATCAAAGATAATGTCAACATCAACACCGTGAAGGGATGCAGCGCGCAAACGGAAACATAAACATGCGAGGCTACTGTAAAATACATTGATTGTCGTTACGAATGCAAAGACTTACCTCGGGGGACTTGCCGGCTCCAATTTACACTTTCCTGACGGCGTCTCTGGTGCGACGCCAAGACGAGGCGAATCCCAAGTTGAACAATACTCGCGACGCAATGCAGGCATCACGACCAGGTACACATATCACCTGTACTACGCCCAAGTCGACATTCGGAAATTTCTAAATCATTTCACTAATTCCTGACATGCAACAGTATCGCGACGTGCAAACCAATCACTTGCAACATATAAGTAATGAAGCGGACAAACATTTCTTTCGGGGACGCCATTCCGCAATTCGTTTAACACTTTCTTTAAAGACAAATCGGAACACTGACTTGGGAGGCCAACCACCTCCAATGTAGCGGGCGTCCGTTAAGGCGAACGAATTTAAAGGGCTGAGGGTTAACGGAGGCCCTCTTTTTTTGGTTTGACTTCAGGGCAGAGAGATCGAAGGATACAAGACTAGCAGGGCGAAAAGGTGATTGGGACTAAGATCAACTCCATCATCGTCACCACGGCACTCATCGATACCACGGAAGAGCAATTTCGTTCAGCGAGGAGCTGAACAGAACGAGAATCCGGCTCCCGAGATTGGCGCAAATAACCAGACGATCGTTTGCTGGGGCCCCAAGTTAAGGATAGTTTAGCGAGAGTAGGAAAAGGTACCTATTTCTTTTTTTTATATTATATCTGCTTTTATATTTATTCCATTGAAATCATTTGTGTGAATATATTGATCTACTTAACACGGAAATATTCTTATTGTTGTTATTGGAAAAAAAGGTATTTTTGGATTGTGCGCGACGTTCAAGCGGGGAGATTTTCTTTTCCTCGTTCGGATTAACAGATTTTCTTTCAGGAGGTCGTGGTGTGGGTAAACAGGGTAAGTTGGACAGGTTAGGGACGAGTGTAGATAGAGGAGGTGAAACGTTTATTTTTTTCTTCCCTTTTGGTGCTAGTGGTTAACCCTCGTGCGTGCGCTGACGGATCGTCTACTCGCTGACGATTCTATTGTTGAATCCATCCAGCCTAGGGATAGCGAGTTGGCGCCTGCGCCGTCTCCAACGGAGCGAACCGGGCCCGCAAGGCTGGACAGCGCGTCTACCCTTGAAGTGTAAGGGTGACAAATTGGCGCCCAACGTGGGGCTCATTAAGTTAAGTCATTATAGAAGTGGAAGTCAGTGTGAATTCGCGGAAGTGCTTTTCTAGGGTGATTCAGTGAGTGAAAGTGATTAACTAGTGTGAATTTGCGGGAGTGATTTTCTAGGGTGATTCAGTCAGTGATAGTGATTATCTAGTGTGAATTTGCGGGAGTGATTTTCTAGGGTGATTCAGTGAGTGATAGTGATTATCTAGTGTGAATTTGCGGGAGTGATTCAGTGAGTGATAGTGAATATCTAGTGTGGAATTGCGGGAGTGTTTTCTTAGGGTGATTCAGGGAGTGATAGTGTGTTGTTTCCTAGTGTGAATTTCCGGGGGTGTGTTGCGACGGAAGTGCGAGTGTTGGTGAGATTGTAAATTTGCGGGGGTGTATCGCGTTAAAAGTGCGAATGTTGGTGAAAGTGTGAGTTTGCGGGGGTGCGTTGGGATAGAAGTGTGAGTGTCGGTGTGAGGGAAAGGGCGAAGGATAAATCCGAATTTGCGGGTTGTTTGGAAGTAAGTGTTTTCTTTTTTTTTTGGTCTGACTGTGGAATGAATGATTGCGGAGTGAATGTGTCGTTAGTGGTGAATTGAGTAAAAGTAAACCATTGGAACTGAGGAATAATATTTTTTTTTCCCCTCTCTCGCTAGTGTTAGTATAGTGCAGGTGAAAATAGTAGCGGAATTCATATATATATATATATATATATATATATATATATATATATATATATATATATATATATATATATATATATATATATATATATATATATATATATATAGGTATATAAAATAAGTAGTACGTAATTTAATTTAAATTAGTAATAAGTTAAATATGGCCGGGAAGGGAAGGATGCTGATAAATCGTTTGGCCAGCGACGAGCTCCAATATGAATTGGCTATTAGGGGGCTGCCTGCTGGCACAGTGGATGAGATGCGAGCAAAGTTACGGGTGGCGGTACGGGCGGAGAATTAAAAAAACACCAGTATGGTGAATACCCTTTCACACCCGCAGAGGACATCAAGGCGTTGGAGGAGAAATGGGCAGAAGTTAACTTCCTGGTGGAAGGATTCTCGGGTGATAGAGAGTCGGGAGAGTATTGGAAGATATTGGCCAAGATCGAGTTTTGCCAGCGAAGGTTGGCGAATATCCAAGCTGAGGATCCCGAGGAGGAAAAGATCGTGGACAGATTGGAAAAAGATTTCATGATGGCGTTACGGGGCCTGGATATAACAGCGGGTGGCAACTTGGAGGAGATGGAGGAGGAAACCGTTCGCAGATGCAGGACATCTACTCCGAAAGCGAGGTTAACGGGAGAAAAAACCAGCACTAAGCCGGGAGGCAGAGTTAACGATGCACCCGGGCTGAAGGCAGGTCCTCCCGAAAGGATCACGGAGAAGGTAGAAGGGGAGAGTGACGCGGGGGCGGAGAAACAAGTAGAGGAGCCGAGCGCAGTCACTGAGGGGCGGCTACTTGAATCGGAAGGGCCAGCAACTCAGACGGTGGAGGTACATCGGACTGATCCGGGAGCAGGCAAGGTTCCAGACGTGTCCAAGTGGGGGATCAAATTCTCCAGCGATTCTCCCGGTTCGGTAAGTGCTTTTCTGGAAAGGGTAGAGGAGCTTCGGTTAACGAAGGGCGTGACAAAGCCACAGCTGATGAGGATGGCTGCGGAGCTTTTTGAGGGTAAAGCCCTGATTTGGTTTCGTTCGGTACGGGAGCGGGTAGCTTCTTGGGATGAACTTTGCCAGGAGCTGCGGACAGAATTTTTACCCCCAAATTACAGTAAAAGGCTGTGGGAAGAAATTCGTCAGCGGACGCAAGGAAGGAACGAGTCCATCGGAGTTTACATGGCTATCATGGATGGACTGTTTCGCAGATTGAGAGAACCCTGCTCGGAAGCCAGGAAGCTGGAGATTTTGCTGGATAACATTAGCCCGTTCTACCAGGTGAAGTTATCATTAAGAGAGGTGACATCGGTTGCGCAGTTGGTGCAGTTGGGACGGAAAATGGAGGCTACTAAGGCGGCGATTGATGTGTTTGTGCCCCCACCCAGCCGTAGGACGTCAAAGCTATTAGAACCAGATTTAGCCTATGAGGAGGTCCCTACAGTGAGTGAAATAGTTCCGGAGGGCAGGGCTGCAGGAGTCAAGTGCTGGAACTGCAACGGTGTAGGACACATCTCCCGGGAATGTCGCCAACCACGTAGATGCTTCGGCTGCGGTCGGTCTGGAGCAACAAAAGTCACCTGTCCGAATTGTTCTACTCAGCGAGGTCGAGCGCCGGCCCGGGCGGGTCCGTCGGGAAACGAGCGAATTGAGCACCGGAGCCGGGGAGGAGTTGGGAGCCGCGGGTACGAGTTTTTTATTTTCAAATAGTCGGGGGGACGAACGACCACATTTGGAGGTTTGGGTGTTGGGCAAGCGCTTCAAGGGCCTCGTTGACTCGGGGGCGTCCAATACAATTGTCGGGGGAGATGGTTGGTCCGAGATGCGGGAAATGGGGGTGGAGATGATTACTGCCCAGAATCAGGCGGTGAGCCTAGCCGACAACGGCCAGTGCCCGATAGAGGGGAGGGCTTGGGTACCTTTTCGGTTGGAGGGCAGGGTGAAATGGCTGGAGGTATTGGTGGTACCGGCTCTTGCTCACAAAGTTATCTTGGGGGTAGATTTTTTGCAGCAGTTTGGGGTCCTTTTGAACCTGCGGGATAACAGGTGGGGTTTTGCATGCCATGAGGCGGTGATGTTGGGGGGACATCTACACAGTAGGTCTGCATTGACTCAGTCTGAAGAAGAGGAGTTAGCCCAGTTAATTGGGGTAGAGTTCCAAAACATGGGGGAGGGGCTGGGTTGCACTAATCTGGTGGAGCACGTCATCAAGACGGATGTAGCGCCCATCAAGCAGCGTTATTATCCGGTCTCACCTACCATGCAGAAGAACATTAATACGGAGCTGGACGAGATGTTGGCGCTAGGCGTAGTGGAGCCTTCTAAGAGCGCATGGTCTTCCCCGATATTAATGGTGAAGAAAAAGGATGGATCGTACAGATTCTGTGTAGATTTCCGTAAGGTGAATCAAGTCACCGCACGGGATGCGTATCCCCTTCCGTATATTTCCACCACTTTAGATAAGCTACGGGATGCAAGGTATCTATCCACTTTGGATATTAAATCAGCTTACTGGCAGGTCCCAGTGGCGGAAGAATCACGTCAGTTCGCGGCATTTAACATCCCAGGGCGGGGTCTTTTTCAATTTCGGAGAATGCCGTTTGGTCTGTCGAATGCGCCAGCGACCTGGCAGCGCCTAATTGACAAAGTTTTGGGCCCGGAAATGGAACCTTTCGTGTTCACATACCTCGACGACATTATTATCGTAACACCCACGTTCAGTCAACACCTGGAGATTCTCTCCGAGGTATTCAAGCGTCTGCGGCAAGCGGAACTGAGGCTATCGCGGGAAAAATGTCATTTCTGCCGAGCCGAGCTGAAATATCTGGGTTATGTGGTGAACGAGAATGGGTTGAATGTCGACCCTGAGAAGCAGATCCGACAGTTCCTTGGGATGGTATCGTGGTATCGGAGGTTCATTCCGGATCATGCCTCTTTGGTAGCACCCTTAACCGATTTACTGCGCAAGCATAAGAAATTTGACTGGACCACCGAATGTGAGGAAGCCTTCGAACGCTATAAATTGAAACTGGCCTCAGCACCTATTTTGACGTGTCCTGATTTCAGCATCCCATTCAATGTGCATACGGATGCCTCAGATGTGGGTGTGGGAGCCGTGTTGAGCCAAACTTTTCCAGAGGGGGAGAAGGTGGTCTGTTATTTGAGCCACGCCCTGACCAAAGCGGAGCGAAAATATTCAACAACCGAGAGGGAGTGCTTGGCAGTCCTTTGGGCGGTGGAGAAGCTACGCCCGTATATCGAGGGCTCGCATTTCCGCGTAATAACGGATCACCACTCTTTGGTTTGGCTCAACAATCTAAAGGACCCTACGGGGAGGTTGGCTCGCTGGGCTGTCCGTCTGCAACAGTTCGATTATGAGGTAATGCACCGCAAAGGCAGCGAGCATTTGGTTCCGGATGCATTATCGAGGTCAGTCACTGTGGAAACGGTGGAGGTGGCCAAGAACCAAGGGGATGTTTGGTACGAGCGAATGAAGGCGCGGGTACGCACTAACGGAGAGCTATACCCCGACTGGAGGATCAAGGACGAAGAGCTGTGGAAACATGTACCGGGACGATATCCTGCGTTAGAAGGAGCCGACTCGTGGAAAAGGGTTTTGCCCAAGGGTGAAAGGCGAGAAGCCCTCATGCGTTGCCATGACCAACCAACGGCGGGTCATATGGGGATCGACCGAACGATTCATCGGCTGTCGCAGTTCTATTACTGGCCAAAGATGTCCGCTGACACTCGTACCTATGTGAACCGATGTAAGGTATGTCAGGCAATCAAGGTGGAAAGGAAGGTTCAGCCTGGTTTTATGGTTTCGCGTGCAGGAGAAGCGACAAGACCGTGGGAGATGATTTGTGTAGACTTGGTGGGCCCACTACCTCGATCTACACGCGGACACTGTTATGTTCTGACCGTTCTGGATTACGTGAGTAAATTTTCTCTACTATTCCCACTACGGAAGGCCACGGCAAGGGAGATCTGCAGGTTATTGGAGGAACATGTATTCCTGCTGTTTGGAGTTCTGAGGTGGTTAGTGTGCGACAACGGTGTCCAATTTCGTGGGAAGGACCCACAACAATTATCCGAGGGGTACGGAACGCGGATTAAGTTTACTGCGCTATACCATCCCCAGGCGAACCCTGCCGAGCGTAGGAATCAAGACATCAAACGCATGTTACGATCCTACGTGTCGGAAAATCATCGGGACTGGGACCGACAATTGGCAAGAATCGCTTGCGCGCTACGAACCTATAGGCACGAAACTATGCGAGTCACCCCTTACTTTTACAATTTTGGCACGGAAATGCGGGTTCTGCAGGAACCGGGTGAAGGGCCAGAGCGACCTCAAGAGGAGATGGATCCTGAGCAACGGGCAAGGGATCTAGAGAGACTGCGGACGGAAGTATCGCAGCGTATGCAGGCAGCTGCCGAACAAAACTCTAACCGGTATAACCTCAGGAAGCGGGATATGGGTTACCAAGTGGGGGACCGAGTATGGAGGAGGAATTATACTATCTCCGACGCATCCAAATTCTACTCAGCCAAGTTGGCTCCTGAGTACTTGGGTCCGTTTAGGATAGGGAAGAAAGTGTCCGGTTGGACTTACCAGTTACGGGAAGAGAAAGGCAGAGACGCGGGTACCTGGCACGTCAAGGATTTGAAGCCGTTCATAGAATAGCGGGACAAAGCTAAGACGCTAAACACCAGAGAAAGGGGGAGGGAAGCAGAAATAAAAGGGATATAACGACACAAAAGACATGTAATTCCAATTGCAAATGTTTACCTCTAGATTTAAGTATTCGGAAGTAATTAAGTTGCTCCGCGCCGTCCGGGTTATGTCCGCGTTGTCGGGGCGTGTTGTTCCGATCGCTGCGCGTCGCTGGAACCACCACATGCAAGACACGCGAACTCCATTTGCGTGGGTGCTTTTACCTTTTTTTTTTTATTTTATCCGCTGGCTTTGTGGGGTCCCGAGTCGCTAGTTTTCCCTTCCGTCAAATAGAGTGTGCGATCTAAAAACGAGTAGTGAGACATTAGAATAATGATAGTTAATTAGACAGGTAGTTATAAGATAGGGGACTAGGGATGATTGGTGGAGGGTAATTACCATAAAAGGATATAGGATTAGCACTTGTTAGAAGTAGATTGGTAGCGTCATTGGGGTTAGAGTAGCAATAAGTGGTATGGCTCATATAATGAAAAGGTTTATCACATCAATAGCAAAGCTATATATATATATATATATATATATATATATATATATATATATATATATATATATATATATATATACCCATACCGTTTTACTTAGACGCACAGGTAGAGAGGAGGCATAAATAGAGATAGGGATAAAGCTCGATAAGAAGTAGGGAGTAGTGAATTGGCCACAGTTTTGGAACTTTATTAAGATATCGGAGTATATGGGAATAGGTTTGGAAATTGAAGGAAGTTGCGAGTAACCTGTTACTTTAGAAGTGCAGCCGGTAGCAGTAGGGCATACCGAAGGAGTGAATTTCCAGGGAAATTCACTTGAAGTAGGGGGGGAATGTTACGGATGACCAGCTTCCATCCGGAGACCACACCACAACCACTAAGGAGATCGGGATGCATGTCATTTACACACCCCAAACCCGCTTGAGCATCGAGGTAGCAGTTGACCCATTGTATTTTTGACACAAATACTACTCTCATACAAAAGAAGGAAATGTTATTGTTATATAATTCAGAAGAAAAATGTTATTTTTGTATGACAAGCAATGTTATTTATCAGTCGAGCTAGAGTAGGGCGTTTAACTTCGGTAGGGAGCAAACGGCAGCAACGGATGACGAACGACATCAGAAGGGGGCCGGTCGACCATCACTCTTCCCAACAAGGATAACTTATGGCAACGCATCTAACGTAAGCGCTCCACAAAAGCTATCACCTACTCGGAAGGCGTTTAAGGGGCCCACTCCTGGTCACCGCACTAGATGGATCAACCGTAATCAAAGATAATGTCAACATCAACACCGTGAAGGGATGCAGCGCGCAAACGGAAACATAAACATGCGAGGCTACTGTAAAATACATTGATTGTCGTTACGAATGCAAAGACTTACCTCGGGGTGATTGTCGTTACGAATGCAAAGACTTACCTTAGGGGATTTGCCGGCTCCAATTTACACTTTCCTGACGGCGTCTCTGGTGCGACGCCAAGACGAGGCGAATCCCAAGTTGAACAATACTCGCGACGTAATGCAGGCATCACGACCAGGTACACATATCACCTGTACTACGCCCAAGTCGACATTCGGAAATTTCTAAATCATTTCACTAATTCCTGACATGCAACAGTATCGCGACGTGCAAACCAATCACTTGCAACATATAAGTAATGAAGCGGACAAACATTTCTTTCGGGGACGCCATTCCGCAATTCATTTAACACTTTCTTTAAAGACAAATCGGAACACTGACTTGGGAGGCCAACCACCTCCAATGTAGCGGGCGTCCGTTAAGGCGAACGAATTTAAAGGGCTGAGGGATAACGGAGGCCCTCTTTTTTTGGTTTGACTTCAGGGCAGAGAGATCGAAGGATACAAGACTAGCAGTGCGAAAAGGTGATTGGGACTAAGATCAACTCCATCATCGTCACCACGGCACTCATCGATGCCACGGAAGAGCAATTTCGTTCAGCGAGGAGCTGAACAGAACGAGAATCCGGCTCCCGAGATTGGCGCAAATAACCAGACGATCGTTTGCTGGGGCCCCAAGTTAAGGATAGTTTAGCGAGAGTAGGAAAAGGTACCTATTTCTTTTTTTTCTTTTTTTTATATTATATCCGCTTTTATATTTATTCCATTGAAATCGTTTGTGTGAATATATTGATCTACTTAACACGGAAATATTCTTATTGTTGTTATTGGAAAAAAAGGTATTTTTGGATTGTGCGCGACGTTCAAGCGGGGAGATTTTCTTTTCCTCGTTCGGATTAACAGATTTTCTTTCAGGAGGTCGTGGTGTGGGTAAACAGGGTAAGTTGGACAGGTTAGGGACGAGTGTAGATAGAGGAGGTGAAACGTTTATTTTTTTCTTCCCTTTTGGTGCTAGTGGTTAACCCTCGTGCGTGCGCTGACGGATCGTCTACTCGCTGACGATCCTATTGTTGAATCCATCCAGCCTAGGGATAGCGAGTTGGTGCCTGCGCCGTCTCCGATGGAGCGAACCGGGCCCGCAAGGCTGGACAGCGCGTCTACCCTTGAAGTGTAAGGGTGACACCGTTCGAAGAACAAATTCTTGGCCACATAGGTACTTGGAGAACTGTTTGGTTGCCTCTATTAAAGCCAATACGCCTTCCTTGTTACGCAGCAGTTTCTCGACTGACTCGACTGTAATACGAGAGGACTCTTTCTTTGCCATCGATCTGCTGGGAGAGTACAGCTCCAATACCACCTTGCTCGCGTTGGTGTCCACTACAAACATTTTTCCGGGTTATGGATATACCAGCATGGGTGATTCACACAGCTTCTCCTTCAAAACCTCGAAGGCTACCTGGCATTGTTCATTCCAGACAAACGGACAATTTTTCTCGGTTAGCTGATGGAGACACTTAGCTATTTTGGCAAAGTCTTTGACGAATCTTCGATATTAGGTCACCAGCCCCAGAAAACTTCGTAGTTGGCGCTTGTTATTTTAGTGTTGGCCAGCTTTTCATGGCTTCAATTTTCTCAGGGTCTCTTTCCATTCCTTCTGCTGATACGACGTGTCCCAGGTGTTTCACTTCAGCTGCGAAAAAGGTACACTTACTGGGACTAAGTTTCAAATTCACAAGTCGCAGTCGAGTGAAAACACATGCTCTTCGAACGTTCTCCTGATAAAAATGATGTCATCTAGGTACACCAAGCAGGTTTACCAGGTTAAGCCTCGTAGCACGTATTCCATCAGGCGTTCGAAAGTGGCTGGAGCATTGCAAAGCCCAAATGGCATCACCACACATTGCCATAATCCGGTCCCAGCTGAAAATGCGGTTTTCTCTCGGTCCTTCTTGTCGGTGTCAACCTGCCAGTAGCCACTCTTGTAATCGAGTGCAGGAAACCATTTTGCATCGGCTAAAGTGTCCATGATGTCGTCGATGCGTGGAAGTGGGTAGCTATCTTTTTAAGTGATGTCGTTAAGCTGCCTATGGTCAACACAAGAACGGGTGCTTGCATCCTTTTCTTTACTAGAACTACTGGCGCGGCCCATGGACTGACAGAAGGCTCGATAACACCTTGATTTTCCATGTCAGAAATCAGTGCACTCACTTCTCCTTGTTTGGCTATAGGAAGACGCCTTTGTGCTTGTCAGATTGGTTTCGCTCCCTGTGTATCTATGACGTGAGTTCCCATACTCGTTCAACTTTGGTAATCTGGGCTTGTTGAGAAGATTTGACTGTACTTGGTGACCAGATCAGAAGCTGGCTTGAAAGCTGCATTGGCAATTAGACCTTTTTCAATATTGCAGACGTGGGTTTCCGGGCTTTAGTGGCGTCTTTCCTCCTTTTCCAATGATTTTCGTGTGTGGCTTGCAACGACTTCTCCCGCTTTGATGCTCGTGGTTGAGTCTGCGGTGTTAAGGACTCTAACCGGCACGTATCCATTCCTTATAGATCCCTAACCGATCATTAGCTAACTTCTGAGTTCCTCCCCCAGCTGATACAAAACCACCTATCTGTTACACGAGGGGACCCTTGTAAGGCCCTTGACAGGCTTCTACCTCCTTATTCGTATCCTCTAGAAAATCAATCAAATACTCATCCAACCTCTTAAGCTCCAAGACTATCTCTTTAAGTGCAACTGGCGCCTCACTCGAGTTCATTAACCCTATTACAGGGCGGACCGGATCTAGAACAGCATTGGCTAGGAACACGCCATCCGCTATTGAACTTGCGGTACAAAGCATTTCCTGATCTAACCGAATCGGTACCTCCACTAGATATTGTGTTCGTGGCAACAATGTGATAACCCCCTCGAAACTGACTCGGTAGATTCCATCGGAACCACTTTGGCTGCTAGTGTGCCCCTTGACAGAACTACAATTCACATCCTCAGCCCGGTCTGACAAGCACGCCGTGCTCTGCGCTACCCTCTTGGACAACGCGTATTCGCTATTCGGCGCCTCAAACGAAGACTGATGCAAATCTACTGTTCCCCCCTGGCACTCAAGAGGAACCCTGAATTCACCGCCATTTGCTTCCGTGCGAGGAAACACTAGTGACTGAACAGGACCTTCTATATTACAATTTTTTGCTAGAAAGTCATTTCCAAGAAGACCATCATTGAACGCCCCCTGAATTGCGTCTACCACATGAAAAGTACAAGGAAGCTTGGTGGGAAGCTCGAAATTGCCTTGCGTAGAACCAAGGGTTTCTCCTTCCCCAAAAGGGCTTGACAAAGTGAGCTTACGACTAACATCTATTGGACACGTATCACGTATTGCCGATTTGCTAATTATGCTGACCTCTGCACCTGTATCTATGGTAAATTTAGTTTTCCCCTGCGGTCATGAGGTTTGATTCCCTGTAACTGTTATCTACTTTGTCAGACCCGCCGGCCAAATCCTGTGACTCCCTAGATTCAAGCTTCCTACTGAGATATTGGCTTCCTGGTTGCACCGTCTTTATTGTAGCCGAGCCGGGGATTTTCGACTCGACTGTGTCTCGTTTCCCTGGTTGGCTTCCCATCTTTTCTTTTGGAAACACGTACCCACGCCATGATCCCTTCGGCCACAAAGATCACATTTCATCTGAACACTAAAAACCCTTGGACCCTCATTAACAACTGGTGTTGCCGTAGCTGGCCTTGCCTTACAATCCCCTTGATCGTGACCATACTCCTTACATTCTAGACAATAAGGAGTATTTTTGCGACTATAGCAGTCTGCATAAGCGTGGCCTCGCTTATGACAAAAGTTACGCGTGATTTTCAGACTCTTTGCAAATTTAGATGGCTTCGAGCCCGATCTTGGATCGAGTGCGATTACTTCCTGTGGCTGGAAAGAAACAGCACACGGATTAAGATGAGGCGTAAATGTATGTTGACCAGGCAACCAAGTACCGAAAGTGGGTTGTACCTGTGATATTTGTGGGTATAACTGCATCTGATTTCCCTGAAGGAGGAAAGCCCCCTGCTGCAATTTTTCCATATTTAATCCTTTAGTAACTAAATCCTCGAAGGGAGACATTTCCTGCGTCAACAAATACTGACAAAGATGGGGATTGCCAACACCACCCCTAAAGGCATTCTTAGCGAAATCCTCCAGCTGTGCGTTTGCAATTTTACTTAGCTCTGAGCCATACTTAACCACAGCAGCCTCCTGGCATCGCTTAAGCATTTGCCTCAGACGTGATGTGTAGGACAAAACTGATTATGTGGGGCTTTTTTTGGCTGAGATGAGTCCACTCACCAATTCTTGGTAGGTTTCTCTTGGCAAGTAGACGTGGTTTAAGAGCTCCTCAGCCACCTCTAGAGTTGAAGGGAACTTTGATGATATCAGCTGGTAAGCATCCCCTCGAAGACGAGTCGGAAAGATCTGCATGAAAGCTACCTGCTCCTGGCTATGCAAACATTTTCAAACTTGCCTGCTACACCCATTAAAGGTCTGCAGGTCTAAAACTATTGACGGGCTTGGGGGATCAAAAGGGATCATCTGACCCATTTTTTTTTTGTGGTAGGGAGGTAAAGGCATTTACGCCCACCGAGTCTGGCAGTGTGGGACTCCCATGGAGGATACCCTTGGACTACCCACTAAACACCTCCCCTGTCAATATGAGAACCTAGCCTGGAACCGTTTGACACATTACTTTGGGCTAAGCCTCATTTCTCTACGCGTTTAGGCACCACCGGGCTACAGGGATCCCTTTTCCAGCGGAAGGAAGGGAAGGGAGAGGGATTTCTAGAAAAGAGACCCCTCCGCCCTGGTTGCCTCCAGGCGCTCAAATATGTTCCTTTTTATCTTAAGGACTGCCCGAGCGTAATGTGCCACACAGTTCATATTGTCAACAGATGTGAGCATCTCTCCAGTGAGTTCATCCGGAGTCAACGGATGTGAGCATCTCTCCAGTGAGATCATCTGCCCCATTAGCTTAGCTACCTTAGCATAATCGGCCATATTGCCTGCAAAATTCTTAACCTCTACCCCCTTTCCCGTCATACAAACAGGACTAGAATGATTGGCTTGATCAATTGAAGCGTTTGTAGATGGGCCTGCCTCAAACGATAAACTCCAATCGTGAGACGTAATCAGCGTCTTTAGCGATTGCGATAGATCGAAAGAACTGGTCTGGTTTAGCGAGACTCCGCCGAAGTGTTTAATCTCTTCTTTAAATTGCTTCGTTTGTTCACGGAACTGACTAATTCGCTCTAAACGATGCACATGCAAATTGTCAACTATATTCGTTAATTCAATGGGCTCGGTTTCTCGCTTCACCTGTTGATTTGAGGTAGAACAAGAAGATTCAGACTTATTTTTTGGAGTTGAGGGTGCTCTACTGCTTCGTAACACGAATCCGTCGCTTTCTTCTGGAGTTGTCCGCTGAATTCCTCCTACTGCCTGATTCCTATCGTTAGCCCGATGACCGTGTCGTCGGGTTAACGTACAAGTCGCTAACAACACAACTCCTTCTGTGATTGGTAAGGACTACAGTTTCTATAACACTAACTGGGTGGTACTTGCTACAATTCCAAGGATATGAAGCCCAAGCAATCAGGATGCGTGGATGAGTGCGTTTATATCGAGAGTGTAAGTGTAAGATTCCAGTTTTGAACGTTTCACCAATTTAGTCTGTACCAAATTGATCACTCTACAGCGAGTCGCCGTACTAGAGCTGTTCGGTAACTAAAACCGGCTGCGCTAATGTTATATTCTCCCTATCGGGGGTCCTGCCGGCCTCTTTCGGGGAGTCTCGCGATACTGGTTGTACCGACACTCACCTACGCACCTGTAAAGAGCCTGAATAAACTTCCTTGGAATAGATACGCAAGTGTTATTTTATTGATTTTTCTTTACTTCCTTCCTTGTTTAATTTTGTTTACTCTAAGTTGATTGTTGGCGGGCGCTGCAATGTCGTCCGTGGTTGGAGGAAGACGACTTGCCACAGTGCGATGACGGGTCGCGATCTCCCGACGAATCCCTCGGCGTACTTCCCGTGCTTGGCGGCGAAAGAAGGCCCGCTCCGTGGGTGTGACGGCTAAACGGGCTAACTGCCTCAGTTCGTAGAACTCGTGCCGTTGACGCTCAGCCTACGCAAATACTCGTCCTTGCTAATGGGACGGGGCCGGCTCGGGGCTCTTCCTTGAGTACCTGCTCCAAACTCCGAGTGGGAGCCTGCTGCGGTCGGATCGGTTTCGCCACCTGTCTGGTGCCACTGGCCGACAGGGGATAGAGCGGCACGCAGACGCTGCTTTACCCTACCACTGGAGTCTTCGTTCTGCTCGCTGCTGCGTCGGCTGCCTTGCCGCGGTGTCGCTCTTGGGACGCCTGAGATTATAGGGAAGGTTAGCAATGGTAGCCAGCAGCGGTTACGCTAATAGGCGTGGAGGAACACGGCTAGTAATGCCAACACCTCACCATTTGCTTCTTCGTTTCGTAGTATAGGTTTTGTAACTGCTCTCCTTAGATGCGCGTTGTTGCGCATTCGGCTTCCAACTGATTTTTCCACCTCGCCCAAGAAGTTTAAATACTATTCTTTTAACCTGAACTCTCTTAAAATTCGCTGAGTAGTCAAACACGTGCGCTCTCGTTCCACGAACGTTTTTCCTCCCCGCTTCGTCTCGCTTGCTCGATTGGTGAATTTGCGAAACTGTGGAAATTGAGCGAAAGAGTATTTTTCGCTTAAGCTTTCGTCTTCGAAAGAGTGCTTTCAGCTTAAGCTTTCGGCTTTCTCACTATCTCCTGAGGTGAAATAGCGAAACTGGGGACATTGAGCGAAAGAGTGTTTTAGCCAGATCTTTCGGCTTTCCCACGATCGCTCGTGGTGAAATAGCGAAACTGGGAATATTGAGCGAAAGAGTGTTTATGTCGGAACTTTCGGTTTTCCTCTCCGCTTACCTCTCTTCGAAGCACCCCGTTCGTTCATGATGTAAATATCGTTGCGGGTTGAACTTTCTCGTTCACTTAACTGCTCGCTTAGTTACTTGCGCATGTGTTTCCATGGCTAATTTTCATTGGCGAAGTGCGAGTACATAGGTTTTGTTTGCTCGCTACTATCGCAGTTATAAAGCGGGAATATATCCGAGCATGTTTTATGTGATCGCTCGCAACTAATTACTAATTGTAGTAATTTACCAATGCAACAAATGGACCAAGTAGATCCATGATCAATAGCTGAAAGTGACGTCATTGCGAGAATTCAGAATTGCTCGAATATTCCAGGTCGTTCTCGTCAGAGCATTGGCCAATATACGAGAAATGGATTGAATGACTAGAGACCCTATATAAAGCCGAGCTGAATGAATGAGAAAGGTAATAGTAACCCGCCCATATTGGAAACTGCTATAAGTACAGAGCGCGAATTGAAGGCGATAGTGATCGATAGTGAAGTAAGGGTTTTTCGTGATATATTTGAAGACATTGGAAACATAAATTGATAGGACAAGTGAAATGTAAATTGAAATGCGATTTGTAAGATAGAGTGAAATTAATTATTGTGCATTCTTAGTAAATAAACTTTTTGAATTAACTTAAAATTAACTTTTCCGGAACACTAAACTTATCGGACGTGAACCGTACGACGTGACAATATATACGAGTATATATATATATATATATATATATATATATATATATATATATATATATATATATATATAGATATATAAATAAATATATATATATATATATATACATATATATATATATATATATATATATATATATATATATATATATATATATATATATATAGGTATATATATATATAAATATATATGTATATATATATATATATATATATATATATATATATATATATATATATATATATATATATAGGTATATATATATATAAATATATATGTGTATATATATATATATATATATATATATATATATATATATATATATATATATATATATATATATATATATATATAAACATATGTATATTTATATCCATTTCTTGTACATTAACGAATTGCCTGGAATATTCAAGCAGCTCAATGAATGGGCAGTGACTCACTTTCAGATGTTGATCATGCTTGGCGGGTTCTCGAGTACATTCGTTTGTTGATGTTCTTAATGGTTGTGAAAACAATCGTGACAGTAGCTCGCAGAATTTTTTGTATATGTAACACTGCCCCCACCTCAGTTCTTTTCGCCCCGAAAAGATGTGTCAGCAGTTTTAGTCAATTCTCCCTGGATTCACGATTTTCATTTTGGCTCTTGGCTTACGGTATTCCTGTATGCGGTATACGACGTCGTTGATTCGCTTCATAGCTCGGTATGGTCCCTCCCAATTATGTTGCAACTTTGGAGACCGACCCTTTCGCCGTTGTGGGTTATATAGCCACACTAAGTCATCTTGCTGGAAACCAGTAGAATTTGCCTTTAGATCATACCTGGTCTTCATGCGGTCAGTAGCCGATTCGAGGTGTTTTTGCACTGTCCGATGTATCTGGTTCAATCGTTGCCTTAGCTCACTTGCGTACTCCGAGATCGTTCGGGGTTCCTCAGGGGGCGTTCCAAACTTTATATCAGTTGGTAGACGAATAATCTTTCCAAAAATGACTTTGAGTGGGGCTTGTCCTGTCGATGCATGTTTGGCAACTCTGTACGCCATCAAAAATAGTGCGATATGTCGGTCCCAGTCCCTTTGGTTCTCGTCAACCAGCTTGGCCAGATGTTTATTGAGCGTGCCGTTGAAACGTTCGATCATTCCATCGGATTGGGGGTGCAGCGGTGTTGTCCTCGTTTTCCGTATTCCCAGCAGCTCGCACATTTTGCCAAAAACTAGTGACTGAAAGTTTCAGCCTTGATCCGAATGTAGTTCACAAGGTATGCCGTACCTACTGACCCAATTCAACACTAGCTGTTCGGCTATAGTAGTTGCTTCCTGGTTGGGAATGGGATAGACCTCAGGCCACTTGTTGAAGTGATTGGTCATAACCAGCGCGTATCGATTACCTCACTTGGATTCAGGAAAGGGTCCTGCGATGTCAACAGCAATCCTTTCAAATGGTACCCCCACGTTATAGGTTTGCATTTTTCCGGGTTATGGATATGCCAGCAAGGGTGATTCACACAGCTTCTCCTTCAAGGCCTCGAAGGCTACCTGGCATTGTTCATTCAAGACAAACGCACAATTTTTCTCGGTTAGCTGATAGAGACACTTAGCTATTTTGGCAAAGTCTTTGACGAATCTTCGATATTAGGTTGCCAGCCCCAGAAAACTTTGTAGTTGGCACTTGTTATTTTGGTGTTGGCCAGCTTTTCACGGCTTCAATTTTCTCAGGGTCTCTTTTCATTCCTTCTGCTAATACGACGTGTCCCAGATGTTTCACTTCAGCTGCGAAAAGGGTACACTTGCTGGGACTAAGTTTCAAATTCACAAGTCGCAGTCGAGTGAAAACCTCTTCTAAGCTCCGCACATGCTCTTCGAACGTTCTCCTGATAACAATGATGTCATCTAGGTACACCAAGCAGGTTTACCAGGTTAAGCCTCGTAGCACGTATTCCATCAGGCGTTCGAAAGTGGCTGGAGCATTGCAAAGCCCAAATGGCATCACCATACATTGCCATAATCCGGTCCCAACTGAAAATGCGGTTTTCTCTCGGTCCTTCTTGTCGATTTCAACCTACCTGTAGCCACTCTTAAGATCGAGTGTAGGAAACCATTTTGCGTCGGCTAAAGTGTCCATGATGTCGTCGATGCGTGGAAGCGGGTAGCTATCTTTTTAAGTGACGTCATTAAGCTGCCTATGGTCAACACAAAAATGGGTGCTTGCATCCTTTTGCTTTACTAGAACTACAGAGATCAGTGCGCTCACTTTTCCTTGTTTGGCTATAGGAAGACGCGTTTGTGCTTGTTGGATTGGTTTGGCTCCCTGTGTATCTATGACGTGAGTTCCCATACTCGTTCAGCTTTGGTAATCTGGGCTTGTTGACAAGATGTGACTGTACTTGGTGACCAGATCAGAGGCTCGCTTGAAAGCTGCATTGGCAATTAGACCTTTTTCAATATTGCAGACGTGGGTTTCCGGGCTTTAACGGCGTCTTTCCTCCTTTTCCAATGATTTGCGTGAGTGGCTTCCAAAGAGGTGATGGTGGAAACAGGCTGGCAGCTGCCGACGACTTCTCCCACTTTGATGCTCGTGGTTGAGTCTGCGGTGTTAAGGACTCTAACCGGCACGTATCCTTTCCTTATAGATCTTACAAGGCTTGGTACTACAATCAAACTGCGCAATGCGGATGTCTTCGTTGGCTCTATCAGATAAGATCGGTGGTCTCTAGAATCACCATCAAACTTGGCCCATACAATGCTCCCAGAAGAATTCGGTACATCAGTCTCGGTACATACTACTACATTCATGTTGGGAATTTAGACGCTGGGATCCTCAATCAATACTTCGATATTTCACCATTTCAATGCCCGTTGGCCCAAACCCAACGTGATTCCATGTGGTCGCAGAAAATCCATTCCGAGAATACAGTCATCCATAATGTTCACGACCAGAAAATTATGTCGGAACACAAGGTCTCCCAACTGTATCTGGAGGTTGACCTCTCCATAAACAGGTGCAGTTTCTCCCGTAGCTGTCCGTAGTGAGAAAATTCTGCCCGTGTAAAGTTGTTGCTGTCTCACTAGGTCTGGTCGGATAATTTGGCATGTTTTCCATCAACTTGACCCGGAAGGCATAAGTCTGCTCCTCCACGATGTGGTCTTGACACGGTGATGGTAGTGCTGGGGACGTCGCTCCTCCTAGCCAACCTTTGCCTCACAAAGTTGACCCCGTCAGTTTGAAGGGCTTCCATTCTGGGCTCCTGACTCGGTCTGGATCTCCTCCACCCTGGACAATAGCTCGATTTTCTTCGCTTCTTGCAATCTCCTTGCAAGTGCCCCTTCTCACCGCAATTTCAGCATCTAGGCACACCATTTACATGCGGGTCTCGCTCAATTACCACGCGCTCACACTTGCACTCGTCTGTCACTGCCTCGCGAACCTGGGCAGTGGAACGGCTCACCTTTTTCGCTGACTCAAAGTTTAGACTATAAGCCAATGCGTCCTCAACCGTTTGCTTTTGAGCTGAACGCACGGCTTGTTGCAATTCCGGGTCTTTTAATGCGCTGATGAATGCTTCTGTTGCTGCGTCAATTCGTTGTTCTGGGTCGTACGCTGGGTAAGCCAAAAATGCAAGTCGCTCAATGTCTTGGGCTGGTTTTTGTAAAGGTTCGCCAGACTTCTGCATCCGATGCCGTAGCTGTGACCAATAAATCTGCTTTAGATGATCGTCTCCATAACGTATGTAGAGCGCATTCATTATACCAGCCGGGTTTGAGTGCGACTCAACGGGGATCGTCCGCAAAAGCTCAGCAGCTGGGCATCTTAGAGCAAGAATTAATGCAGTTGCTCGTTCCAGCTCATTCCAGTAATTTGCCCTAGCGGCGGCTTCAAACTGGGTTTTGTAAATACTCCAGACCGTTTGCCCATGGAATATTGGTGCTTGCACATTTCTGGATGTGCTATGCGCTGCGGTTGTCAGCGTGGCTGGTGAGGTGGTTACTACTGCCGTCGCTGCTTCCAATTCCTTTTTCACTTTTTCCATCTCACTGTTGATTCTCTCATCGACCTGGCTGACCTTTTCCTCGACGCTTTTACTTTGCTTGTTCAGACTACCAAGCTCCGCTTCTATTTCCGTTGACTATTTTTGGAAATCTGCCTCGATTTCGATCGCTTGTTGGTCCAGGCTCGCTGATTGTTCATTTAACTTCGCTGATTTTTCATCTAGTTTCGCAGTTAAACTGGATGACTGTTCATTTGGCTTCGCTGATTGTTTATATAGCTTCACAGTCAGACTGGATGACATCAGCATTAACATTTGCATTAGCGCGTTTTCTGGCTCCATTGATTTTGGTGTTTCTACTTCTCCACCTTCTGCGCCTTTTTCCGCATCTGAGAGCTCACCCGAATCCAGATTCACCCCTTCCGACTCGATCGCGTCACGCAAGAGTGCAATCAGTATGGCCTTTGTACCTTGTGTGGCCAGACTTCGCTGTTTCAAGTCCTCCTTGATCTCCGATATGGTCAATTGGTCAGTTTTTAGATGTAAGTTTCCTGGCATTTTTATTGTTTCGGCTATTTTCCCACCAGTTTCCACGTTAATTTGCACTATAGTGCACTTTAAAATGTTTAAATGTTTTCACTTCCAAAATTTTCTTTCTCACTGCTTGACACCATTGTCGCGTGTCATGGTTCGCGGCCAATAATTTTAATGTTCCGGGAAAGGGAAAACGCAATGTCTTTTAAATTAAATTAGAAGAGTTATCGATTTATCGATAGTGCCCTGAGACCGGGGAATCAAACGCGTCCCCAGGGTTGCGGATAGGGGAAGACCTTTCTCGAAAGGTTCGCTGCGAATAACCAATAAGCAGCCGCGGACAATGGTCGGCAGTGAAGGGAGAGTCTCAGGACAAATACTTGAGTGTCAATGATCTTCACTGTGACATGACGAAATATATGGCGTCATCAATTATCCATATATCCTGGCAGTAGGTAAAATGCTATGGGAACGGAAACCCAGACAGAAAACCAAATCATGCAGGTCCACAAGGGGAACCAAATTGCGGTGCAGGGGGTCGGATCCCCAGTACCGGCGGCAGAGGGTAGTGAGCGAGCAGGCTCCCGGCCGTCGTCATCCAGCGACTGCAATGTTATAGAAGTGGTGAACTTGGCTTCTGTAACAGATATAACTACAAGCAAACAGGACGCTAGCACGGAGAACCCTTCCAGGCAAAAACCGCTGTTGGCAAGAACACCTATAAAACAAGTCACCGATTGCGGGGGGAGGCAGCAAACCCCAGAAACACTGTCAAAGTCAACATCACAGGTTAAATCATCGGAGACAGACTACAGACGGACTAACGAACGAAAGAAGGCAGAGTGCGTTGTGCAACCTGGTATCATTGCGGCCTTTGGGCGCAGTAGAAGGACTATGCGCACCCCGGAGCGTCCAGTGCAAGACGTACACAATCCGGATCAAGCTGCGACACGAACAGAGGCCAGTGTAAGACTGGGGGAGTGAGAAGTTTTGCCGTTGGCCGACGCCGCTTCAAACGCGACCCAAGCGATAGAAGCAAAAGGGCTAGGAAACGGGGGCCACTCCCAAGAGGTGGCGCCCAATAACACAATCGCCCTTGACCGTGCCGAAGAGGAGCGGCTTACTCGGAAAGCGGGGACTATCGTCAAACAACTGAGGGCTGCCTGCGAAGTGCAGGAAAACATAGGAAAGAGTGTCAAGAATGGCATTCTTGAACTGGAGGAGCTTTTTGGCCGCATAACGCACTACAGGCGGAGGTGGCTTGCAACCGAAAAGCACCAAAAAGACACGCTCTCCCTCGAGGCATCAGTGGGTCCTAGCAGCAGCAAAAGAATGGCCGGTAGCCCAATTGAAGGCAACCGAGAGAAAAGGAGGAAGAACGAGACCATAAACGAAGTTGACACTCCAGGCGAGGAGTTTCATGTGGTGCGAAACAAGGCAGCGAAAAAAGCGGCCAAAAAGCTACTCCTAGAAAAAACAGACAAAGAGCTCAACCACGAAAAGAACAAAGAACCCCCCGATATACCGCAGAAAACAAAAAGCAAACCGCGGCGCAAACCCTTGCGAGAGGCACTGCTTATTAAACCCACTAAGGGCCGAACCTACGCAGATGTCCTCCATGAAATTAAAGGGGCGGTCAAGCCAGACGACACCAAAACTGCCATCAAAGCAGTTCGACCAACCCGGACCGGTGGCCTGCTGGTGGAATTCGGGCCAGAGGCCACAAACAAAGATGCATTCCGTGACGCGGTTCAAAAGGTTCTTGGAGATGCGGCAACCGTTGCCTCGCTCGAACCAATGGCCACCCTGGAAATCAGGGACCTCGACTGCGTCAAGGACAAAGCTGAAGTAGAGGATGCCATTAGGAGGGAGTTCCCCAGCTTAAGTGAAGTCAAGGCAAGATTGACACGTGAAAACACAAGGGGGCAACGCATGGCTATTGTCGAACTAGCTGATAAAGACGCCCAGCAAATCCTGGCGAAGGGCAAAATTAAGATAGGTTGGGTGATCTGCAGGATACGGAGAAGAGCGATCCCTGTCCGCTGCTTCAGATGCTTCGAATATGGACACACCGCGTATGGCTGTAGGGGACCCGACAGGAGATCTCTGTGCTACAAATGTGGTGAAACGGGGCACAAAAGGAAGGAGTGCACGAACGAGGCAAAATTCATTCTTTGCAAGGATGCTAAGCTAGCACCTGGCGACTTCAAACATGAGCCGGGGACAGGGAGATGCTGGGTTTTCAAGGAGGCCCTAACTAAAGCCAAATCGATACTCAAATGATCCGTATCCTGCAGGTCAATTAGCACAAACGCCCAGGACCTACTTGAGCAGTTTGCGAGGGATAAGAAAGCTGACCTCCTGTTGCTGAGCGAACAACATCATAACAAGGACTCGCAAGCGTGGTACCCTGACAAATCTGGTACCTCGGCCATCTGGGTTCGAGACAGCGCCCGCCTTCAGGTGCAGGGCCATGGACGCGGGGATGGTTTTGTGTGGGTGCGATGTTCAGGGATAACATATTTCAGTGTTTATCTGACGCCTAACGAGGCAATGCGATCTTTTCGAACCAAACTCGATGCCCTGGAGGACGCTGTCTCGAACACAGAGGGCCACATGCTGGTCGGGGGAGACTTCAACGCTAGAGCCATTGAATGGGGTATGCCACAATCCGATCCAAGGGGAAAGCAAATCTTGGACATGGCGGCCAAAACAGCGCTTTTTTTCCTAAATACTGGTAACACCCCTACTTTCCGCCGCTGGGGTTGCGTAGGAACCATACCCGATGTGACACTCGCTTCGGAGTCCCTGGTACCTAGAGTACACAACTGGCGAGTACTAGAGGACTACTCGGCTAGTGATCACCAGTATATAGCGGTTGAGATTCACGACAGTGCTACTCAGCGTGCATATGCCCAAACTTCAATCCTCGGATGGAGGACTGGGAGGATGGACGTTGAGAGGTTCGCTAACGCGCTTACGGCAGGCGCAGCGTTGCTGGTAGCTCCGCCAGGGAGTGAAGGGCCTACAGCCAAGGACTTGGTGAACTCAACTATGAGTACCATCATAGCTGCTTGCGAGTCTTCCATGCCCCGTCGGAGACCCCGACACGGTAAGCCTCCAGTATACTGGTGGTCAAACGAGATCGCCGAACAAAGAAGCGAGTGTCACAAACTTCGGCGAGAGGCCCAGCGTGCGCGAACACGGGAGGAGGCAGACACTAGGCTAGCAGCATACAGGTCCGGCAGGAAATATCTTCGCAGGCTTATTAACAAGAGCAAGGCCTGATGCTGGCAAGACCTTGTGGACGATGTAAATAGGGATCCGTGGGGCCTTGGCTACAAGCTCGTCATGGGGAAACTTGGTGCCCTACGGAAGCCTTGTATACATGACGCGGAAACGATGGACGCGATAGTGCGGGGACTCTTCCCCGCCCATCCCGTCCATGTTGACGCTGTCCATGGTGAAACAGCAGTAGAGTGCCCACTCTTAACACAGCTGGAACTGGAGGAGGCAGTCCTCTCCCTGAAAGCGAGGAAGGCTCCAGGTCCAGATGGTGTTCCAGCTGAGGTTTTGCAGCTCGTCTATCACCATTGTCCTGACTTGCTGCTCAGCACATTCAACGCTTGCCTACGGGACGGGGTTTCCCCGGTACGATGGAAGGTGGCGAGGCTCGTGCTGGTCAGCAGGGGGAAGGGAAATCCCGAATCGCCGTCTGCATACCGCCCGTTATGCATGCTAGACACGGCTGGGAAAGTGCTAGAGAAACTCATCAAGGGAAGACTCACTGACACGATTCGTGCTGCTGGGGACCTATCTCCTCGGCAGTACGGCTTTAGAGCAGGACGTTCTACCATTGATGCGATTGCAGAGGTGGTGAACGCGGTCCAAAAGGCAGAGGCATATAGTCGCACCAAGCGACGGATCGTCCTGTTGGTGACACTTGACGTCAGGAATGCCTTCAACTCCGCTAGATGGGTGGATATTCTGGACGCGCTGGAAAACTCTTTTCAAGTTCCAGAATATCTAATGCGGCTTTTGAGGAACTAACTTAAGGATCGAAGCCTGCTCTACGACACGACACAGGGCCAACGAAGGATGGAAATTACATCGGGTGTTACCCAGGGATCTATCCTTGGTCCGGACCTCTGGAACGTGTCTTACGACGGGCTACTGAGACTTGAGATGCCAGATGAGTCGCGCTTGGTCGGCTATGCGGATGATGTTGCGGCTCTGGTCGCCGAACGCACCGTTGAACAAGCGCAACTTAGGCTAGGTATGCTAATGCGCCGAGTGAGGGACTGGATGACTGCTCGCGGGCTCAGTTTAGCACTGGAGAAAACCGAAGTGGTCATCTTGACAAAAAAGAGAATCCCTAGAGTAAGGATGATCAGTATTGGAGAAATACAAATCGAATCGAAGCCAGCGGTGAAGTACCTGGGGCTACTGATCGACTCGAAGATGAGTTTCTCTGAGCAAATCAGGGCAACGGCTGAGAAGGCTGCTTCGGGAATATCGGCCCTGAGTCGACTTATGGCCAACGTAGGGGGACCCAGCCCATCAAGAAGACGCCTCTTGATGAGTGCTGTAGGGTCAGTGCTACTGTACGAAGCAGAGGTATGGGGCGACGCTCTCAGCAAGGAGGTATACCGAAAACGATTGGCACAGGTACAGAGAAGAGGAGCACTGAGAATTGCATCTTCGTACCCAACAGTCTCCGACTCGGCGGTGAGAGTGATTGCAGGCGTGATACCTGTCGCCCTCCTTGCTAGAGAGCGCCGCGCTATTTACCTGCGCCGAAACGAGGATGCGAGGGAGATGGTTGTCCGCGAGGAGAGACAACGCTCGCTCAACGATTAGCAGCAGTCTTGGAGGAATTGCACGAAGGGAAGGTGGACTGCGCGCCTCATCCCAGATGTGAGACCGTGGCTTAATCGAAGGCATGGTGAGACTGACTTCTATCTGACCCAGCTTTTGAGCGGGCACGGGTGTTTTCAGTCTGACCTGCACAAGATCTGTAAGTCACGGTCTCCCGATTGTCAGTTTTGCCCAGGAGAGGAGGACAATGCCTGTCACACATTTTTTGCGTGTACCAAATGGGCCAGGCTGCGAAGGAAACTCTACAGGGAGACGGGAGAGCTCACCCCGGATAATATAGTTGCGGTGATGCTCGAATCGGTTGACAAATGGAACCAGGTAGCACATTATGCTCGGGCAGTCCTTAAAGATAAAAGGGACTCGCAGCAGCCGGAGGCGCTGGGGCTGGGGGATCGCTCTTCCGGCATTTCCTCTTCCCCTCTCCCCTCCCGCTAGGAAAGGGACTCCCCAGCTTGAAGGCACCCCACGGCGTAACAAAACGAAACCTTGCCCGAAGTAATGTGTCAAACGATTCCAGGCTAGGTTCTCAGATTGCCAGGGGAGGTGTTTAGTGGGTAGTCCAAGGGTATCCTCCATGGGAGTCCCATACTGCCAGACTCGGCGGGCGTAAATGCCTTCACCTCCCTACAACAAAAAAAAAAAAAACAAAGAGTTTATTTATTTACTAAAAATGCACAATCACTCATTTAACTATTTCACAAGTTTCACTTTGTCTATAAATTTCTCTAACAACTGTCTTCGCTTACCAATCAACGAAAATCACTTCACTTTTAAATTTGATTAATATCACTTTTCAATTCGTACTCCACACTATCGCAGTTCATTCAGCTCGCCTTTATATAGGGTCTCTAGTCATTCAATCCATTTCTCGTACATTGGCGAATTGCCTGGAATATTCAAGCAGCTTAATGAATGGGCAGTGACTCACTTTCAGATGTTGATCATGCTTGGTGGGTTCTCGAGTACATTCGTTTGTTGATGTTCTTGTTGGTTGTGAAAACAATTATCGTGTTAGTCCTCAAAGGATATAATTTAAATTAATTTGTAATTACCTAACTTGTCGTCTAGCCCGTTTTTACACTGGCCAAATTGTGACGTGCACCAAAGCTATTGCTTTTATGCAGCAAACAGAATCTAAGTTTGGCCGAAATATCCAGCCAAAGTATTATTTTGATCAATAAAAATCTTTCCCTTTAGTCTTTAATAAAACCAGCCTAAGATCACTTTGGCCGAACTCTTTATTACAAGACGGGTCAGAATTTACTGATCCCGAATCAATACATTCTTTTCTTTTTATACTAATTCTACTCGTTGTTTGTAAATCTATTTCTCACGCCCTCATTACTTAACATTCAACTTGTGTGGTCATCAACACCTCGCATTCCCATTTACCACACTCATCATCGCAATGCAATTTATGACCTATTTTCTAGGTCATAAATTTCTTTTCAAGTGCATTACTAGGTCGCTAGCATACACATGGCAAATCGAATGCGGAAGAAAAGTGAAAGTAAAAGAATTCGAACGTTGAGTAATGAGGTAGGTTTCATGTTACATATGTTCGTCGTCACATTAGTCTCTGCGACATGTTTTGGTTTCATATTCCAATGCAATGGCTCGTGGTAGTAATTTATGACCTTACCATGGGATTGGAATATGAGACGAAATGCAATTTGAGTATCTACACTATGAATGAATGATTTAATTGAGTTTATGCAACCTATTTAGTGAATGAATGATTTAATTGAGTTTATGCAACCTATTTAGTGAATGAATGATTTAATTGAGTTTATGCAATCTATTTAGTGGGAATAGTGGGAATCATTACACAATTTCGACAGTAGCTCGCAGAATTCTTTTTTAGGGTTTTGTAAAATAATTTTACAAAACCCTTCTAAAATCGCGTCCTGTCTGTCCGTCTTTCCGTCTGTCTGTCTGTCCGTCCGTCCGTCCGTCCGTCCGTGTGTCACAGCAGTTTTTCTCGGTAACTACTTAAGCTAGAAACATCAAATTTTGTATGTATGTGTAAAGTGGTGATCTCTTCAAAGTTAAAATGCAAAAAAAATTTATAAGGCATTTAAGGGGGGTCTCCCGATATAGGGGAGTGACCCCCCGAAAAAAAAATTTCATTGAAGTTGGCCGATATGGGTATCAAATGAAAGGTCTCAATGAGAACTTTTCGAAACAGGTCTTCGTTTGGCAAAGTTTGCTTCGAGGGGCGCACAGGGAGGGGAAATACACGAAAAATTTGTGTCCCCCCCCCTCGCGATTGGACACCTGTGATCTGAAAAATCTGAAAAAAATCAAGAATGTAGGTCTTGATGAGTACAACAACAACAAATACGTTAGAAGTCGCAATTCACTCAACTTTGTTAGTAATAGTATGATTTATCGATTTTATGTTTTCTTGAATAAAATCTTAACGGTGCCCTTAAATTCAATGAAATTCAGTACACAGATGACTATTTATAGAATTGATCGATTCTGAAAGTTTCATAAAGATTGAATCAGTTTGAATTTTCCCGTATTACTATGGAACAATATGCGCTGCATTTATTACTATGGCAACATATGGCTATGGAACAACACGCGCTTTTTACCGACTCAGACACTACAGTTTTGCTAGGATTTGCATGAAAATTTCAGGAATGATAGGTGTCATGTATATCTTTGAGAATCGGTTGAGCTGGTGGTATCAGTAATCGTAAACCAAGAAAGTGGCTGTTTTAAATGCGAAGATTGAATAATTTTTAGTTATTTTTTCCCAACTTCAACGTTTAGGTGCATGCTTTGAACACTTGATTCAATTTAATGAATGACTGTAGATCAGTACCTACAATTAATGCTTATAAGTGAAACAAATCAAGGAGGTGGGAGAGAGCTCCTAGCAAAAGGGGTTTGTAACCATTCTAGGATTCGAAATAATTGGCCATTAATCGATGATAACAGTACAGGAGAGTGGCCCCTGAAAAAAAAATTCATCAAACGTAGCCGATATGAGTATGAAATAAAAGTTTTCATGGGAGCTTTTCAAACCGTTGTTAAACTGCCAGTTTTTGCTTCAGTGGGGCACAGGGGGTAAATACATGAAAAATGTGTTTCCTTCGTCGCGGCTGGACATGCGAAATTATTATCAAGGGAGATATTTATGACTATACCAATACCAAGAACCTCAGAAGTCGAAATTCGTTCAAGTTTGTTAATAATAGTATGATCTTCGTATTTCATATTTTCTCCAATAAAATCGTCTTTGACATTTTTCTTGATTTGAATCGATCTGGTGACTGCATTTTGTAAATTGAATACAAAACCCTTCTGACATGAGCGTAGGTCTGTTTACCCAACTTGTTTTTTTTTTGTTTTAGGGAGGTGAAGGCATTTACGCCCGCCGAGTCTGGCAGTGTGGGACTCCCATGAAGGATACCCTTGGACTACCCACTAAACAGCTCCCCTGTCAATCTGTTATGCTATATAGAAACGTCGTCAATCGTCTAAGCTCCGCCAAGTGTATACGGTCAAGCGCATATGCCCATTGTCATTAAAACATGTACTTGTCGACCAACGGCAAGCGAAAAGTCTTCATAATTCATAACATTAGCGACGACGACTATGTACATGAGAAGCTTCGGGGTGTGCTTATGGAAATATCGACAAGCATTTGCACTACGCCAAGTGTTATACGGTCAAGCACATACGGCCATTGTCATCAAAGCATGTACTTGTCGACCAATGGCAAGCGAAAAGACTTCATAGTTCGCTCTACATAAGCCATAACATTAGCGATGACAACGACCATGTACATGAGAAGCTTCGGGGTGTGCTTCCAGCGGAGTGACACTGTGTAGAGAACAGAAAAGCTAAACAAAAGCTTTTCCTCGCCTGATTTCTCCCTGTCTTCAAACCATTTCTCCAATTCGCCGTAAAGTTTCACCATGCGAGCAAGTGAGACGGAGCACGGAGGAAGAAGCTTACGTGGAACGAGAACGCACGTTTCAACTACTCAGCGAATTTAGGGCGAATTGAGGCCGCATGAATCGTTTAAAAGCAATTGATCGAGCGGGAAACGAAAAGTAGTGATAACAGCGGTTACGGAATTGTACGAGTTGTGTATTCCGGCTGCGCCAATTTTGTTACAAACCAGTATCTCCTATGTATACTGGTAAGAACTAGGCGCTCAACTTGATGCGTATCCTATATACAACATCAAGGCTCCCGGGGAAAGAACTCACTGTAATACCACTTACCTGCTACTCTGTCCATTTTCACTAAATAAACCAAGGCAAAAAGTTTATTTTATTAATTATTTTATTTTCTCTGTTCATATTTTTTTTAACATTGCATTTTACATATACCATTATTGGAGACATATCAATATTGAGCCTGCAGAGAATCAAATGGACGTGTTAATGATTTGATGGTGGCTACACAGCGTAAACGCCCCCAAGCCGAATGAGGTTCGTGGCTCAAGCCTACACCTCACCATCTAACCGATGTGAAGATACTCTGCAATTGCACCAGAACTATATGGACGAATTGCACTGACTGACTCGAACACTGGCTACGCTGTTGTCTTTGCGGCGAATACACTACTCGTACAATTCCGTAACCACTGTTATCACTACTTGCCGCTTTTAAACGATTCATGCGGTCTCAATTCGCCCTCAATTCGCTGAGTAGTTGAAACGTGCGTTCTCGTTCCACGTAAGCTTCTTCCTCCGCGCTCCGTCTCACTTGCTCGCATGGTGAAACTTTGCGGCGAATTGGAGAAATGGTTTGAAGACAGGGAGAAATCAGGAAAGGAAAAGCTTTTGTTTAGCTTTTCTGTTCTCTACACAGCGTCATTCCGCTGGAAGCACACCCCGAAGCTTCTCATGTACATGGTCGTTGTCGTCGCTAATGTTATGGCTTCTGTAGAGCGAACTAAGAAGTCTTTTTGCTTGCCGTTGGTCGACAAGTACATGCTTTGATGACAATGGCCGTATGTGCTTGACCGTATAACACTTGGCGTAGTGCGAATGCTTGTCGATATTTCCATAAGCACACCCCGAAGCGTCTCATGTACATAGTCGTCGTCGCTAATGTTATGAATTATGAAGACTTTTCGCTTGCCGTTGGTCGACAAGTACATGTTTTAATGACAATGCATGTATGCGCTTGACCGTATACACTTGGCGGAGCTTAGACGATTGACAACGTTTCTATATAGCATAACAAATCTGAGAACCTAGCCTGGAACCGTTTGGCACATTACTTCGGGCCAGATCTCTTTTTGTTGTTTGGGGCGCCTTCAAGCTGGGGAGTCCCTTTCCTAGCGGGAGGGGAGAGGGGAAGAGGAAATGCCGGAAGAGCGATCCCCCAGCCCCAGCGCCTCCGGCTGCTGTGAATCCCTTTTATATTTTAGGATTGCCCGAGCATAATGTGCCACCTGGTTCCATTTGTCAACCGATTCGAGCATCACCGCAACTATATTATCCGGGGTGAGCTCTCCCGTCTCCCTGTAGAGTTCCCTTCGCAGCCTGGCCCATTTTGTACACGCAAAGAACGTGTGACAGGCATTGTCCTCCTCTCCTGGGCAAAACCGACAATCGGGAGACCGTGACTTACCGATCTTGTGCAGGTCAGACTGAAAACACCCGTGCCCGCTCAAAAGCTGGGTCAGATAGAAGTCAGTCTCACCATGCCTTCGATTAAGCCACGGTCTCACATCCGGGATGAGGCGCGCAGTCCACCTTCCCTTCGTGCAATTCCTCCAAGACTGCTGCTAATCGTTGAGCGAGCGTTGTCTCTCCTCGCGGACAACCATCTCCCTCGCATCCTCGTTTCGGCGCAGGTAAATAGCGCGGTGCTCTCTAGCAAGGAGGGCGACAGATATCACGCCTGCAATCACTCTCACCGCCGAGTCGGAGACTGTTGGGTACGAAGATGCAATTCTCAGTGCTCCTCTTCTCTGTACCTGTGCCAATCGTTTTCGGTATACCTCCTTGCTGAGAGCGTCGCCCCATACCTTTGCTTCGTACAGTAGCACTGACCCTACAGCACTCATCAAGAGGCGTCTTCTTGATGGGCTGGGTCCCCCTACGTTGGCCATAAGTCGACTCAGGGCCGATATTCCCGAAGCAGCCTTCTCAGCCGTTGCCCTGATTTGCTCAGAGAAACTCATCTTCGAGTCGATCAGTAGCCCCAGGTACTTCACCGCTGGCTTCGATTCGATTTGTATTTCTCCAATACTGATCATCCTTACTCTGGGAATTCTCTTTTTTGCCAAGATGACCACTTCGGTTTTCTCCAGTGCTAAACTGAGCCCGCGAGCAGTTATCCAGTCCCTCACTCGGCGCATTAGCATACCTAGCCTAAGTTGCGCTTGTTCAACGGTGCGTCCGGCAACCAGAGCCGCAACATCATCCGCATAGCCGACCAAGCGCGACTCATCTGGCATCTCAAGTCTCAGTTGCCCGTCGTAAGACACGTTCCACAGGTCTGGACCAAGGATAGATCCCTGGGCAACACCCGATGTAATTTCCATCCTTCGTTGGCCCTGTGTCGTGTCGTAGAGCAGGCTTCGATCCTTAAGTTAGTTCCTCAAAAGCCGCATTAGATATTCTGGAACTTGAAAAGAGTTTTCCAGCGCGTCCAGAATATCCACCCATCTAGCGGAGTTGAAGGCATTCCTGACGTCAAGTGTCACCAACAGGACGATCCGTCGCTTGGTGCGACTATATGCCTATGCCTTTTGGACCGCATTCACCACCTCTGCAATTGCATCAATGGTAGAACGTCCTGCTCTAAAGCCGTACTGCCGAGGAGATAGGTCCCCAGCAGCACGAATCGTGTCAGTGAGTCTTCCCTTGATGAGTTTCTCTAGCACTTTCCCAGCCGTGCCTAGCATGCATAACGGGCGGTATGCAGACGGCGATTCGGGATTTCCCTTCCCCTTGCTGACCAGCACGAGCCTCGCCACCTTTCATCGTACCGAGGAAACCCCGTCCCGTAGGCAAGCTGGAACACCATCTGGACCTGGAGCCTTCCTCGCTTTCAGGGAGAGGACTGCCTCCTCCAGTTCCAGCTGTGTGAAGAGTGGGCACTCTACTGCTGTTTCACCATGGACAGCGTCAACATGGACGGGATGGGCGGGGAAGAGTCCCCGCACTATCGCGTCCATCGTTTCCGCGTCATGTATACAAGGCTTCCGTAGGGCACCAAGTTTCCCCATGACGAGCTTGTAGCCAAGGCCCCACGGATCCCTATTTACATCGTCCACAAGGTCTTGCCAGCATCAGGCTTTGCTCTTGTTAATAAGCCTGCGAAGATATTTCCTGCCGGACCTGTATGCTGCTAGCCTAGTGTCTGCCTCCTCCCGTGTTCGCGCACGCTGGGCCTCTCGCCGAAGTTTGTGACACTCGCTTCTTTGTTCGGCGATCTCGTTTGACCACCAGTATACTGGAGGCTTACCGTGTCGGGGTCTCCGACGGGGCATGGAAGACTCGCAAGCAGCTATGATGGTACTCATAGTTGAGTTCACCAAGTCCTTGGCTGTAGGCCCTTCACTCCCTGGCGGAGCTACCAGCAACGCTGCGCCTGCCGTAAGCGCGTTAGCGAACCTCTCAACGTCCATCCTCCCAGTCCTCCATCCGAGGATTGAAGTTTGGGCATATGCACGCAGAGTAGCACTGTCGTGAATCTCAACCGCTATATACTGGTGATCACTAGCCGAGTAGTCCTCTAGTACTCGCCAGTTGTGTACTCTAGGTACCAGGGACTCCGAAGCGAGTGTCACATCGGGTATGGTTCCTACGCAACCCCAGCGGCGGAAAGTAGGGGTGTTACCAGTATTTAGGAAAAAAAGCGCTGTTCTGGCCACCATGTCCAAGATTTGCTTTCCCCTTGGATCGGATTGTGGCATACCCCATTCAATGGCTCTAGCGTTGAAGTCTCCCCCGACCAGCATGTGGCCCTCTGTGTTCGAGACAGCGTCCTCCAGGGCATCGAGTTTCGTTCGAAAAGATCGCATTGCCTCGTTAGGCGTCAGATAAACACTGAAATATGTTATCCCTGAACATCGCACCCACACAAAACCATCCCCGCGTCCATGGCCCTGCACCTGAAGGCGGGCGCTGTCTCGAACCCAGATGGCCGAGGTACCAGATTTGTCAGGGTACCACGCTTGCGAGTCCTTGTTATGATGTTGTTCGCTCAGCAACAGGAGGTCAGCTTTCTTATCCCTCGCAAACTGCTCAAGTAGGTCCTGGGCGTTTGTGCTAATTGACCTGCAGGATACGGATCATTTGAGTATCGATTTGGCTTTAGTTAGGGCCTCCTTGAAAACCCAGCATCTCCCTGTCCCCGGCTCATGTTTGAAGTCGCCGGGTGCTAGCTTAGCATCCTTGCAAAGAATGCATTTTGCCTCGTTCGTGCACTCCTTCCTTTTGTGCCCCGTTTCACCACATTTGTAGCACAGAGATCTCCTGTCAGGTCCCCTACAGCCATACGCGGTGTGTCCATATTCGAAGCATCTGAAGCAGCGGACAGGGATCGCTCTTCTCCGTATCCTGCAGATCACCCAACCTATCTTAATTTTGCCCTTCGCCAGGATTTGCTGGGCGTCTTTATCAGCTAGTTCGACAATAGCCATGCGTTGCTCCCTTGTGTTTTCACGTGTCAATCTTGCCTTGACTTCACTTAAGCTGGGGAACTCCCTCCTAATGGCATCCTCTACTTCAGCTTTGTCCGTGACGCAGTCAAGGTCCCTGATTTCTAGGGTGGCCATTGGTTCGAGCGAGGCAACGGTTGCCGCATCTCCAAGAACCTTTTGAACCGCGTCACGGAATGCATCTTTGTTTGTGGCCTCTGGCCCGAATTCCACCAGCAGGCCACCGGTCCGGGTTGGTCGAACTGCTTTGATGGCAGTTTTGGTGTCGTCTGGCTTGACCGCTCCTTTAATTTTATGGAGGACATCTGCGTAGGTTCGGCCCTTAGTGGGTTTAATAAGCAGTGCCTCTCGCAAGGGTTTGCGCCGCGGTTTGCTTTTTGTTTTCTGCGGTATATCGGGGGGTTCTTTGTTCTTTTCGTGGTTGAGCTCTTTGTCTGTTTTTTCTAGGAGTAGCTTTTTGGCCGCTTTTTTCGCTGCCTTGTTTCGCACCACATGAAACTCCTCGCCTGGAGTGTCAACTTCGTTTATGGTCTAGTCCTTCCTCCTTTTCTCACGGTTGCCTTCAATCGGGCTACCGGCCATTCTTTTGCTGCTGCTAGGACCCACTGATGCCTCGAGGGAGAGCGTGTCTTTTTGGTGCTTTTCGGTTGCAAGCCACCTCCGCCTGTAGTGCATTATGCGGCCAAAAAGCTCCTCCAGTTCAAGAATGCCATTCTTGACACTCTTTCCTATGTTTTCCTGCACTTCGCAGGCAGCCCTCAGTTGTTTGACGATAGTCCCCGCTTTCCGAGTAAGCCGCTCCTCTTCGGCGCGGTCAAGGGCGATTGTGTTATTGGGCGCCACCTCTTGGGAGTGGCCCCCGTTTCCTAGCCCTTTTGCTTCTATCGCTTGGGTCGCGTTTGAAGCGGCGTCGGCCAACGGCAAAACTTCTCACTCCCCCAGTCTTACACTGGCCTCTGTTCGTGTCGCAGCTTGATCCGGATTGTGTACGTCTTGCACTGGACGCTCCGGGGTGCGCATAGTCCTTCTACTGCGCCCAAAGGCCGCAATGATGCCAGGTTGCACAATGCACTCTGCCTTCTTTCGTTCGTTAGTCCGTCTGTAGTCTGTCTCCGATGATTTAACCTGTGATGTTGACTTTGACAGTGTTTCTGGGGTTTGCTGCCTCCCCCCGCAATCGGTGACTTGTTTTATCGGTGTTCTTGCCAACAGCGGTTTTTGCCTGAAAGGGTTCTCCGTGCTAGCGTCCTGTTTGCTTGTAGTTATATCTGTTACAAAAGCCAAGTTCACCACTTCTATAACATTGCAGTCGCTGGATGACGACGGCCGGGAGCCTGCTCACTCACTACCCTCTGCCGCCGGTACTGGGGATCCGGACCCCTGCACCGTAATTTGGTTCCCCTTGTGGACCTGCATGATTTGGTTTTCTGTCTGGGTTTCCGTTCCCATAGCATTTTACCTACTGCCAGGATATATGGATAATTGATGACGCCATATATTTCGTCATGTCACAGTGACGATCATTGACACTCAGGTATTTGTCCTGAGACTCTCCCTTCACTGCCGACCATTGTCCGCGGCTGCTTATTGGTTATTCGCAGCGAACCTTTCGAGAAAGGTCTTCCCCTATCCGCAACCCTGGGGACGCGTTTGGTTCCCCGGTCTGAGGGCACTATCGATAAATCGATAACCAAATTAATTCTTTCTACATGTAACAATATATATATATATATATATATATATATATATATTATATATATATATATATATATATATACATATATATATATATATATATATATATATATATATATATATATATATATGTATATATATATATATATATATATATATATATATATATATATATATATATATATATATATATATATATATTTATATAAATAAACATTTACATATATAGATATATATATATATATATATATATATATATATATATATATATATATATATATAGATATATATATATATATATATATATATATATATATATATATATATATATATATATATATATATTTATATATATATATATATTGATAAATATATAAAAATGTTTATATATATATATATATATATATATATATATATATATATATATTTATATATATAAAAATGTTTATATATATATATATATATATATATATATATATATATATATATATATATATATATATATAAAAATGTTTATATATATATATATATTTATATATAGATATATATATATATATATATATATATATATATATATATATATATATATATATATAAACATATATATATATATATATATATATATATATATATATATATATATATATATATATATATATATATATGTATATATGTATTTATAGACTTGTTTTTTTATTTAGTATATTATTTGGAGCATACTTATGTTTGGTATAAGTTTAATAGTTATTGAAATAATAATTGTACACCATTGCTGAAATTTAGAGAATTTCCATAAGCAAATTACAGAATCCCCTGGATGCATTGATCTCATTTTTCTTACCGCAAGATATTACCGTTAGTTTAACAATGCAAATCCATTATAAAAAATGTATTTTGTAGACCGCACCAATTGTTTGTGAATATTGCAACTAAATATTTTTTGTGTTTTTTCGTTTTTAACCCTCGATTTGATAATGAAAGACACTCTCTAATGAACGTTGTACATCGTGTTTTTTATGTCAACCATTGCGCTGAGGCTTCATCGAGATAATTAGCGTGTTGAAGATTCTAGGGTACACCTAAGTGCTTTTTCTTTGGGTTATTTACGTTTTTAGCCTGCTCTGAATTTTTAATAATAAATAATTAAAGTCAGAGTTCTCGCGTGTGCACAAAATGTTACAGCCTTTTAAGAAAAGTTCGTATCGACGCAAAGTTAGACCGCTCCAAGCTTCACATTTAGAAAACCCTTTCTTAGAAATGGATATCTATCTTGAGCGGAAAATGCGTGACTATACTAAAAAACACTTTAAGAAAATTTGGTGCATTGAACATGCTGTTCGTGAGCTTAAAGCAAATGTAAGCATAAATTAGATTGGGTTAAAATTTTTATATATTTCTATATGAGTGTAATTTTAGATGGACCGGCTTGAAGATACAGGAAGATTGGAACAGTTAGATTTACATACAACTAACGAGGAAAACTTATACCAAGCAATAAGTATCAAGTGGCAAAAGTATGACGAGAGCCTAACGGTATGGTAAATTAATGTGTCCAAAGCATAAAATATAATTTGTTTTAATCTTCCAATAGGAAGCCGGCGGAAGTTGTTATAATTCTCCCAATAGAAACTCACCCCCTCCTGTCCTTGCTGGGGAATATACGCCCAAAGCGCAACATTTCACAACGTGTTCGCTTTGTTCGCTTTCTTCTGATGAATTCCACGAAGTTCCTCATTTGGACAACTCAGAAGCATCAATTTACATCGAACCTCTGACTGCACCGGTGGATAGTCAACATATTCTTAACAGCCTTGAAGCAATGGTTAGTCCTGCAAGTGATTACTACAAGGAGGACCATTTGAATGTTACTCCACCTAAAGCGGAGCTAGTGGTACTTGGCCCCCACGGAACAACAGTGAGTGCCGAGTTCATGATGTCGCTGGATTGGTCAACAGGCTCACAAGTTACTCGAAAGTTGTTGGCTCACATTTTCGATCGCGAAACTTTGGCCACACATACTTTGACGGGCAAGCCCTCACCTGCGTTCAAGGATCGTAATATGCCGGAGAGGAAAGCTTTGGACCCATTGATAGTTGCTGATATCGTTCATGCTGTGACCTTGTATGGAAATTGTACGACTCGTGACGTACGGCTGGCGATAACGACAAAATGTTTTGATGAGAAAAAATTGTTGAGGAACAGAACTAAGGCAAACAAGGAAAATATGAGTCATCGCGTTGGTAAAACTGGTAAATCGTATGCAAATAAATAGTCTTAAGCAGTTACTTTTCACAGCTTATGATTTTGAGAACACTGGAAGACACTTTCTGGATTTTGATGGACCAACTTGTGATTGACTATCTAAGGATTTACTTGGATTTATTGGTAATAATTAATTTTGTAAAGTCAAATTTTTTTAAGCCAGTTGATGTACATTGCACCATGAAGAGTTAAAAAAATGCCAAATAGAATAAATTAGGACAAACTTAAAATTATTCTTTTAGTCTGCGCATTCTTCAAGCTCACTAGTTTCCTCAATTAAAGGATTTTATAGGTAAAGGCGTGATTCTCAGAGATCAAACGTGCAAGATTTTAACGGAGAGCCCTCTTACTCATAGAACCGATGTAGCAACACTTCTTCTAGTGTCACCAAAATATGTATATTCCAGTCCAAAATTTATCTGTGTCATATGTGTCCTAATCAATATTATATTGAAATTCGTCGTAAATGTCTTGTCACTATAGTTACTCATGAGCAATGGATTCCTGGAAACTGCATAGCCCATACGATAGTTTAACTTTTTGCTATATATATACATATATACATATATATATATATATACATATATATATATATATATATATATATATATATATATATATATATATATATATATATATATATATCTGTATATATATCTGTATATATATATATATATATATATATATATATATATATATATATATATATATATATATATATATATATATATCTGTATATATATCTGTATATGTATATATATATATATATATATATATATATATATATATATCTGTATATATATATATATATATATATATATATATATATATATATAGATATAGATATATATATATATATATATATATATATATATATATATATATATATCTATATATATATATATATATATATATATATATATATATATATATCTATATATATATATATATATATATATATATATATATATATATATATATATATATTATATAATATTTTGTTGGGTTAATTCCATGCCGAAATGTACTTGAATTGGCCCTCATTCTCTCAATTGTATCCATTAAGTGTTACTTATTGTCTAATTCATATTTGCTAATGACTTTTGCTTTATTGTTTGTACTATATATGTAGCTATTATCGATTTGCTTCGCTGTGGAAGTTCATCAGGATTTCAAATGATGTAAATGCATTCACTTACAACAAACTGGATAGTATAATCTGGAGCGTGGAGCACAATGATTTCTTCCATTTTGTTCCTGAGCTAATTTAGCAGCTGCACTTCTCTTTCAGAGACCACTAAATGATAAATACTTAAAAATTAGAGCCTGTTTTGAAATTTAGCGAATTTTATTGATGATTCCTGAGCTATATTTATTGTATGGAGATGTTACTTCTGAGTTTATACTTTCCGCAAAGGTACATTTTTGTCCTACTTTTATTCCATAATGATAATCATATGCAGCTGCATAATCATATGCAGCTGCATAAATTGGGGCAATTCTATGAAAACAGTTTTTGTCTCGCTGCCCTTAAGCTGGCTATGCAGGATCTGCTAAAGGGACAACTAATTAGCATCAAGCTCTGAGCTCTTGTTCCCATAAAAAATAGTATCTTATCTTCACGGCCTAACTGCTCAGCATATAAAACCATGATATCATATGCACGTTAGCCAAAATTTATCAAACTCTTGCTCAGCGGGTTCAACTTGAATCAAAATGGCAAAATTTGGAGGCTGCAACTGATTGGGGGGATAGTGGCTGAAAACTTGTCCCGCTCTTAGCCAGAGAAGGTAGGTTGAAAATTTGTTTCACCAATCACTATTCAGACTTTCTGAATAAGTGTTTTCGGAAACCAATTCAACAATTCGCGGGAAATCGTGTCTCTTAACTTTTTCGATTCCTTGTAGCACTAAAGCATCAAAGAAAGAGAACATGTGGATAATTCAAAAGAAAAAACAACTAAGCTGACACTAGTATTTACGGTAAGTAGTTTAAGCGTGCTTCAATAACAGGCAATTATCTGTCAATGCCGATTCTGTTTGGACTTATAGAATCTGGTAAACCCCCAGATTCTAAGGATATGGGAAAAAACTTTAGAGCACAATCCACAAGAAACATAAATCATTAATTACATCGAAAAAACTGCGCAAAATTAAAATCAAATCAAACCAATGCTAGTTCAACTAATTTTTGATTGATGGTAAAGTATAATACAATTTATTGAAACTCGGCTCAGCAGTAAGAGTAGAACGTCAACTTCAACTATTTAAAGTGCTTACAAAGCGAAAGAGCCAATAGGTGTCCATTTTAACAACACAAAAATCATTTTGAAATTGGAGTGAATCAAATATTTACATATAAAACTTGACAGCTTTTATTGCGTTGGTGAACGGACTCTCGTTTTTGTTGAAACTTTGGGTTGCCCTAGTAGTCTCTAGATACATTCGAAAATGCTCTTCCTTTACCGGATTAAATATAAAGAGTGGAGTGGGGTTAATGCGATTTAGCACTTTAACTCCCTCATATCTGAGAGTAATTCGGTACCCATCTACCTTCCTGAGCCAGTTACAGTCATTATATGATTTCAGGATTAAATTTTTACAGAGTTATTTGGCGGATAGTTGAGAGCCTTGATTCATTCCGTACAGTCCGAAGGAATGCAGGGTACTATTAGTGCGGTTGTCAATTGTTTCAAAGAGCTTCAGTGCCTTGTCACGTAATTTTTCAACCGTCTCTTAGGTCCTTGTATATGTTATTGTTTCTAATGTACCATGGAATTCTCAAAGTCTTTCGAATAATTCTATTTTGGAAGGACTGATGTACTTTTTTGTTAGTCTTTGTCGTTTGGTATAAAGCAGAACTACCGTATATTAGCGTTGGTCCTATAATTTGTTTGTGTATGAGCAATTGATTTCTAAGGCTAAGTCTTTTGGATTTAATGAGTGGAAATAGAGAGGATAGAAGTCCAATACAGTGTGTCCGTTTATTTTGCATATGTTGTTTCCATCTGAGGCTTGTAATGAATCAGGCGCCGCCGCTGAGTGACCACTACCAACACACTTTCATGCTATGTGGCTCGTTTTCTCATGTTGGGTGTGACGGTTGCACATCTCACGTCAATTTTGTCGTGGGATGTCAAAAGGAAAACGGACAGCCACATGATGGCAGAGTGTGTGTTGTGAGTCGCGCGGCTGCTATCTACTCGTAAGCAAAATAAAGTGATTCATGGTGTAGTTGCAAAATATTGTTCCATACTTAGAACAATTGAGAAAATCGGCGAAATTAATTTAAGCAGCCGATTTAGCTAAGCGCAGCATACCAGAAGCAGGAAGTGTGTGCGCGGATACAAAGGTATGATGTTCAGTTCGATCCAAGTCTAATCAAATCTAAATAAATGCATCCAACACAGTCGCCATCGTCGCAAGCTGCATACCTTCAATTCCAATCACCTCCTAAGGCATCCGATCATCACTAAATGGCCGAATATGGACCACTTTTCGCTGGATTGTTGACCGTTTTCGTCAGAGCTGCAGAGACACAATCCATCAATAACGGATTACAGTTGTGTATTGAGCCATTAAGATCTCTTGGCCAAGAAAATGATGAACATTTGAACTTAGCGTTGGAAACACTTGCTAAACCTGAAGGCTTAAAGACGGTTGATACTCACGTCTGGAGATTATTTACCGGTGTTTTATTGAATCGGCTATCAGGGGTACGTAGAAAATATTCGATCGTGCTTTGAATGAACAATTGTAGTAATCGAGTAGATATGCTCTGGCATCGAGACGCTTTGCAGCAGAAGCAAAAGTCTCCACAACAATCTCCTTTTAAAGCACCTTAAATTTTCATGCAAAATAAATGTGTTCAAACTCAAATTCAATAATTAATACAAACGTGTGACACAAATTGCAAATCTACATTCTCCAAATTATCTTGACCTGTTTGACTTTAATTAAACCTGCAAAAATTGAGTGAGCTAACCTTCATATTTTAGCGACAAATTTAAATAATTTAGGATGAAATCGCGAATGATCTCGTCTAATTAGTGCTACGAGTTCCAAAAAAGTTATCCTACACTTCAAAAGTTCAAGTTTCTCAAATGTCGTAAATGACTCTCTTTTTCCTGATTTAATTAAAATTAACCTAAAGAAATTTTCCCGTCATTCAGTGGAAAATAGTACAAGTCAAAACTAAAGTGATATCATTCGAATGGCAAGGCATGTTCCGGTATTGCGCGTTTTTCACTCACTTAGCGTCTGCAGAACAAACTGAGGCAGGCGGTAATTAACTACCGTGAAATAAAAATCGACATTCGACCGGCTTTCTTACTTGCATGCATTTTTATGACGAATTAAATTATAACTATTCAGTGCGAAAACGAAACGTTCTGGCATCATTGTACTCATTGTGCACAATGGACATTATTCGATGGATAAAAAGGCAAGTAAGTTCATTGTGAGTAGAATCTCAGCATGATCATTTCTTCTAACTTAATGTTAAGATTGTCATGGACCGTTATGTACAGATCTTTAACTCGACCTTGATTCACTATGATATTGGGCAGAGAATTGGCCCCCTATTAAATTACATTCCATTTTATTATGCCTGTAAATCTGCGATGATGTGATTCAACCTGTGCACATCGCACAACTGTTGGATGTACCATTGCTGTACAATCGCATTATGAATTGAAACTTTTGTGCTACCTCAAGCGTATCTCCTTCACATTGAATTCTCGTGGAATAATAGCATTCTTTCATAGAAGTGCTCGGAGATGAAGCTCTCTACCTGTAAGCAGATGAGTTCGCTTTCCGGACTCCACACAAAGAGTTTGTCTGCTAGTTCGATCGTAGTGTGGAGTAATGAACAAAAACGTGTGATTGATCTGAGTCGATCGTTTCGATGGAGCGTTTAAACAATGAGCGCGATCGCGAGCGAGTTTGGGGAGTCAAGTTGCAACCGCGAACGCGCGTGGACGGAAGATAGGGAAGAAAAATTGCGGGAGGATTATTGAAAGACGAAGTTCGTCGAGCGGTCGAACGGGGAATTTCGAAAAACTTAAGTTCTCGAAGCAACAAAATCCTTTTTATCGTCGAAAATAGCCAAACGGCTTGTATTCTTATAACGGATTACCCAACATCGAGATCACGGGAGCACCTTGACCGGGCTTCAGCTTGAAATGGATGAAGGTTCCGGACAGTTATGTGCGAATAACATTGAGTGTGACGGTGTTTCTTGCTCGAGAGTGTGAAAAGTAGAATTTCAGTAAGAATTTAAAAGTGCAAAGATTACAATAGTTTGGAAGAGTAAGATATTGAAGATTGAGTTGGTATGAGGAAGTCGGCGTAGAAGCAAATGTGTGACGGTCAGCGGAAAACCCTCGAATTCCCATGCAAAGCGATTCCGTTTGTTCTGTGGTGATTGCCGTTTCAGGGGATCCGTGTGTGGCGCGCCGCGTCAGGTACTTCGTCGAACATCTGATGGAGGTTGATATCCGCTTTTCGATTGGTATCGGCGAGAAAAGAAAAGCAGTGGAGAAGACAAGAAAAACGGGTTTCCTGTTGGCTTGTGATTCCTTGAATTTTGTTAGTTCCGTTAGTGGATTATCAAGGGAGTTGATACGGGGATGTCGATTGGACGACTGTGCTGTAGAGCGGTTCATTACGGGCTTTGCGTCATGCGTGCATAAAATTGCGATTCGTATGTCAGGCTCATCTAAAAGTGAATTTTTTTTGTTACTACCCTAGTGATATTCAATATAAAAGGTATTAACTTCTCGCTCAAAAGTTATCTCCATACTCTGGCTGTAAAAACCCGCGTCCCCTACACAGTGCTTATCGGAAAGTTACGGCTGGTTAAAGTGCTTCCGGACAAGCATTGATTGTAAGTTGTAACAGTCAGACAGGCGGATCTCCCAACTACAAGTCCTTCGAGTGTTAGCCCACAAATCGGAATAGCGGAACTCGAAGTGGAAATATAGACGAACCCATAATAAATCGGTTGCCGGATCACATATTTGAAAGTATCTTTTCGCATTTAGCCTTGCGTGATTTGCGTAATTGCTCGCGAGTGTCGAAACGTTGGTATTGGTTTTTAAACGATGAAAACAATGATGTTTGGCGAATGCATTGTGTGTGAAAATTGGCGGAGGAAGCCTTGAAATCTGATCCCCTGTCTTTTGTACTTGCCTATAAAGCGAAATTACGGAGATTTTATCACGAAATGAATCTAAACGATTAATACAGGAATGTTTATATCAAACCTAATGGCTTTACACTGCATAGATTCAGCATAATTTTTAAAGGTTGCAGCACCGTTTTACCGAATTGTTACCTGTAGTGATTATATCTGGCGATTCTGATTTAAATTATTCTGGCAATAATTTTTAAAATTGATGATTATCATAATTCTTTTTTTTTGTGTCCCATGCCCAGTAATTTAGAGGATACCTGCATCGTCATCGAGCGCTCGACGGGCCATGTGGGTAAGTATCCTTTTGGTATATTTTTTATTACGAATTATCTTTTGTTTTTGTTAAACGGTAAAAAAAATATTTAATTATTCAATAAAGTAAACAAGAAAATAAATGTACATAAAATTTGGAAATATGTTCAAATGATAACACAGAAAACACGGATGATTATTGTCATCAAACAAAAGAACAATCCTGCAAAGTTTTTTTTAAAAATAAACCGGTAGAAACGATCTGCTCGCAACTCAGATTCTCTTTGCAAAGGAAAAATAGTTGCCTTTTCGATAAAGGACTACGATTTATTCAAGCGTTGATAATAATTGCCCTCGACTTGCATACGCTATTAACATCTTGATCATTTGAGGGCAATTTAAACTTATGAAGCACAAAGAGAACGTGACCTAAAGTTTATATTTTAACATTATTTATTGTTCCTATATATAATATATTAAAAGATATATTTATATGATTGAAGTTATAAAATTAAATTGTAAATTGATTTAAATTCTATGTTGTGCACTTTATATATCCATTAAAGGAATGTTGAATTAAACGTACAACGTCGGTCTTTTCTTTCCGCTCACTCTGACCGGGCATAGGACTCGGTACGGTGGCAGGCTGCCCCCTAAAACCATGAGCCAGCCACCGGGTACTTATTAATCCTTTTTCTGTTTCAGGTGACTTCGTGGGTTGAGTGGCCCAAGCAGAGTGCCTCTTTGTGGCATAGAGTTATGCAATCAAACTGTATTATTCTATGGCATAAATTGGTCACCGGGGTACTCCCCTTCTGATGGGAAAGTTCATACAATTCAAGTTGTATGAGTTTTCCACTCAGAAGAGGAATACCTGGCCACTTCAACAAGATATCTATGGATTTATTCCGGTTGGGTGGGTACGAAGGGGCCCCACCACCACCCGTTTGCCCCTCTTTCATTTGTGGGCCATGAACTTCGTCGGTAATGACGAGTTCAACCCAAGTTCGCCTTTCTTTTCAGGTTCCACTGGTTCTCGTAACAAGTTCTATCTCCCTCTGTGAGGTTATCTACAATTTTTGCGACTTCGGTCGCCTTTAGATCTGCAGTCCAATTCGTGAATGCGAAATTTTTTGTAGTGGGTCCTCGTGCTGGGGAAATGAACCCGCCCCACGACACCGCAATGCTAGCCTGCCAGCGCATTCACGCGTCTCCAGACGAGGGCATTCTCGGCAGATACCGACACCTTCTTCTGCCGAGGCAGCACACCATCGCTGCAGTCCTTTACGGACTTTATGAAAACATTCTTATTCACTACACAATCTGCCACCAAACTGTTGAGCATCACATCAAAATTAGATAGATTGTATGATGCATTAGCTATTGTCATCCAAGCAGTTCATACTCCTACCATACATATCATTGTACTGACAGACCACAAAGTGCTAGAGCAGTGTTATACATTTTTTCAAAATAGCAATAATAATGTTCCTGCCCACTTTGGTGAGGGCTCGACTGTTATATTTGGGAATCGCCAGGAAATTCAACAAAAAGTCATTGATATCATTTTAAATAACATTCATATATTTGTACATAAAAATGACGATATTAATCCATTATTTCTTGGTTTATGCTCCGTTGGAAAGTTTATAGCTCTCTTGGATGTTAAAACAACTGCCGACACTTCGAAGTGCACTTCGGAACTAAGTACCGAGTGTTGCACTTTCGTCAAAAACAATAATATTCCACTTCCATGGATTAGTTTCGCTGTTGATTTCCTTTGCGATGAAATTTATCAGAGTATTTTGATAATTTTAGAAAACACAACAGATGATGATTTGCAATCTTATACCAAGATTGAAAGCATACTTAAAATCAATTCCTTCTACTTGAAAGTTGTAACGTAATTCACTTCTGACTTTACGCATCATTTTTTCGATGGATATGAGTCATTTGTGAAACTTTACGTTCTTTTAACGAGTTTGCCAGAAAACGTCATAAACTGAAAAGTAGGACAAAACTTCAAGCAGTACCTGACAGTAGGGGTAAATGCTCTTCTCACTGAAATATTCAAAAGTACTGGCTTTAGAAATGCCCTCTGTAAATTCGAAATAGTGAATTCTCAGATATTCCATGCATTTTGCTTACTTTCAACGGAAGTTTTAGAACAAATAATTATATCACCTGAATTATCAGTTGCCGAAGTATATTTTCGCAGCAAGAAAGTTACAATTGTCAGCAAACTTTTGAAAGAAATCGGGCTTTTACGAACTCCCTTCAATAAGACCAACGAATTTCAATTCTATCCTCATTTTAATTCAGAGGTAATCAGTACGTATACGTGAAATAAAAGGCATATAAATATTAAATATTGTACACCAAAACAACACAAAAATAACTTAATAAACAAAAAAACACGATAAATTTTAAAATCCAGTCAAATATAAGACAACCCTATTTCCTTACTTATTTATTAGATAGAATTATTAAAATAAAGTATTAGGGATATTTATGTATATTAAAAGGATATAAAAAACTATAAGCAATTTATCAATCCTATCCTACTTAAATTAAGGACTATTTGTTAATCCGAATTATTTGTTTTATTTATTCTCATGATGAGTTAAAATTAACAAACGCCATTGATTCAAGCAAGCTTACTTTAATCAACACGGAATTGAAAATTGAAAAGAATAAACTTCCCATTGATGAGTTACTTACTTTACCCAACATTAACTTTGACTTTTGGATAAATTTGACTCAACAAGTAAATCAGAAAGAAACAATTCATTTCAGCTGGGAAAATTTTAGTTACTTGTTAAATTTATTTATTTTCCTATCCAAACAATTAATATCTAAACATAAAACTTATTAATCGCATTGAAAACGCGAAAATGATTCTTTTATTTTTTTTTATTGCGAAATTTTTGTAAATTTGGATTCGGGAGTATCTAAAGGTTATAACAATCACAAACTTTGTGTAAGGTACTTAATTTTTTTTCTTAGAACAATAGTGTTAAATGAATATGGGAAAATTAAAAGCAATCGATTAAGAAGAAATTAAAACATAACAAAGAATATTTATACAAGTAGAGGTCTAATGCTTTTTGAAAAACAAAAGAGGTTAACAATAAAATGAATTGCTAAAACATTGAAACACTATTTTCTTTTCCAGTGGTCCTTCCTTTCAGCAGGAAATAGAGTGCATGGTAAGTATGCCGTCGCGAGGGTAGGGTTTGAGAAAATCCGCTGAGGTCGGTTTCGCGTCGCGCGCGGTACGCGGTACCCTTGTTGGTTTTGCCTGTTTACTAGCGTAGCTTTCGTCGGGTTTGAGTTAGCGTAGTATATTTTTCGGTACCGCGTCGGAAATTCGGGAACGCGAAGTACAGATTAGATTTTTGTCCTTGACTGGTTGTATGAAGAAATACGGAGTAACGTAAAGTAGGTTTCCTCTCTGTATGATTGTGTTTTGTGACGCGTTTGGAAGCGGGCATTTATTGGTGGCTGACCATTGTAGATGAGCGTAATCCATTTGGAGACCCACGACCGAAATTCTCTCCGATCTAGCTGGCCGACAAGCGGCCACCGCGAAAATGGATTACGGTGCACGGATTGGTTGACCGGTTGGTACCATCCGTTGGCATTACTCAGACTTAACGTCTAGAACCGATGAGAGGTCGGTTCCTCGTTCGGACTTTGACTTTAAAATCAATAAAGGTTTCTATCGAATATAAGTCCACGTCATCTGTGGAGTTTGTAGTGGTTTTTTTTGTGATGAATAGGGCCTGTGCTTTATCAGAATTAATCGTAATTTTCCATTTACAAAAGTATTTTAATAAAATATTTATTGATCGTTGCAACTTTGAAGTGATGATTCTTGCTTGTCGTGCTGTATTAAATATGCATATAGGCATCATCAGCGCAAAGTGATAGTTTTACTTTCAGAAACAGAGTAGGAAGGTCTGCAGTAAATATATTGTATAGGACCGGTGAGATGGTTGAGCCCTGAGGAACTCTTGCATCAATTGGTTTCAGGTTTGAGAGTTGTTTGTTAATTCTGACATGGAATATTCTGCCTTCCAAGAAGGAGCCAAAAATTTGAGTAAGCTTCAGTAGCAAGATTGAAGATTATTCCTACATGGCAGATTTTATCAAGGGCCTTAGCTATGTCAAGTGTTTTAATATATTTAAAACCACTCTAACCGACTGGATTTGGCTTAAGAGATGCGATTGCAGAGGTGATGAACGCGGTCCAAAAGGCAGAGGCACATAGTCGCATCACGCGACGGATCGTCCTGTAGGTGACACTCGACGTCAGGAATGCCTTCAACTCCGCTAGATGAGTGGATATTTTGAATACGGAGGAAAACCCTTCTCAAGTTCCAGAATATCTAATGCGGCTTTTGAGGGACTACCTGAAGGACTGAAGCCTGCTCTACGACACAGGCTCAACGAAGAATGGCTGTTACATCGGGTGTTGCCCAGGGATCTATCGGACCTGTGCAACGAGTCTTACAAAGGGCTAGTGAGACTGGAGATGCCAGATGAGTCCCGCTTGATCGGTTATGTGGATGATGTCACGGCTCTGGTCGCTGGACCCACCGTTGAACCAGCGCAGCTTAGGTTAGGTATGCTAATGCGCATGATTGCTCGTGGGTTCAGTTAAGCACTGAAGAAAACCGAAGTGGTAATCTTGAAAAAAAAGAGAATCCCTAAAGTAAGGATGGAGACATTCGAATCGAATCGAAACCAGCGGTGAAGTACCTGGAGCTACTGATCGACCCGAAGATGAATTTCTCTGAGTGAATCAGGGCAACGGCTGAGAAGGCTGCTTTAGGAGTATCGACTCTGAGTCGACTATGACCAACGTAGGAGCACCCAGCCCATCGGGAGGCCGCCTCTTGATGAGTGGTGTACGGTTGGTGCTACTGTACGTGCAGAAATATGGGGCGACGCTCTCAGTATGGAGGTTTACCGAAAATGCCTGGCACAGGTACAGAGAAGAGGAGCGCTGGGGATTGCAACTTCGTTTCCAACAGTCTCTGATTCGGTGGTGAAAGTCATTGCAGGCGTGATACCTGTCGGCTTCCTTGCTAGATAGTGCTGCTCAGGGAGACTACTTTGCAGGGGATGGCAGAGTTGTAGAATTATTTTTAAATATACGGTTTTCAAGGAATCAGTCTCATTACTTAATTGTCACGCCTCGTATATATATATATATATATATATATATACATATATATATATATATATATATATATATATATATATATATATATATATATATATATAAAAATATGAATTTAAATTTGAGATGAAACAACAAACAATATTGTACATCATTTTTATTTTTCCTAGAAGTTATTTAACATGTTTTCTTGCCTTTATTTTACTAAAATCTTCAATAATTTCCTTTAAAACTTTTCTTTCAATTAAAAGTATGGAAAAATTGTCCAGTTGCTCTTGATGCATCGTAGATTGAAGGTAACTTTTTATTAGTTTGAGTATGAGAAAACTTCTGTCGCATAATGCAACTGAGATGTAAATGGTCAAGATATACTGAAGTATAACCGATGTACTGGGTAGAGGTTGACTGAAGTCCCATTTTACAATGAATTGTGGGATTTCTTGGGCTGTCCAGCTGGCAGCAATATCCAAAATCAAGAAGATGCCTACAAATAGCTGGCAAATGCGAACTTGCTGCTGAAGATTGGATTTTGATGGATCTTGTATATATTTTAAAGTACTGCAAGCTCAAGACGTGGTGAACTCTACTATGAACATCATTACGACTGCTTGCTGCGCTTCTATGCCCCGTCAAAACCCCCGGCACGGCAAGCCCCCAGTGTACTTGTGGTCAATTGACATCTCTGAAAAGCGAAGAGAGTGTCACAAGCTTCGACATGAGGCGCAGCGGGCAAGGAACTGTGACGAGGCGTGCAAATGGGTGGCACCATATAAGTCGGCCAGGAAATGCCTTTGCAAATTGATCAACAGTAGCAAGGCTCGCTGCTGGCAGATCTAGTGGAAAATGTGAACAAGGATACATGGGGCCTTGGCTATAAGCTGGTTATGCGGAAGCTTGGTGTCCTACGGAAGCCTTGTATGCATGACGCGGAAAAGATGGACGCGATAGTGCGGGGACTCTTTCCTGCCCATCCCGTCCGTGTTGACGCTATCCATGGTGAGAAACCAGTCGAGTGTCCGATCTTCACACAGCCGGAACTGGAGGAGGCAGTCCTCTCATTGAAAGCGAGAGAGGCTCCAGGCTCAGAAGGTGTTGCAGCTCGTCTATCACCATTGTTCTGACTTGCTGCTCAGCACATTCAACGCTTGCCTACAGGATGGGGTTTTCGCGGTACGATGAAAGGTGGCGAGGCTCGTGCTGATTAGCAAGGGGAAGGGAAATCCTGAATTGCTGTCTGCATACCGCCCGTTATGCATGACGCGGCTGGGAAAGTGATACAGAAACTCATCAAGGGAAGACTCACTGACGCGATTCATGCTGCTGGGGACCTATCTCCTCGGCAGTACGGCTTTAGAGCAGGACGTTCTACCATTAATACGATTGCAGAGGTGGTGAACATGGTCCGAACGGCAAAGCATATAGTCGCACCAAGCGACGGATCGTCCTGTTGGTGAGACTTGACATCAGGAATGCCTTCAACTCCGCTAGATGGATGGATATTCTGGATACGCTGGAAAACTCTTTTCAAGTTTTAGAATATCTAATGTGGCTTTTGAGGAACTACCTAAAGTAATGAAACCTGCTCTACGACACGACACAGGGCCAACGAAGGATGGAAATTACATCGGGTGTTACCCAGGGATCTATCCTTGGTCCGTACCAGTGGAACGTATCTGAGCGAATCAGGGCAACGGTTGAGAAGGCTGCTTCGAGAATATTGGCTCTGATTCGACTTATGGCCAACGTAGGGAGACCCAGCCTTTGATGAGTGCTTTAGGGTCTGTGCTACTGTACGGAGCAGAGGTATGGGGCGACGTTCTCAGCAAGGAGGTATACCGAAAACGTTTGGCACAGGTATAGAGAAGAGGAGCACTGAGAATTGCATCTTCGTATCCGACACTCTCTGATCCGGTGGTGAGAGTTATTGCAGGCGTGATACCTGTCGATCTCCTTGCTAGAGAGCGCCACGCTATTTGCCTACGCCAAAACGAGGATGCGAGGGAGATGTTTGTAAGCGAGGAGAGACAGCGCTCGCTCAACGATTGGCAGCAGTCTTGGGTCAATTGCACGAAGGGAAGGAGGACTGCGCGCCTCATCCCGGATGTAAGGCCATGGCTAAATTGAAGGCATGGTGAGACTGACTTCTATCTGACCCAGCATTTTAGGGGGCATGTGTGTTTTCAGTATTACCTGCACAAGATTGATAGTTCACGGTCCCCCAATTGTCGGTTTTGCCCAGGAGAGGAGGACAATGCCTGCCACACATTTTTTGCGTGTAAACAACGGGTAAAGCTGCGAAGGAAACGCTACAAGAAGACGGGAGAGCTCACCCTGGATAATATAGTTGCAGTGATGCTCGAATCCGTTAACAAATGGGGCCAGGTGGCACATTATGCTCGGGCAGTCCTAAAATATAAAAGGGACTCACAGCAGCCGGGAGCGCTGGGGCTGGGGGATCGCTTGTCTCAGACTTCCTATTCCCCTCTTCCTTCCTGCTAGGGAAGGGATCCTCCAGCTTGAAGGCGCCTCACGGCGTAACAAAACGAGATCTGGCCCGAAATAATGTGTCAAACGGTTCCAGGCTGGGTTCTCAGGTTGACAGAGGAGGCGTTTAGTGGGTAGCCCAGTCACTTGCAAGCATGGAAGTCCCACACTCTGTGCATAAATAGCATTCATCTTCCTACCACAAAAAAAAAGGACTCAGAACTATTTCCACGTTTTCTAACATATTACGGCTTTTCAACTGAGTCGTGATGAGCGCTCCAGTGAGTATCAGACAAACGTTTAAAACTTTTACCTATTTTCTCTTTGGGTAATTCCCACCTCTGTGCAGATGATGGAAGAATGAATACAGCCTTTCTACAGTTGCAAAACATGTGACGCTGGAAGAAACACAGGTTTTAAAAATTTCAAACTTCACAGGTTTCGGTGACCGGAAAACCCCAAATTGTTTGTTCTTGCAAAGGAATCTGCATTCTGAAACAATTCTACTGGTTTAGTGTATGCAGCTGATTTCTAGCAGGAAATTCGAGCCAATTCAACAAACATTTTTAACCTAAATTTTACGTTTCGGAACGCATAAAATCTGTTAAAGTCATAAGAATGGAACCTAGCTGAACGACGGAATGAAGTTTATAGTTTGAAGATTGTTATTCCCCGAGTTTCGCTCGCTGTGAACATAAAAAATATTATTACCGCATCAAAATTTCAAATGAACATTGTTGATATTGGTGTCTACAATTTATAAAAAAAAAGAAAATGCTTTCTTAAATCTAAAATGGCTAAAGTTGTGTTTTTTTTTTTCATTATTCATAAAATATTCATATAATACTAAACTGTAACCTTTTGCAAAGGATCGTAGAAAAATATAAAAAGTGCCAAGTTAATGACGGTGAAACCGAATTTAATGTGGGGTGTAGTAATGTAGAGGCCTATAGACTCAGCAATTGATGGATATCGGCGGAATATAGATACTATAAAGAAACGTAGATTGGTAGTGGAAGAAACTCCAATTTTACACCAGCCAATCAAATTTTAAAATTGTAAATAACCGGTCGAAGCTGTTTTCCATTTGTATCTACGAGGCCCGAAACTTTGAACTGCTTCTTACTAAGTTACTGAACATATTTTCAATCTTGTTTGGAATATGATTTAAAGAACTCCTCAATATTTGGAGGCTCCCTAGGACCGGACGCCCGGGGCGGACCGCCCCTGTCCACCCCCCCCCTTTGTCCGCCAGTGCAGTGATCATCAGTATCTTTCGCTTGAGATGTGTCACTTTGTATCCCAACTCCAACGCTCTCGGCCTTCTTCAACTGGGTGGAATATCGCAAGAATAGATGTCGAGAGGTTTGTTGAGGTGATTCACTGCCAGGTGATTCGCAGGGGATAGAAGAACTGGCAGCTCAAAACGTTGCAAACTCAACTATGGGCATCATGCTTCGTCAAAAATCCTGGCACGGTATGGCTGTAGAGCAGGATGCTCCACCGTTGAGGTGGTTAGTACAGTCCAAAATGCACTGGCACGTAGTTACACCAAGCGACAGATCGTTTCGTTGGTAATGCTTAATGTTTGGAATTCTTTCAACTCCACAAGATGGGTGTATAGTTTAAATATGCTAGAAACCCCATTTTCATGTTCCAGAATGTCTCCTGTGTTGAGTCACCCTGAATCTAGCCACGGGGTACACCGCTGCACAAGCAGAACTTCGGCTAGTTGTGCTAATGCACCGAGTAAAAGGCTGGATTGCAGCTCACGAGTACAGTTATTGCTGGCATGATACCTATCACCTTCTTTGCTAGAGTTCACCGTGCAATTTACCTGCATCGTAGCGTAGACAATTGCCCGTGAGGAGAGACCGCACCCGTTCAACGATTGGTAGGAGTTCTGGGTGAATTACAAGAAGAAAAGGTGCACTGCGTGGCTCATCTTAGCTCTAAGACCATGGCAAAATCGAAGGCATGGTGAGACTGACTTCTATTTGAACCAGTTTTTAAGTGGAAACGGTTGGTTTCAGTCTTAACGCCACAAGATTCGTAAGTTAAGGTCCGCCGACTGACGACGTTACCCAGGAGAGGGAGACGCAGCCTGTCACAAGTTTTTTGCGTGCGAAAATTGGACAGGCTGTGACATGATCTCTACTGTATAGTCACGGTGATACTTGGATCGGTTGATAAATGGAACCATGTGGCGAATTATGTGCGGGCAGTCCTCAAAGAAAAAAGGGACTCACAGTAGCCGGGGGCTGGGGAACCGCTTTTCTGGTAATTCTTTCTCTTTTCTCCAGCTGGAGGAGGTACTCCCCAGCTGAAAGGCGCCTCACAGCATAGCAAAATGAGACCTGGCCCCAAGTAATGTATATAGCGTTTCCAGACTGGGTTCTCAGGTTGACAGGAAAGGTCTTTAGTGGATAGTTTAGTCACTTGTGAGTATGGATGCTCCAAACGGAGTACGTAAATGGCTTTTACCTCCTAACCACAAAGAAAAGTATATGGCCCCGGTAAGTGGATCTGTTAAATGCACTTTCGAATGCCGATGTTTTGGTTTCCATGCATATACTATAGCACAGGTTTATCCATTTCGTGGTAGGAAAGTTTAACCTTGACATTTGACATCTGTCAGAATTAAATGCCATCCCAAGCTTCTTTTTAGTTGAAGCTTTGCCATTTAGAAATATGGATCGTTTAACAGTCGAAAAACGCGTTAAAATTATTAAATGTTATTATAAAAATGGTGATTCTGCTGTATCGACATTTAGGGCTTTACGAGCCAACTACGGTCGACAAAATCGACCTACACAGCAAACAATTTCAAACACAGTGAGAAAATTTGAAGAGACTGGATCGGTTATTGATATTGCAAGGCCTGTGCATCATCGCAACATTGGTTCTGCTGAAAATATCGCTGTCGTAGCTCAAAGTGTGGAGGAAGACCCGAATTTGTCAATTCCTCGACGTGCTCTATATTTGGGCTTGTCTTAAGGCTCATTGTGGCGGATTTTGCATTTGGATTTGCATCTCCATCCATACAAAATCCAACTCACTCAAGAGCTTAAGCCTCAAGAACATATACAACGCAGAATGTATGCGAATTGGGTGATTGAACAACAAGCCATTGATAACGATTTTTCGAACGAAATTTTCTTTAGTGATGAGGCTCATTTTTCACTCAGTGGTTACGTAAATAAACAGAATTGCCACATATGGGGCTCTCAAAATCCTCAGGTGATCGCAGAAAGGCCTTTGCATCCGGAAAAAGTGACCGTTTGGTGTGCATTATGGTCTGGTGGTGTTATTGGCCCGAATTTTTTTGAAAACGATCAAGGAAGAGCTATTACAGTCAATTCTGACCGCTTTGAATGGATGTTAACTGACCATTTTTGGAGAGAAATTGAAGATTCTGATCTGGAGAACATGTGGTTCCAACAGAACGGAGCCACACAACACAGGCTAATGGAGCACTTTTGCAAGAGAAATTTCCAGGATGCGTAATTTCAAGATTGAATGATGTCAATTGGCCCGCAAGATCCTGTGACCCAACACCTTTGGATTTCTTTTTGAGGGGCTATGCGAAAGATCGTGTTTTACGCGAACAATCCTCAAAGCAATTGAAAACCAATGTTTGTGAAGTTATGGTCGAGATATTGCCGGAAATGTGCCGAAAAATCATTGAAAATTACCTCAAAAGGATTGAGGCCTGTAAGAGGTTCCGAGGGAAAAATTTGAATAAAGTTGTTTTTTGCGTACAATGGCAAGGTTTAATCTTTATATCGAATAAAAAAATTTTTTCTATCGGAATATTTTATGTGTATTCTTTAGCTTTACTTTCTCAGGCGTAAAATGGATAACCCTATACTTTTGAGATCTTCGCTTGGGGGGCGACAAAATGTACACTCGACTCACAATGGCATATGGAGGAATTGTTATTTGTTAATTGGTTGGAATATTTAGTAAATGGAGAAGATGATAGAAACCCTATTATGGGTTTCGGGTTTAAGTTAGCTTAGTTTCATAATAAAACACTAACAAATTTTTACTCATATCTGGAGTGTGACCAATGCTCTTACCGAGTTGAGATAGTTGCCAGCAAACTACAATGCAATAAATTTTTATAACCCAAATGTTAGGCCGAAAAGGGACACGTTTATTGCCTCAATTTTATAGACTGCATGTCTTAAAGTCAAAGTTCAATTAACTAGTTGATGAACACTGAATTTCATTCTCTCCTTTCTCCTGAATAGTTAGCTACTGATGTCCTAGTACCATCAACGATATCCTTGAATATGTTTGTACAGAGGTGATCCCTAAAATGATTCATCATACTGTCCTATCAAATGGAAAATTTTCGCACTAAGTTTTAGATTCAGCCCTTTGAACTGGAATACTATCATAAAATTCGCGGGAGATCGAGTGTATGTGACAATTACAAGTTAGAAATCGATACGTTACTTGTGTTTGTAACTATTGACAAAATTTAGAGCTGTACCTCATGCCAAAATTTCTGAAAATGAAAGAATTAGCAAATTTTTTAATTGATTCTCAGTCTATGCTTAAAATTTTTCTTTACATTTTCAGCGGACCGCTGATGGTAGAAAGGGTTTTAAAATGTTGACCTTTAGTGCCAGGCGTGGTGGAAAGAAATATGTACAAATTTCTTGTGCTTACTCCTCGTGATTATATATGTTTTTATGCTTGATTTTATTGATCGTCTAGCAATCTCCAGTTTGTACAATTCATTATGGAGCATTGTATGCTTTGGCGTTTTACATATCTCTACACAATACCCGAGTAATTGTCAAATACTCTCTAAATTTGTATCTAAATAATACAATATAGCTCCCTTTAAGTTATAAATCGTCCTTTAAGTCTTGAAAATGTTTTTCACTTAAAATATATCTTATTTCCTGGTGTTTCAAATTTCCCCTCTGATTAATAACGAAAGGTTATTCGACAACCGTTAGATTTTAAGTATATAATTTGAATCAACATACTTTCTCGACTAGAAATATTTGAATACATATTCATTTCCCTGTTATTTACTCTGTAATGTCTTCATACTGAGATGAACTCTCTTTCTCATAAAACTCTAAAATTTAACTGTTCAGACACACGAGTAAGATGCTTACCTACCTTGCTTATCCTTATGATAAAACTCACCCCTCCACAGAAAAATTTAAAATCGTAAACTTCATTAGCCTCTGAATTGCACTAAACATGATTATCCCGATGGACATTTTCACCCTCTTTGTAGCAACTTTTATAGTTCAACTCGATTTTCTAAGTAAGGACATCACCTGATCAGGTAGAATGGTTCTTAGGAGGAAACTAGAAAATCCGTTTCTACTACCATATCATACCTGCTGACATATGTTCAAAAAATTTATACATAAGGTACCTATTAGAAAGGAGTCTATTTTCTTTAGACTAAATTGGGGTTTTCCAACTAACTATCGTGGTACATGAGATGCACGGCGTAGGCTAAGCCGAGTCCTATTTGAAAATTAAGGGATGAATTTGAATAACTTATAGGTTTCTTCGTGAGTGAGTAATAATTGCTTAAAGAGTATCAGCTAGAACGCTAAAGCGGTCATACAAGTGATATCTGATAGGTCTTGGTTGAGAAATATTCGTAATTTATCAGTTGCTTGCAGAAATGGAATCAATCGTACACAAAAACACGGTAAATATACTAAAATTGCGGGATCAATTCACAGTGATAGTGCAAAGTTTTGTGGAGTGATCAGCATATTAAAATTATATGCTAATAGGCATAAAAGTTGACCATTCTCTTTCAATTTCAGGGAAAGTTCAACATTATTGAAGAAGTTATATTCTATGGACCCCCGCCAGTTTTGCAGGTTCAAGATGTCGAAATGGTATCGGAAGAAACGTCATCACCTCCTACATCACCATCTCCAGAATTTTCGCCATTTGACTCCGAATCATCAAGCTCAGGATCGGCTCCGCATAGTCCTTTGGCATCTACTTCAAAAGCTACTCCAGTCGAGCTCAATATGCAAGTTGAACAGATTCCTTGCCAAATCCAATTGGTCGATAACGAAAGCGATTCAAAAACTGTTTCTAATTTGGAACTGGCAGTTGAAAATGTCCGACGCGATTATCTAACACCAGAAAATGCGTGCAAATGGGAAGGCAAGGATACGTTGGATTTGGTCTCAATAGGGCCCAACGGAACCACTGTTTCCACTGAATTTTTGGTATCCCTTGATTGGACCTCTGGTTCTCAGGTGACAAGGAAGCTCTTGACTCATATTTTCGATCGAGAAATATTGGCATCTCATACGCTTACTGGGAAGCCGTCTCCAGCGTTCAAGGATCGTAAAACTCCGACGAAACTACCGTTGGATCCATTAAAAGTTGCAGACATCATTCACGTTGTTACAACATATACTAGCAGTTCACCTCGAGAGGTTCGCATGGCTATCACTACCAAGTGTGCCGATGAAAACAAAATGATGAGAAATCGGAATAAAAAGAAATGAGATGAGAAAACCTTCGTAATTTATAAGAACTAGAAGTTGTATAATATATGTGATTGCTGTGTATAAATACATAACTAGATATTCCTAAGAAATTTTATAAGTAGAAATATAAACATTTTTAAATTTATTAAAATAATGTAGCAATAAGTGCATGGCTACGAATTTCGTTTGAAAGCAAAAAGCCACCTGAAAAACCAAAAAAAAATTAGTCGTAAGCGTTATAAAATGATACTTGATCAAATAATTTCCAAAATATACTAACATTGATTGAATTCTTGCAGAATATAACTAGAACTACTTATTAGCCTTAAGATTAATGAACAAATGCTCTTGACACTGCGATTTCAGTTACTATTAATTGTAAAATAAAGTGTGCATGAGCATCAATCGTTTTTCTAAATTAAATGAGATCATCGGAGACATAAGAAGTGTGTCTAAGAGGATTTTGAACGCACCCTTACGAAAGTGATTTTTTGACGGTGGCATCTCGAAGTATTTACATTGAGTTTTACGTTTGAGACCCCAAACTCAGGATTTGGGGAAATAATAAAAATAATTGAACATCATTTGTCATCTTGGTCATTGTAAGTGTAAATGTCATATCGTGAAAGATTTCAACAAGTTTCCTTGATATTCATTTGGGCCAAACATAGCAAAAAAAGTCAAGTTTCACTCCAATCTTTCCAGGACTCTCGTTATAAACTAGAGATGTCATCACTTTTGACGACTTCACAAAATTTTAAATTTGTATCTTTATAGTTTCCGATAAAATCGCTCATAGTACACAAACGCTGATAGAATCGTCATAATTTTAAGTATTTTAAGAAACTCTAAAACTGAATCATAACTATACGTAGTAATCGCGTTCAAATTTTCGCATCGCTGATTGTATTGAATTATGAAGACATTCAAAATACTTGTATTGATTATATTCACATTTCACCATCTCATTAAGTTGTTTGTTTTCTGCTAGTACAAGATGGTTGTTGACGTTTCGAACGATCAGACATTATGTCATTACACTTGAATGCCTCAACTTTTAGTCCCGACTTGTTATTTTGGTGTGATAAAGCAGATCCTTCAAATTTTTATCAATATGCATACTCCAGCTTATTGCTATGATCCCAAATATCCCCAACCAAGCAAAGGCAAAAGCGAGACATCCGCATACATAGTGCATGGTTGTCATCCTCTTCTAAGCACCTTGGGCGAATACATCCTCCATTAATACCTACCAATTCTGTGCAAATGAGATTATAGAGAATTGAGATCCGTAATTAATTCAATAACAGTTCTGTCTTTCTTTCCTGTTTTCTTTAAGAAGATAGTTTGGCTCATGCATAAGGAGCTTACAATGTCTACATTCTCACCAGGATTCCACTGACCTAGCTTTTAATATGCAATTTACAATGGCAATGATGATCCAGTTCCTTCGTTGGTCCTAGAGCTATCAGTATGGAAGATCATACTTGCTTCATAAAACAGCGGTTCGGCCTGAGATTCTGTCAAAATATTTGGAACAACAATCATCCTTTAATTGTGTCAAGGAAATTGTCAATTAACGACTTCAAGATGCCGTTGTGGTATCCTAAGTGTCTTTCCGTACATTCTGCCACTGAAAGCTGCTGGAGAAATTTTAGTACCTTTTTATTCATGAATGCTCAAGGGGAGACAAGTCTAGTTCGTTATTCAAGACCCTACCTGGTATTATACTAAATGTCTTGACAATTTTTAACCACACAATTCTTTGCATCCTGGTCAAGGAAGAGACCACCCGAGAGCGGTCTTCTTAGTGCAACCAGACTAGAGATGTGTAATAAATCAGTAGTCTGCAAAGGTATGACACCCCATGATACGCTGAAAATATTCTTGTATTGTTCAAACAGTCCCGTATTTCGGAGAATATAGTTAACCCAATGTAGTCTCAAAATATTGACTTCTGGATTGTGCCACCATCCAGTTTGGGTCAATTTTGATTCAAGTTTTTTTTTCCTATTAGAATCGAGCCATAATGACATCGTGGGCATTAACCGGCAGCCCGTTGTTCTTTCATCATTGATGCAATATTTCTATGGATTTTTAATTTCGAATTGGAACAGAAAACTTGAAACTGAGACCAAGAAATTTGTAATTGGGAAAAATTTCGAATTGGGAACAAATAATTTCAAATTGGGAAGTATACTTCATGAGTACAGGATCTTGAAGTGTGGTGATGAAAGTAGCTAATAATATTTAGAACCTTGACTGCCCCTTATTCGCGAGAATTATATTGCTCTTTTATATAAAGGTATCCCAGTAATTTTTATCATTTAAAGCAAATTACATTTTTAAGCTACTATTTGGCGAATATTCTCAATTAAGTTTCTTAGGAACGACGGGGTAATATTGAGTCGAAGAGTTTGAATGCTTTGTCTCTTATATTCTTATATTTTTCATGTTGCTCATATTCTCTATAAAATCACTCACAAACTGAATAAAATACTGGAGCTTATTCGCTTAAATGATAAAAGTGATTACAACCTGAACGTATCATCAAACCTGATTACATGATTCGATTATCAGACTTGTAGCGTCTCTGTCGCCTCCAGTGGTGGCTGTTAATCAATTCGTTGTCGCGGCGATCAGGCTGAATGTGGTCAGAGCTTCGCGCCGTGTTGGGACTCTCTCTTGCTCCACATCCATCCACGGAGCAACACGGACGAGTACAAAAATTCCACGTAAACTTTGTATATTTTTGTCAATAGAATTTAAGTTAGTAATTGAACATACCTGGTCTTTCATTTCATTGGCAGCACGTTCGGTACGAAGACTCATCCGTACATTGGTGATCCCAGAAGGTAGTTTTTTAAAATTGTCTTAATGGCCGAGGAAGAGTTTCTGGACGCAGACAGCGGGGCCATGAGCCCAGTACCCAGTCAAGAAATCAGCTCCATCGCCATTAAGCTACCTCCATTTTGGCAAGACGAGCCGGATTTGTGGTTTATGTGGATTGAAGCACAATTCCGCACCGGCAAAATCTCCAGCGATCAAGCTCGATTCGACAGAGTGATCGCAGAACTGGAAGTTTCCGTGATTTCGCAGGTGGCTGATATCATCAAGTCGCCGCCAGCCGTAAATAAATACGCGGCATTAAAATCCCGGTTGTTGTCAATATTCGGTTTAAAAGAGCACGAAAGACTCAGACAGCTGCTGTACAATTTGGAGTTGGACGACCAACGTCCGTCGCGTCTATTGCGCAAGATGCAGGCAATTGCAGGTATCGACATGCCAGAGGTTATGACCAAAGACCTGTGGCTGCAGCGCCTCCCGTCGAATATACGCTCTATTTTGGCCGCCTCTGAGCAACAAACCTTGGAAAAGTTGGCCAACGCAGTGGACCGGATCGCAAGCTATGAAGCAACGGAAATGCTGGCCAATATGCAACGTCGTCACGAGGGTAAATCAACGGAGACCGCCGACGTCGAAAGCATGGAGTTTAAAATCGCAGAACTCCGTTCGGAGATAGGTTGAATTAAATCCAGCGCACACAATCCAAACAACGCACGATGCAACGCATGCCGCTGTTCTGGTCAACAAAATTCCTCAATTCAAAAGAAACCGACGAATAATTGGTGTAGCTACCACAAACGATTCGGTGCGAGGGCAAGACGATGCCAATCTCCTTGTGAATTCCGACTTGCGACGTCGGGAAAACGTATCGAACCGCTAGCCTCACAGGCGAAAGCTAGCGGTTGCAATTCTAATCGCCTACTAGTGTCAGACCCAAGAAGTAAGCTAATATTTTTAGTCGACACAGGCGCAGACGTTTCGGTAATTCCCGCCTCATTACTAAAATGTAACAACAAATCATCATCACCGAAGCTTTTCGCTGCAAACGGTACACAAATCGACACCTTTGGAAAAACTACAATGAATCTTTCGCTCGGACTACGACGCAACTTCCGGTGGAGGTCTTCAGATGTAAACATCGCCGGTGCGTCACATTTCAAGTAATATCGTAACATTAACTACAAGTGTCAACGCCACTCGGGAGGGAGTAATGTAGCGTCTCTGTCGCCTCCAGTAGTGGCCGTTAATCAATTCGTTGTCGCGGCGATCGGGCTGAATGTGGTCAGAACTTCGCGCCGTGTTGGGACTCTCTCTTGCTCGACATCCATCCACGGAGCAACACGGAAGAGTACAAAAATTCCACGTAAACTTTGTATATTTTTGTCAATAGAATTTAAGTTAGTAACTGAACATACCTGGTCTTTCATTTCATTGGCAACACGTTCGGTACGAAGACTCATCCGTACAGACTCTTATTTCACCCAAAGTCGACCGAAGAAAAAGAGTATACTTTGGATACTAAATATATTATAGGCCACCAAGGTTTTCACCACTGATTTCCTTGAAGATGTATCGATTTCTTTGAAATAAGTAGATAATACCTCAAAAAGCAATATGTAGCAATCGAGCAGTCACACAAACAAACTGCTCGAAAGCCTTCATAGCACATCCGAAATTTTAATTGCAGATTTGGAATGAATTCCATTACTTCCATTCATAGTTATAAATTATAAAATATTTCTTTATTATAGTTATTAAATGTAAATAGTAGTCCACGTGGTGTAGAGGTTATGACACTAAGCCCGTAAGCCGAAGGTCTCTGGCTCGAGTCTCGTTGGCGTCAACGAGATTTAGTTCAAATGATTCTTCGGACGTACTATAAGCCCGTTCAGTTATGATACGTGCTGGTTTAAAATCAGAACGTATCGCAGCTGGGTGGACGGACACATGGCCAAAGCATGATAATGATCATATCACCTTGTGGAGTGCCGATACATTCGATTATGACAAAGAGATACTCTAACAATCTCAAAGCGAAGGCCCGAAAGCGGCTGTAGTGCTGCAAATAAATTAAATGTAAATTTTATATCATTTTCTCCTCTATTAAATATAAACGTTTTCTTTCATGTAAATTTTATATCGTTTTCTCCTCTATTAAATATAAACGTTTTCTTTTAATTATATTCTTTATGATATTTAACTATTAATTATTATTTAAAATGTTTTTCATTTTTCTTTACTGCTGTTAATTTTAAAAATTTCAAATCTTCAAATTAATGTTTCGGATAAGAGAACACCAATTTAGTGCATCCCATCCGTGTATTGCATTGCCGAATGCAATCCAACTCGGCTGAGTGAGCAGCTGGACTCGATTTACAGTTGTGACACAGGGAAATTATGGAAGATTTGGATGGATCGAGGAGTCCGCTCGCTGGCATGTTGAACCGTGTCTATCTGTTCCGAATACAAAGTAAAATATATTTTCAATTTATTAAGACCGCGAAGTGTAATTTTCAATCGTTAGATATGTTGGCTAAATCACAATGTGAGTATAATAACGCAACGGGAAATGTGTGCTGTTAGAAAGGCTAGCAATCGTGTCTCGATCCTCGAGTTGTGCGAAGCTTCACCTTTGACCACTAATTTCCGTAAATGGCTGATAGGACGCGATGAAGTGAAGTGGAAAGATTTGCAATACCATTATGGAAACATTGCATGCATGATGCAAATACTATCTTTATCTTGAGAGGAGTGAATGGCTATGAAAGTGCTCATGAGCATGTGTGGTGGAAGTATTTCTGCTTGGGTGTGCGCAGGTTTCTCTCAGTAAAAATTAAAAATACAAAGAAACATGAATTGTTAAGTTGAAACTCGGTCTTTTTCTTACGGTGAGAGCCTGACTGGGTATTGAACCCGCAACGATGGCAGGCCACTCCACCAAAATGAGCTAGCCATCAGGCGAGCTATCCCCTTTTATTGCGTTTCAGTTGCTCTTGCCGAGGTAGAGTGGCCTTCCGCTCGCTTGCTCTATTATGGTTTGGTGTTATGTGATTCAAATAATACTATAACATAAACTGGCCACGTTTATATTTCTCATTTGATAGAAGAATTCATGCAAATTATGTTTGTATGAGTTTTCCACTCAAATGGGAAATATATGGCCACATCTACATTTTGATCTTGATCCGGTTGGGAGGGTGCGAAGGGGCACCGCTTCCACCTGGATGCCCCATTCTTATTTGTGAGCCATAAGTATCGTCGGTAATGACGAAGTCTTTTAAGTCCGTATGTTTTCTCCAGAACCAATAAATTCTTTGAACAAGCAATTTCAACCCTTTTAATTCGTGAATGCGAATTTTTTTTTGTAGTGGGTCCTTGTGCTGGGGAAAAGAACCCGCCCCACAACACCGCAACGCTTGCCTGCCAGCGCATTCATGCATCCTCAGACAATGCCAATCTTGGCGGATCTTACCATCCTATTTCGCTGAGGCAGCAAACCATCGCTGCAGTCCTTCATGGACATTTACATATACCTACTTCACTATTAAATGGTGCCCAATGTGGGGCCCGAAAAGCCCGGCTGTATCATCAGTTGTGAGCATGCGACAGACCATCGTCTCTAGATTACCCTACTAGGTGTCCAGATTTTTGGTGGGTAGGCAACTACTAAGGGATATTGCATGGTCTTCGACGCACTGTCTATTTGGGGTGGAATGAGACAAGCTGGTGCGGGTTAAGCAGGTACGCTGTGTTTGAGTTCAGCTACTGAGCGTCGTTTTAGTTGCTCTCGTCGGCTAACGAACTTCCCTTGGGATATGTATCGTTGAGAGTATTGCATAGCTTCAAACGCGGGCAAACACCAATTGCCCCCTTAACTTGGGCCTGATTCCCTCCCAAAAGAGACTTAGGAGCTCAGACTCCGGCATGGGACTCATCAAACATTACAACAGGCAACACAGGGCTTCGTAGTAGTCATTTACGGTCTCCTGCACCTGTTGGTGTCTGTTTCTTATTCGCTACTTTAAGATTTCATCCCCCTTGACTTGTATGAACTCCTGCAATGCAGCATGCCTCAACGTCTCCCAGTCAAACGTTGGAGAAGTTTCCACAAACCGCCAAAACCAACGGAGCGCTCTCCCAGTAAATAGCATTTGGGTGCAGTGTATGACGGCTCTCATGTCCCCCCCCCCCAGGTTCGATGAAGCAATATCCTTCTCAGAAAGCCACTGATGGTCATGGGGTTATTCTGGCCTGCAAATATCAATTTCCAGCCAGCCACTATCTGTGCTACCTTAGATGGTGGAAGATCCCAGGTGTCCCAAGGCATGGGTCGAGATGGTGGATTCGAAACCCCAGACGAAAGGTAATTTGTTCTCTGAGTCTTGGTCGGCTGGTTCATAGTTGGGTCTCGAGGCGTTGCCCCATACTTCTGCTTCATACAGTATCACTGAGCCTACAGCACTCATCAAGGGGCATCTTCTTGATGGGGTAGGTCCTTCTATGCTCGCTGTTCAATCACTAGATTAAAACAAACAAAAAGAATTGAGAACAATCTTGTATATTGATTAAACGATAATGAATTTATTGAGTATCAATTTGAACATTTATAATAAACATCTAATAATTTGCCATTCATAGTTTATTGCATGAAATAAACAAATTCAGGCAATGTCTTGTTAATGTTACATTTTTTGCTCCCAATTTGCATGCATATGCAAGTGGAAGAAGTGCGTATACCGAATTATGCAATTGTACGTCATTGAATGCATTGATGGAATGTGCAGGTGATGACCCACGACAGCGAATGAAAATGTGACTTGCACATTTGCACATAAATGGATTAATTAAGAAAATTCTTTTAAAAGGAATATTTGAATATTCACGCGCGCGAATTTGCAATGACATAATGAACTGCTTTGCGCGCATATGTGTTCATTGGGAAAATGCAATTTTAATGAATATTTGGATATGCATATGCGCGCAAATATGCAAGCAGTTAATGAAATACAGATGTATGCACACTGCCCATAAGTTGAATCACAGCCGATACTCCCAAAGCAGCCATTTCAGCCGTTACTGATGCCAATTTGCACAGAGAAACTCATCTTTGAGTCAATCAATAGCCCCAGGTAGTTCACCGCTGGCTTCGGTTTGATTCATATGTCTCCAATACTGATCATCCTTACTCGAGAGGTTCACTTTTTTGTCAAGCTGACCGCTTCGGCTTTCTTCAATGCTAAACTGAACCCGCAAGCAGTCATCCAGCCTCTCACTAGGCGCATAAGCATACCTGGCCTAAGTTGTGCTTATTTAACGGAGTGCCCAGCGACCAGAGCCACAACATCATCCACATAGCCGATGAAGCGCGAATCATCTGGCATCTTCAATATCAATAGCCTGTCGTAAGGCATGTTTCCGATGCAACTTCCATCCTTCGTGTCATGTCATAGAGCAGGCTTCGGTCTTTCACGTTGTCCCTAAAAGCCGCATTAGATATTCTGGAATTTGAATAGGGTTTTCCAGAATATCCACCCATCTAGCGGAGCTGAAGGCGTTTCCGACATCTAGTGTCATCAACAGGACAAACCGTCGCTTGGTGCGACCATGTGCCTCTGCTTTTTGGACCACGCTCATGATCTTTGCAATGGTATCAATGGTGAAACGTCCTGCTCTAAAGCTGCACTGTCGAGAAGAAAGGTCCCACTGGTACGAATCGCGTCAGTGAGTCTTCCCTTAATGAGTTTCTCTAGCACTTTCTGAGCCGTGTTTTGCATGCGTAACGCGCGGTACGCAGACGGTGATCCAGAATTTCTCCTCCCCTTGCTGATCAACATGAGCCTAGCCACCTTCCATCGTACCGGGAAAACCCTGTCCCGTAGGCAAGGGTTAAATCTGCTGAGTAGCAAGTCAGGACAATAGTGATAGACAAGCTGCAATAACTCAGCTGGAACACCATCTAGACGTGGAGCTTTCCTTGCTTTCAGCGAAAGAACTGCCTCTTCCAGTTTCGACTATGTGAAGAGTGGACACTCAGTTGCTATTTCACCATGAACAGTGTCAACATGGACGGGATGGGCAGGGAAGAGTGCCCGCACTATCTCATGCGTCTTTTCCGCATCATGTATACAAGGTTTCCGGTAGCCAAGGACCTACGGATCCTTGCTCACATTGTCCACAAGATTTTGCCAGCAGTGAGCCTTGCTGTTGTTAATCAATTTGCGAAGGATTTCCTAATCGACTTATATGCTGTGACTCGGTTGTATGCCTCGTTACGGTTCTGTGCCCGTTGGGCCTCACGCCAAAGCTTGAGACACTCCCTTCACTTTTGAGCAATTTCAGTTGACCACCACAGTACACTGGGGGCTTGCCATGCAGGGTTTTCAACGGGGCATAGAAGCTTTGCAAGCAGTCGTAATGGCGCGCATAGTTGAGTTCACCACGTCTTGAGATGCCATATCTTCCATTTTTTGTGGATCTCCCTGCAACGGGGCACCTTGATGAACCTCTTGATGTCCATCCTTCCGCTGTTCCATCCAACTGTCGAAAGCCACGAGCATGGACGTCGGGTGACAACATCACTGATCTCAAGCAGAATGTACTGATGATCACTAGCTGAGTAGTCCTCTAATACTCTCCAATTGTGTATCCTCCGTACTAAGGACTCCGAGGTGAATGTTACGTGCGGTATGGTTCCTTCATAGCCAATACGGCGGAAAGTTGGCATATTCGCGGTGTTTAGCATAACGAGCACCGTCCTCGCCACCATTTCTAGGATTGCCTCATTCGATTGCTTTAGCATTGTAGTCTCCCCCGGACTTCCGTAGTTTTGAGAGTTCACTTATGGTGAATCATACAAAACCTTTCTGGTCATACATCAGATTCTTTAAGTCCTCCACTTCTGTCCCTCGTTAGTTCTTCTCCGCAGGATATTTCCAACTTGTTCCCTCTGTTCTTCTTGTCAACTTTTATTCCTTCTTCATATGTCTCCTATCCAGTTAATACACCTGCATTTCACTCCATTGACATTTCTTCACTTTTCACTGCCTATTGAAGTTGAATCCCTCATTAATTCACTTAATGCTAATATTTCACGGGGCCCTAAGGTTTTACCGAATATTTTCGTTAAGTCATTAGCGTCTTCACTTTGTATCCTTCTGGCTTTTCTCTTCAACCTCAGTCTGAGAACTGGTACTATCCCTACTTGTTGGAAAAGAGCAAACGTTGTTCCTATTCTTTAAAGTGGTTATCCTTCTTCCGATTATCATCCTATTTCCTTAATTTCCTGTTTTCCGAAATTACTCAACCTTCTGGTATATAACCGGGTTTCAGTTTAATTGAACCCTGTCGTGTCGAGGGAATAACCTGAGTTCCACAAAGATCGCTCGATAATCTCAAATTTAATTGAACTCGCCGATTGCATTGCGACGGCCCTGGACAATCGATTGCATGTTGATGTCATCTTCACTGACTTCTCTATGTCACAAACTGAAAGCTTTCTGGGTTGCTGGCTCTTTTTTATTATGGATGGATTCCTACCTGTCTTCTCGTATATGTTGTGTTAGTTACTGTGGAATTATCTCTATTCCATTTTATCCGTCCTCTGGTGTTCGCACGGTTTCAGTTTAGGTCCCCTCCTATTCCTATTGTTAATTAATGATTTTCCATCGGTTATCGCCTCCAATTGCCTACTGTATGCCGAAAATGTCAAAGTATTTCGACCTATCAGATCTGTACAAGATTCTCAATATCTTCAGAAGGACCTTATTCCACTAAATAACTCGTGTTTGTCTAACTACCTCTGTCTTAATATTGCCAAATGCTATAAAATGACTTTTAATTTAAATCATTCTCCGCTGGCTGTTACATATATGTTAAGTGAAGTCCCACTCGTTGCTGTGAACTCTGCTATATATCTCGGTGTTACTTTTGATCCTAAGCTCAATTTTGATGCACACATTCTTATCATCATACTTTCAGGCATACTTATAAGTTTACCAATATTTCCACCCCCGTCCGCTTGTTTATCTATTTTGTCTGTCCTATCCTTGAATATTGCTCTGTAATTTGGTCTCCCTGACACTCCTACCTCATTAACTCGGTAGAAAATGTCCAGCGAGAATTTACTCGAGCGTTCTTTTACAAATTCAAAATCCCATATCAAACCTATGAATGTCGTTTATCTTTCTTACGTCCTCCTACTCTTTAACTTGTATTTTTCTCAACGTACGAGTAGTACTTGATATTGTTAATGTTATTGCGTTTCTTTTTATTTCAACTTTTTCACTTAATTCTAATTTTCATTATGTTCATGTCAATGAGCTTACAAGTTCATATCAGTGAACTAATTACTTAAAATTCTTTAACCCATTCGAGACGGACTGCACACCGTGTGTGCAATGGATTTCCGAGCCAAAATGACGGACTGCACACCGTGTGTGCAATGATACTTTATTTCAATTATCAGTCATTACTGAAAAAGTAATTGTCGCAACAAGACCGGGGTGATCGTAAAAGAATCTTAGAAGTGTATTATAGTAAATTTTGGTTTCCGTTTCAATTTACCTTATGAAATGAGTGACTCAGAGGCAGGACCATCAGGACTGCATAATTTTAGCAGTGATAGTGATAGTGACAATTTATTTTTTCCGCTAAATAGAAAGAAAAACCAAAATTTCGTAATCAATGATAGTGATAGTGATGAAGAGACAAACTTGGATATTGATGATTCTTTCGTTGAAATTGTCGATGATACGGGTAGTGAATATTCCGAAGAGAGTGAAAGTGATATTGAAGACGTTGAAGGTGAATCAAATTTAGATACTGAGAATTGGACTATTAGCGGTGAATTTCAACAAATTCCGTTTGTGGGTGCTCCAGGTTTACAAAAGTCCAATGGAGGACAACCGTACGATTTTTTCAAACTTTTGTTTGATGACAATTTTTTTAATCTGATAGTGAAGGAGACAAATAAGTATGGTGAAATAGTTCTAGGAAGGAAATGGAAGGAACTAACAATTGCGGAGTTTAAGGTGTTTTTAAGCTTGTTATTACATACAGGCACCATAAGCTGCCCGAGAATTGATAACTACTGGAATAAAAGCAAGCACTTTGGATTTGAGTGCTTTTCGCGGCATATGAGTAGAGAAAGATTCCAGAATATATTGAGATCGTTTCATTTTTCATCAGATACTGAAAGTGATCATCGCCTTAAAAAAATAATTCCTGTCATCAACTATTTTAATGATAAAATGAAAGAAGTCTATTACCCGCATAAAGAATTGTCATTGGACGAATCCTTAGTTCCTTGGAGAGGACGATTAGTTTTCAAGCAGTATATTGCAGGAAAAAAGCACAAGCACGGTGTAAAGTTATACATATTATGTGAAAGTTCGGGAACAGTGTTGCGAATAAAAGTTTACACCGGGAGTGGCGATGAAATTAGTGGAAATGGACATGTGGATAAAGTTGTTTTTCATTTGATGAAAGATTTTTTGCATCAAGGACATTCAGTGTTCATGGACAATTATTATACAAGCTATGAATTAGTGCGGAAATTGCTTGAGTATAGAACTTATTGTACAGGGACTCTGAGAAGAACTAGAAAAGGAAACAATTTTGAGGTGGTCAATGCAAAACTTTCAAAAAACGATTTAATATCACGGTTTAAAAACAATATTCTTATCGGCAAGTTTAGAGACAAAAGAGACGTTTTATTTATTTCAAGTGAATATCGAGCGACTTTGACTGAATACGAAAATAAAAGAAAGTTTAAAGTTCTAAAGCCTGCTGCCCTGCATCACTACAACGAGCACATGAATGGAATCGATCGTAAAGACCAAATGCTATCATATTATTCTTGCACAAGGAGAACCTTCAAATGGTACGTCAAACTATGGATTAATTTGGTAGTTCAACCTGTATAAAACTTATGCCGTATCAACAAAAAAATACAACTTTTATCAGTATCGCCTGGAGATATTGGAAAATCTGGTTGAAAATCCTCGAGATCAGCAGCTAACGACACCAGTATCATTGGATCATCTACCTGAAGTCCTGCCTAGGGATAAAAACAGAAAAGTGAAACGAAAGATTTGTCGCATGTGGTCCCAAGCAGGTAAATATCGACGCACTAATTATTCCTGTCCTGCCTGTGTCGGAAATCCTGGGCTGTGTTTGGGTGAATGCTTCAAACGATACCATCATGCTCAACAAAACTAAGGACTATCTTCAAAAATTTTTTTATTACTATCTTACTAGTTTTTTACTCTCAGCTTATCTTCACCCATGTTATAATTAGTTTATCAATTTCAAACATCTATATTGCTCGGAGGGAATTTTTTCCTAGAATTAATTTTCATTCCATTTCTCCCTTCATTTGTTTTGAATTTTATATGTATGTAATCTGCGGATCGTCCTTCCTTGAATTCCTAAATGTTTTACGACTTGCTCATCATATGTTTTTTTGTATGGCAAACCTTGTTTCCATAATTTCGGAGCGTGAAAAAAGAAATCTATGTTATTTTATTACTCTATAATAAATAATTTTTCATCGTATACAAGTTTTTTTTCATTTTCGTAGTTCTTGCACACATGGTTTGCAATCCGCTCTTCTAAATAATTTTATTGCGAGGAGCGGCCTGCACACATGGTGTGCATTGTTGTCATTTTGTGAAATATGAAATGGATCAGCGGATCATTAGTACAGGTATGTTTTTTAGGCAACAATTGTTTAAATTCAGCAAAAAAAAATTTCCGCTCCTGGGGAGACCTTCCAAATATATGAGCCGTCTCGAATGGGTTAAACTCAATGGTTAATTACCTTTCACCTACTTTTATTAAATTGCAAATATTGCAAAATGTCTTTCGTAATTAGCATTCGAATTAAATTCATAACGTTAACATTTCAATACATTTCATAATTTATGCAATTGCATATTGTAAGCAAATTTCATATCACATTTCATTCAAGTTCAATAACTTAAAATCCATTACTTGCATTTCTTTGAATTGAACTCTGTTTATGTTTTGATATGTTCAATGAACCACGAGTAATTGTGTAAGCAAAAAATATTTTCTGTGATATTGTTCAATATGTAAGAATTTATTATAAAACAAATTGGTGCGAATAAAAATTATTCAAGTGCAACCAGTCTTTAACGTTATAACATTTTTTTTGGTCCTTCGAGTAAAAGTTTATGTTAAGAAACTAATAGTATCTATTTTTCAGACTATTATTAATTGAAAGGGAATTTTTCATCAGGAGCATATTGGCCTGCGATTCTTGGAATCAGGATTATTTTGTAAAGCTACAACTGGGTGTACTTTGATCATCGGAACTACTTTGGGAACATCATGGCGAACAAACTACAAGAAATCAACATCGCAGCGACGAAGCGGATCATCAGTGATTTCAAAAAGGACAGTGAAAAGAAGTATTCACTGGCATATCTTGAAACGAGGCTGGACAGACTAAGAAAGCAATGGAAGAGTTGCGAGGAACAGCATCCGACAACGTATAGCTCATTTGAGAAGGATGCAGACTCTCTTAAGGCATACAACGAAGAATACGAGGCTTTGGAGAATCTGGTTTTGGAGTATGTTATATTATTTCGCTCCAAAACCTACGAGTATCAGGGGTTCAAGCAATCAGTGACGTTGGACTCGGTAAAGCTGGAGCGGATTCGCATCCCAACCTTTGATGGGAGATATCCTTCATGGTTCAGTTTTCGCGACCTGTTTAAGTGTATGGTGCACGAAAGTAATCAGCTGAGCTCTGTTCAGAAGCTACAATATCGGAGAAATGCAGTTAAGGATGATGCAGAAAAACTAATCGGCCATTTGAGCATCACTGAGGAGAATTACGGCGTGGCATGGAAACTTCTTGGTGAAAGTTACAATAATCATCAAGTGAATGCATAGGAAGTATTGCAGTGATTTTGGGAGTTACAAAGATGGAGTGTACATGATGCTAATGGTTTCAAGCGTTTGCTTGGTATAACACATCAACTGGAGCTGTGTTTGCAGGCAATTGGAGGAAAATCGTTCGATATATTAACGATTTTTATAATGAGTCACAAAATGGATGAAGAATCGCGAAGAGATTGGCAGAAAGAAATAAGTGGTAAAACCGACATGCCAACCCTTTCAACATTCTTGCACTTCCTGCAACAGAGACTAGTAATACTGGAAGCTTATTCAGGAACTGCAAAATCAACAGGAAAAAAGTGGTTACTCTACACACGACACCAGTTGAAGTCAAACAATGTTATATAAAATGCAAAGCTGGACATCGACTTACGAATTGCGAGGCTTTCAAAAAACTAGATGTTCAGGTGAAACGTAATTTTCTGTCTTCAAAACAACTATGCTACAAGTGCCTTAGTGACAAGCATAAGGTCACTAGCTGTTCCTCAAAATACAAGTGTAAATTATGTGGCAAGCGCCATCATTCAATGCTTCACAGTGACGAAGTTAGGAAAACACTTGTTAGTACAACAGAAGTGAAGGCTTAATGCGTGCAGGCAAATAATGCTATCAAGCACACAAATATACTACTTTCAACAGCAATTATAAAAGTTCAAAGACACTCTGGGGAAATTGTGACTTTGCGTGCTTCGCTCGACACGGGAGCGGAAAGATCTTTCATCACTAGCTCTGCAGTACGATATCTTGGGCTTCAACTGAAGAACGCCAATGCTTCCATTCAAGGTGTTGGAAGAACTCACAAAATCAGTGCCAAGGGAATTGCATCAATCATTGCACTAGGAGTAAATGAAGAGGAGTTAACTGAAAACATATCGTTCAAGGCGTTGGTCCTAGATAAGATAATAGCTGCAATACCTTCCGTTCAAGTGGCATCTAAACTTCCAGATAGGATAAGTTTATCAGATCTGGCGGATCCAAAGTTCAATGTTCTATCTGAAATCGATATGCTGATTGGAGCAGATGTGTACGGTGGCATTTTGCTATCCGGGTTTCTTCCTGGGACTTCTAGTGCACAGAAAACCAAATTTGGATGGATACTTTTTGGTCCAACTACTGACCCAACCCAAACTTCATCAATTAACGCATTCGTTTCATTCGAGGAATTTGATGAGCACTTGAAGCAATTTTGGGAGATTGAGGATGTAAGCCAGAAGAAATCATTAACAACTGACGAGTCACGTGCAGAAAAACACTTCGCAGAGAACACGCAGCGAACAGAGATTGGCAAATATGTTGTGAGCCTTCCATATAAGGCCCGGGAAGAGCTGTCTCAGTGTGAAACGTATAAAATTGCCTACATGCAATTTCGACGACTTGAACAGACTCTTATTCATAATCCCAATTTGTACGTCCAATATAAGGAACTCATGAGAGAATACCTTAACCTAGGACATATGCAGTTCGTTTCATCCAAAAGTATTAATACGAAGACTAATAATTACCTTCCTCACCATGCAGTCATTAAGCCTAACAGTTCCACAACCAAGCTGCGAGTCGTTTTCAACGCATCCCAAAAGGGAGCAGGTGGAAAAGCACTACATCACATTTTGTTAACAGGACCATCTATTCAGCAACATATTTTACATTTACTGATGCGGTGAAGGCAGCATCGTTATGTCATAGCTGCGGACATCGAGAAAATGTACCGCCAAATTTGGATTAAAGAGAAAGACTTAGATTGTCAACGCATACTCTGGCGTTTTAACCCTGCAGAGCCAATTCAACATTTCCAGCTGCAAACCGTCACGTATGGAACGTCGTGTGCACCTTATCTGCAATTTTATGGCTTATGAAATGCGATTGGGATAACACGCTACAAGAAGAGGATGTTGAGGATTGGTTCACTGTTCATAGACAGCAACCAGCATTGAACAAGTTGAAGATTCCTCGCTGGATTGGATTTACTACCGAAGGGCAAATTGAGTTACATGGTTTTTGCGACACTTCTTCAAAAGCTTACGCTGCAAGGTTATATTCTACCAGTAGGAAAGTTACATTGCTTACTTCAAAGGCCAAAGTAGCGCTTATAAAACCTTGGTCTATTCCCCGTTTGGAATTATGCGGTGCCGAACTACTAGTACAGCTTATGAATCAACTTGTTATCGCACATGGTTGGAAACACGTTCAAACTTTCTATTGGACTGATTCATCAATTGTTTTGGATTAGATCCGAAGCCCTGTATCGAAATGGAAAGTTTTTATCGCAAATCATGTGGGTAATATTCAACTCAAAAGCAGTCCTAGTCAATAGCACCATGTCGCAACCAAAGACAACCCAGCAGATTATGCTTCTGCAAAAGAATTATTGGATTTAACCCTATAGTGGGATGGCCCAAACTGGCTAAAAACTGTCTCAATCCCTTCCGGTATTAACACAGATATAGAAGAGCTTAGTGCCATTCATCACGCGACCCTTGCACATGAACCATCTGAAGAAGAGCCAGCGATACTGCAACGATTCGCATGCATCAAGAAACTCAAACAAGCCGTCGCTTTATGTCTACGTTTTGGACACAACGCTAGAAAGCCATCACTTAAGTGATTAGGCTCTCTTACTCCTGAAGAATTGAGCAACTCAGAAGCACTCTGCATTCGTCTCGCGCAAGCACACTCTAAAATTAAACAGCTCATACGTTCAAACTATATATCCAACACAAGCAAGTTACAACCACTGGCCCCGTGGCTTGACACAGACGGTGTTATGCGAGTAGGTGGACGAATCTACCATGCACTCGTAGGAGAAGAAACGAAACATCCAGGCATCAATCCAAAGGGATCATTAGCAAAGCTTCTTATCAGACGCGCTCATCAGCAAACACCACATGGAGGAGTCCAATTGACGCTAAGTACACTACACCTTAAATATTGGATCCTCTCAGGACACACGCAAACGTGGAGCGTTCTTAAGAATTGCATACCTTGTTTTAAAATGACTGCCAGGCCAAATGATGGGAGTCTTACCTCTAGCCCGAGTCCGTTTTGAGAAACCATTCTTGAAAACTGGTGTCGATTACGCAGGTCCAATTAAAATACGTTGGAGTTCAGGACGTGGCTCAAAGACTGCGAAGGCATATGTTGCTATTTTCGTCTGCATGGCTACCAAGGCTTTTCACCTCGAACTAGCATCCGACTTATCGAGACCAACTTGTCTAGCAACAATTCGACAATTTATCGCTCGAAGAGGGAAATGTCGGACAATTGACAGTGACTGTGGCACAAATTTCCAAGGCGCACAAAAAATTCTACAAAAAGAATACAGAGAGGTGACAGAGAAAGCTGCATCAGAACTGGCACAAGAACAAATAGAATGGAAGTTCATCCCTTCTGGAAGTCCACACGTCGGTGGACTTTGGGAAGCCGGTGTTAAGTCCATAAAACCGTACTTATACAAAACGATTGGCCAGCAGATTCTAAACATCGAAGAATTCAACACATTTCTATAGAAGAATAGAAGCATGTTTGAATTCTAGGCCCCTAACTGCTGTAAGTTGCTATCCATCAGACGTAAGTACGTTGACACCAGGCCGTTTTCTCACTGGCAGCAACCTGTTTGAAATAAAAGGTGACCTAAGTGACAGCAACATCACGCTCCTGAAAAAATGGAAGTTAGTGCAATATATGAAGCACTACTTTTGGCACCGATGGTCACGTGATTATTTAAACCGATTACAAAAAGACCTAAATGGTTGACTCCACGACTAAATATTAAGGAAGGAGACATCGTTTTAGTAAGGACTGCCAACATACCATCCATGCAATGGCCCCTCGCAAAAGCAGTCATTACTCATCCAGGTGACAATGGTTTGGTTCGAGTCGTCACTCTAAAACTTAACAGGAAATTCATCAAACGAGCGATAACGAAAGCTTGTAGTCTTCCTTTCAACAATCAACGCCACGAAATACAATACGAGACTTCATCCGAACCAGTTTCATCATCTCAATTGACAGCTACTAGATATCCAGGAAAAGAATTTTCGCCTTCAACTAAACGGCAAATATCCCATAAAGATCGAACCGGATTAAAACGAAAGAAAGCAAGACCGATAACATTGTCTACTGTTTTGGTTTCAACAATGTAAGTTTTAGGAATTTGCATCTCTCCCACATTGTCTGCAGTTAGTATTTCTCCTTTGCGAGGAGGATTATACGTCGAACACATTGGAATGAGGAACCTTTTTCGAGGAGCGCTAAATTTAAACTTCAAAATGACTCTTGCGGATCTCAAATTCTATGAAGAAAATATCAAGAGAATGAATCAAAGCGTTCAAACAATGTGTACATCCGCAAAGCAGGCAAATAACCAGATTCATTGTTGGGATCTCTCACAGCATTTAACTGAACTATGTCAAGAGTCTGTTGATCGAATCAACACTATTCGCTTTTTACATTCACAAAAGCCACGCGGACTGCTTGGTCAAATGTTAGCGTCTCTGTTTGGAGTAAATGACGAGATAATAATGGATATCGATCACCTAAGCGACAACCAGGACAAATTGAAGCAGTTGGACTTAAAATAAGGCAAAATTGCATTAAAAGCTACCAGTATATTGTAATGAATCATGCGACACCGCTGGCGACCACTATCAATACACCTTACTGCTATGTGGCTTGTCATCGCATGTTGGTTGTGACAAGTTCCCATCCCACGTCAATTTTGTCGTGGGATGTCAACGTGAATTGACAGTCACATGGGAATCGGTGTGAAAGTAGTGGTCGCCACCCAAGAACTGCTTCTCGACGCATATAAGGCGCAATTGTGCATATATACATGTACACCATTAAGAAAAGTGACATATCTGAGACCGTTCCAGTTGAAATAGGCGGTGAAGCGTGCTTTGCAGATTTAGTGGAAAAACTTTTAAGTCATTTTGAGAGGTTATGTGCGCATTAGTGAACTCCCTCAGCATCAACGGGAAGTGTGTGCGCGGATAACAGCATCGGCAACCATCTCGATTCCAACAATATCAACCCCTACATTCTGCTCTCGTCTGTGCACCATCAGCAGCCCTAATCTCTCCCAGTGGGGGGTGGCGCCTATTCAACAGCACACCAACAGTACCCAGCTTTATGGAGTAGCAGGGAGTTAACAATCTCCGAGAACTCATCACTGTTAGATCGGCATAGCTTAAATCGACATGAACATACTGTTGAGGATGCTTGGAATTCACGCGCATCCGAAATGGTAAGCACATTTAATGTCGATACGAAACCTAAATCGAGAGATATTGATAATCTCACAGTGATACAGTTTGAAGTTGTTTATACCGCAATCTGTTCAAAAGAACCGACCAATGGTCATACATGTGGAAAAAAATAGCAACAGCATTAACAACACTTGAAACGGACTGAATGACATGCCCTTAATATATTTATGATTGTACGGACCCTAGTAGTGTGTATATAAGTTGCGTTTAAATTGTATAATGAGGATATGGAAGAAATGAGACTGAAATATCTATCGCTATTAGTTTTGTATCTTGCTTAAGAAAATGCGTTGTTGTAACGCCGAATGAATGCAGTAAAATATATTGAATAATACAGGGTGCGGCAGCATAACTTCCTTTTTTCAAAATTCAACAAAACAAATTTTCAGCGGTACTTGTTTTTTTGCACGCTCCGCACTGTTCCAACGCATGATAGCGACTAACCAAGGGATGAGCAAAACTTTAAAATCACCTCTCTCGAATGAGACTACTAGCGCCGCGCTATAACAGTTAGCACTTTAAGGGCGGGCATTTCAAAAAAGGAAGTTATGCTGCCGCACCCTGTATGCAACAACCAATAATCAGAAAAACCGCAAATACTGTAGAATTCTTATTCACATGCAGCTAAAATACTGTATTCTTAATACCAGATCTCATAAAAGCTTAATAAAGCTATAAGGGTTGGCCTTCGTAGTTTCTTGACCTATTAAGTAAAACTCCTACGCAAAACCAATAGATTTCGCAATGGGAATAGTATCTAGTAATTTATCATTACATTAATAAAATTAGTCCTTTTTATTCATAAACCGTTCTCCCAATCAGTACAATTTTTTATAACTCGGTCGCAATACAATATTATACTTTAATATTTTTGAAGTTATTCTACGATTTTTAAAAAATTAGATTTCGATAGGGTCTTGGATTTATTTTTGAATAACTCTTTCACAAACTTATGGACTAAATACAAATAAAACAACACTAGGAGATGTTAGTTGAGATTTATAACTAGGAATTGCGTAGAATATGACGCAATTTTCTCGAACTCTCAGTTATTGGTTGTCTATTTGTACATATGAATTGTTAAATTGTTAACATTGAGAAACAAACAGAAACAACTGCCCAAAACGTATGTGTAGTTGATGGGACGAACAAATTTTATTGTGTAAATTATATTTGAATATTTTGACTGTTAAAATGCAATAAACGATTTTGTGTAGGTATTAGTTTAAGCAGTAGCGGAATTTCAAATACTGTTTGAATTATTCTAAGCCCGATATTAATTTTGAGGTACTTGTTTTTTTATCGCTATATAGCGAAATAAACATGTTAGTTTTAAAGTCGAAGAAATTAGAATTCTTGCAAAAGCATGCAAACAATTGTTAATAAGAAATTTTAAAGAATTTGAGATTGATAGCTTATTTAGTCTAAAATAGATTTCAATTTCCTTTGATAAAAATTCTAATCTTTACTTCTTCGCACATAATTCCCTCAAGTAAAAATATTAGAATGAATTAACTCTTTTAATTGCATAAAAATTGTCTCTTACCATTTCCTTCTTTTTATGCTTGTCGACAAGTTCTTTTATTAATTCGATTAAGTATGTGATTAGTTTTCTAATTGTTAAATTATAACAAGTTATATTTGTTCATCATTTTTAGTTGGGTTTATAGGAAGAACAAAGAAAAAACATTTTACACAACTATTAAATCTAAATTTGGTATATTTTCAATGTCATGTGATATTTTACGTTTGGGATGTGAAAATACGTTTATTTTGGTGTAAGAAATAGAACGAATAATAAAAAAAGTAATGAAAAGCATCGCAACAATAAACAATAATATTATGGTTTACTAAACAAAAAATGACTTTCCTTTCCAGTGGTCCCTTCTTTCAGCGGGAAGTAGAGTGCATGGTAAGTATGCCGTCGCAAGGGTAAGGTTTGAGAAAATCCGCTGAGGCCGGTTTCGCGTCCCGTGTGGTACGCGGTACCTTTGTTGATTTTAATTTTTCTTTAGCGTAGTTTTTTTTTTGGATTTACGTTAACGTAGTATATTTTTCGGTACCGCGTCGGTAAAATTCGGGAACGCGAAACGGAAATTAGATTTTTGTACTTTACTGGATTGATGAAGAAATATGGAGTAACGTAAAATAGGTTTCTTCTCCGTATGATTGTGTTTGACGCGTTTGAAACGGGCGTTTAATGGTGGCTGAAAAATTGTAAATGAGCGTAATCCATTTGGAGACCCGCGACCGAAATCCTCTCCGATCTAGCTGGCCGACAAGCAGCCACCGCGAAAATGGATCACGGTGCACGAATTGGTTGACCGGTTGGTACCATCCGTTGGCATTACTCAGACTTAACGTCTAGAACCGATGAGAGGTCGGTTTCTCGTTCGGACTTAGACTTAAAAATCATTACAACATTAAATTCGACAACTTCAAAAATCAACAATAAGCTTAAGTGAAATCAATAAGTCTGAGGAGTGGTTCACCAAAATTGATCACGATCAACTCAATATTCGCTTTCTCGCACTATATCCATATGCTAAAATCTATGTCGATGATGTGTTTCATAAATATGACAGCATATTACAAACTATTTACACGAAACAAGGCATTTGGGAACAACAGTGACAACTGTCAGGTGGTGACGTGAAATTTGTCAGCTCTATAGAAAAAACGTTCAAAAAGTGGAATTTTAAAGTGAAATCAGCTGTTTCTTGGTTTGGTGAATTTGGTGTTGGAATCTTGGTATTTTCAAGATTAAAAATCAAGGATAAGTACATTATCTTAGAGGAAATTCTACATTTAAAAATTTTGCATTAAACCGCTAGATTTTCCAATCATTCTTTGTACGAGGAGAGGGATTCTCGTGTAGTACGAAGATAATTTGGAAAATTTATAATAAATTTAGAAAATTTATAATAAATTTATAAAATTTAGAATAAACTTAACAATTTTTCCAACTAATTATTATTGATAATTTTCAAATTAATTTTATAAGGTGTATTAATATTATTTCCCCTATGAGTAATAAATTGATATTGCAGACAATTTATGAAATAATAATTATTATCATAAGATTAAAAAAGTAGTGATTGAATCCTTTTCAACTATTATTGGTAAGAGTTCCTTAAATAATAAATAAGGAAAATGTCAACGGTGGAATGCAACAAATGTGGTAAATGCAAAAAGACCGCTAAGAATTCGGAACAAGGAATAGGGTGTGATGGAATATGTAATAAGCTGCGTTAAAATGTCTGAAGAAAGATATCTAAAGATTATGGAGATTACTCAATATGTTCTTTGGATGTGCTCCGCTTGTAAATCTTATAACAAAAAATTAAAAGATGATCGTCTCATGGAGCAAATGAAGCAAACAGTCAACCAGCTAATTGAACTTAAGTCTACCGTCAGTGCTTTAATGGAAAAAAACACTCATGTAAATAAAATTACATATGCAGATGTGAAAAATTGGATACTGGTTTGCAGAAAGAAAAACGCACAAACACAACATCACAAAAAGGCATAATCATCAAGCCCAGTGCCCATTCAAGCTCCGATCAAACTCTTTCCGATTTCAAATCTGAAATCCGACCCTCTCAATGTAAGATTCCACTCCAGCTAGTCCGTCCGATTCGAAATGGTGGAGTAATTATTAAGATTTCTTCGAATGAAAATTCATCTACGCTTCTCAATATTATTAAGGAAAATATGAAGGGATACGAAATAATGGAAACTAAGTCTCTTCAACCAAGATTGGTTATAAATGGATTAGAGAAGCAATTCACAAACGAGGAGCTAAGAATTGAAATCCAAAGTCTGAACCCGAACATTTTAGATGCAGATAAAATGGAATTGGTTCACTCTAGAAGAATACGGAGCGGAAAATGGTTACATATTTTAGAGGTGAATGGAACAATTTTCAGGAAAATAGCGAATAGATATGTTAATATCGACTATGGATCATACTACATAAAGGAAGATTTTAACGTCACGAGGTGCTTCAAATGCCAAAAGTTCAATCACAAGACATCAAAATGTGAAGGGGAGCTGAGTTGTGCAAAATGTGGATCACAGCATGATACAAGAGACTGTAAAAGCTCAGTTGAAAAATGTTGTAATTGTACACCGGTCAAATTCGACGGAATGCCCAGAATTAAAACGTAGGATTTTGATTGCTAAGAGAAGCATTAGATATTTGAAGACACCCAATTCTCTATCCTCTATGCTAATATAAGAAGTTTAAGACAAAAACTTAACGAACTTCAAATTTATGTAAAGCAACATTCGAATATAGATTTAATTATACTTAATGAAGTCTGGATATATTCCGAGGAAGTGGAGTACTACAACATTCAGGGATACGATTCTGTATTTTCCTGCAGACCCGGAAGACGTGGAGGAACAGCCATTTATATTAAAAAAACTCTTAATTTCGTAACGAGGCGAGTAATGCCGGATAAATACAATATGATAGTCATCGAACTAGTATGCCCTGGAAAGAAAATAAGAATTGGCACATTTTACAACCCCACCCTACTTAACGCGCCAGACCTGTGCTTGACATTAGATGAACTATATTCTATGGAAAATAATTTGATCATAGTTGCCGATACGAATATAGATCTAATGGTTTAAATCTAATGAGTCAAGGATGTACAATGACGCACTAGAAACGAACGGAACATGAATGATCAATCGCTCAGGTTTATATACATTGAAGCCAATAAAACATCTAAACGTGTTGTGAAAGAAGCAAAACTTTTGTATTACTCCAAAAGACTAGATGCAGCGGCCGACAATGCGCATGAAATATGGGACATAATACATTAAGTTAAAAGAAACTCACCGCGTAACTCTATGACCCAGGATTTCACCATAGAGAACTCATCTTCAGCAAATGCATTTGAAGCTGCAAGTAACCTCAATATATTTTTTTCAACTATAGGTGAAAAAATCGCCAATAGAATCCAGCCAGCGCCAACAAGCAATTTTACTTCTACAATTACGTCGCCCAAATCTTTCTTTCACATGCATCTAACTAACAAAGTTGAAGTAATAAAAATTATTGATGAATTGAAGCAAAATACAGCACCAGGTATAGACAATATCACCATGGATGAAATAAAACTTATAAAGGAAGAGATAGCAGAATGTGTTGCAAATTGTCTAAACAAACATATTAGGAAAGGAACGTTTCCTGAGGAATTAAAACTAGCAAAAATAGTCCCAATTTTCAAGGGAAGAGACCGTATGGATCCAAATAATTACCATCCGATCGCGGTTTTAACAGGATTTAGTAAAATATTCGAAAAATTAATAAACATCCGTCTATCATCAGTCATTAAGGAAAATTCAATTTTAAATTTACAACAGTTTGGTTTCCAGTAAAATAAAGGAACTTTTGATGCTCTTTTCTCAGTCACGCGTTTCATAAATACAGGACTTGACAAGGGTGACTATGTTGCTGCCATTTTTGTGGATCTGAAAAAGGCGTTTGATACGGTGGATCATGAGCATTTACTTCGTAAACTCGAATTATATGGCTTTCACGGGAAACCAAATCAACTTTTTAGGAATTACTTAAAAGGAAGATCGCAGAAAACAGTAGTCAATAATGTATTGAGCGACTTGGCACCTATGAAGTCAGGCGTTCCCCAAGGCTCCATACTTGGCCCTACCTTATTCTTGTTATACATTAACAATTTAAATACATGTGAACTAAAGGGAAACTATGCACTATATGCTGATGACTACTTTACTCGGGATGCAAAAAAAAATTACTTAGAGAATACCATTAATGAGGATCTAAGTACATATCATTCGTGGTTAAGTAATAATAAGCTAGCGCTAAATACTTCTAAGACCAAATACATTATTTTCAAACAGAAGAACAAGGAAGACATTAACATTGATATAAGAATTAATAGCGAAAAACTGGAGAAAGTAGCGGAATTCAAATATCTTGGACTCATCATCGACCAACGATTAACATGGCTGTCGCATATAAACAACTTGAGAAGACAATTACCTCCTGTTATTGGGCTCTTTCACACGGAAATGGTAAAAACCTATATCCAAACAGGTTTCGCGCTTACGCCCTTATGTTTACACGTTGCATAGTTCAGCCAACCTATTTTTGTATACGATACACGTCTTGTGAGTGTATGTGTCAAAAGGGTCATTTGACCGTTAAACATCGCGCGGACAACATGAGAGCGAAGACAGAGAGATAAGCGATTGAGAATTTGTTTTAGCCTTGAATTGTGCACGAGGTAATAAAAACTGGAATGAAAAATGTATTTTATGATTGTTAAAGTTTGTCGATTCAAATTTATCTCTTGGATTTATTTGGATCCTCTGTGTTTTTCCGCTTTCTGAAAATATATTCCAAATTTGAATTCCTTTTTTAGTCGCATAACTTGCTTACCATAATGTGATTCTATGAAGATTATGCGTACTGTTAATTGTCTATGGATTCACAATAGGCAATTTAACTTTATTGAAATCGTGATATTTGTCGTGTTGTTTCCTGAAACTGAACCTGACCTCCGCTTTTACAAATTTATTAAATAACGCGTAGCTTCTCTCGTCCACGCAAAATAAAGAAAGGCAATCGTTTCATGACGACTATCTTCTTCACCGAATGTTCAATTCGGAATGATTACCGGCGTTTGTATAAAATTTCCCCCACCAAATGATCAACAAAATGCGTTTGTATATGTGCGTTACGCTCGTGCACCCTAAAAAATGTTGGCATGTTTTTACCATCAGGTCCCCTCAATGCCTCTCACTCTTCTTGCCCATATAACCTGTTTAACGCTCACTTTTAACGCTGCGTCTAAAAAAGCCCATTGGATTACTAAGAAGATATGAAGGATTTCCAAGCAATATTAAGCAGATGGTGCTAAATGCATTCGTTCTGTCGAAACTACATCACGGAGTAGTAATCTGGAGCCAGTCATTAGAGCAACACCTTAATATCATCTCCAGGTTGCTTACCAAGGCTTATAAAAATATGCTAAATCTACCAATACGTACACCAACCAGATTTGTGTACCAATCAGCGAAAGCATTAACATTTACTCAAATCGTTGAAGCAGAGAAAGCCAAGTTTACTTTTAAATGCTTGAATTCAAATTCGTCGTCACATATTCAATTTATGAAAGTATCGCAGAAAAATCACTACAATGCTAGGAATGCAAATCAATTCGTCTAAAGAATGATGCTACAAATGATTCCTTGCTAATATACAACAAGCTCCCAGATTCAGTTAAGGATGCAAACTCACTTATAGTTTTTAAAAAAAGGCTTAAAGAATATTTATTTAACAACGATTGAATCTCAGTGCAATAAATTTCTACATAGCATCTTGGGGCCTTTCTTGACCCTATCGTCGAGATTGTATAGTAGTAAGATATTATTATGGAGCAACTCAGTCCAATAAATTTCAACATAGCATCTAAGGGCACTTTAAACCCTATCGTCGAGTTGCTTGAAATGACAGCTAACTTTATAACTCAGAGTTTTTTTTCCCACGGCGTATTACAAAGTTTTTGTTATCTCTGAGAGCTGATCACGAAATGGACAAGATGAGATTATGTAGTAATTGAAGAGGTCAGGAGTGTGAAGAGCGATTTATAAATGATCATCTTGATTTCCTCTATTCTGAATGCAAAGAAATGTTATCACAAGAGAAACGAAAAGATCTACGGAATATGTATGTCATCCTGAAACCCATACCAGATCGATTGCAGGATATGCTCAAACAAACGTTCCTCGATCATATCAAAAATGAGGGCATTGAAACAATATCTACGCTGAAAGGTGAAAATATTCACATTCAATTTGTCGAGAATATGTTGAAGGTGCATCAAAAATATCAAAAGGTGATAGCTGATGTTTTTGAGAATGACTCGCTATTTTTAAGTGCATTGGACACAGCATGCGCGAGTGTAGTAAATAACTGAATGCAACATTTTCCTTCTGCACTTCAGAGCAGTAAATGAACAAGTCTAGTGGAGGGTTGCTTCGAAAACGCAAGCACGGACGGATCGACGCGAGGTTGTCGGGGAGTTAATATCGCGAACTTTTCAGTGAAAATCAATGATTTTTAAACTAAAAGATAGTTCAAGCTAAAGAAAACCTTGTCCCGAAAGTTGTTCTCGCACCCTGGCCGCGCGAAGTGCCGCGAGTGCATTTTAATGACTGTAACATTATGGCACTTGTAAATTTCGTATACTTGGCGTGTGCTACGCAAGAGATTCGATTGGCCGTATCGCCATGAGAAGTTGAATTGAATTGAAAATATTAAAGTTCGGATGTGTTCGAAAGGTTTTCTAAAATTACTCAGCCGTCTGCTTGAAATCGCCAACCAGCGCGGACGCCGTGAGAAAGAGCGGGGCCACGATTGACATGCACGACGGTATTATTAGGCTAAAACGCGGTTTAAGATCGATTTTCGTTTGTAATAACTTGAAATCGGGCGTGATTGGCTTAGCTACTGTATGTGATGTTAGAGCTAAAGAAAATCTGACAATCGATTTCTGACAAAATAATTGATCATGCGGCTGTTTTCGAATCACTCGAAATAAATGTTGATCGGTGCAGAAATTTATCGATAAAAGCAATGTTGGTTTTAATTATCCGTTATACGCAACTGCAATTGTAAACGCCGTGCAAAAAACAGGCGGCGTCGGGAGCGCATGCGGTACAAGCTGCGGGTGTCACATTGAATACGAGTGCGCGAAGTTCTTTTCATGCACCTAAGAGTGGCGGACTGGTCTTCAACAATATCTTTTATTGTTGGTTGGGTGTTTTGGTGTCACCATTCAAGCACATACTTTTGGCATGAAGTGTTTAATGCGCAACAATTGGCTAAAAAGTCGTAAATACTGTAAAAGGATCAGAGAGTCGCGCATTTCGCAATTGTTTGTTTTGGTCGTAGATAGGGGAATAAAGTTGTGCTGCAACCAAATCAGTTGTAAAGTGTTGACAAATGGCCACGTGGGAAGAGTGCTCGCGCTTGATCGAATGAGATGGAAAAATCCACTTGTCGCATTCAAATTTGTGCGGTCAACAAATCAATAGCAGGAATTAAACGTTTGGAGCAAATCGTGTATTGCCACGGGGTGAAATCTAGGATTTGCGAAAGAAAACTTGTGGAAGAGGATTGAGTCGTTCGATTGTCATTTTTGGGGTCTCAAGTGCTGAGTGTGCACGGTGGAATAAAATTCACTGGTGTTTCTATAATTCAAATTAATTGAGCCACGAGGGCAGTGACTAAAGCGGGAACGTGAAAACAAGCGGAAAGTGATTGAGAACGAGTGAAATTTTTGCGGGGTTTCGCCGTGACTATCGAAGTAACAAAATACAAATGCGAATGTGAAAAGGAGAGTAATTTGGTTTCTTGAAATTGCATTAAATACAACTCCACGCTTTTACAATAACCCTTGAAGATAGTAAAGTGAAATTAGGCATTGACAGTGGCTAGCGAGACCGTGGTGGCCGTGCTGCAAGAGCGAGAAGTCTTTGCGTTCATTTTTGATTTTTTCTGGTCCTATGGGTCATTTTTGATTATCTGCCGCTTTGCGGACAAAAGAAAAACAAAAATCCGATTTGGAGTGGACTGAGAGCAGCGACGAATGGAAAATTGTTCTGAGCCAACTGGGTGACTGCTGTCGTTGAAACATCCGGAAGTGAATAAAGGAATGAAGCGCTTCAATAAGTTGCCGGATTTATTAGTATTTATTTTTGCATGGACGGTCTTAGTGATTAGTGATCTTTGTTATTCCTTGGCTTGTGAATCGAGGAAGGTTTTGTTTTTGGATTTTCCCGAATTTAACAGGGGATACCTGCACCCATCGAGCGCTCGACGGACATGTGGGTAAGTACCCTTTGCTTGCCTAATTTTGTTATTTATATCTACTTTTTTTACATTTTTTGTATACGTTTTTATATTTGCGTTTAAATTCTTTTTTTTCTAAATTAATCCACTCAGAAGTCCATTTAAATTTTTTGCGTTAGATTTTTTTTTGTGTGGTTTACCTTTCTCATTTAACAAAATAATTATTAAATTTTAGTTTTTTTTTGGAAATACCTAAATTACTGTAAAAATTGAAAATTCATGGGATGCTATATAAAATAAAAATGAAGTAATCACGTACCCGAGGGTCTTTCCTTTCCTCCATTTCTAATCGGGTATAGGACCCGGAACGGTGGCAGGCTTCCATCCCAAAACATGAGCCAGCCGCCGGGTACAATCTAATTCCTTCTTTTGTTTCAGGTGACGTCATGGGTTGAGTGACCCAAACAGAGTGCCTTTTTATGGCATAGATTTATGCAATCCAATTGTATAATTCTATGACATAAATTGGTCACCGGGGTACTCCCCTTCTGATGGGAAGGTTCATACAATTCAAGTTGTATGAGTTTTCCACTCAGAAGAGGAATATCTGGCCACTTCAACAAGCTATCAATGGATTTATTCCGGTTGGGTGGGTATGAAGGGGCTCCACTACCACCCGGTTGCCCCTCTTTCGTTTGTAGGCCATGAACTTCACTGGGTAAAGACGAGGTCACCCCAAGTTCACCTTTCTTCTCAGGTTTCACTTGTTCTTGTAACGAGTACATCTCCTTCGGTGAGGTTATTTACAGTTTTTGCGACTTCGGTCGCCTTTTTGATCTGAAAGCAATTCGTGAATGCGAAATTTTTTGTAGTGGGTCCTCGTGCCGGGGAAACGAACCCGCCCCACGACACCGCAATGCTAGCCTGCCAGCGCATTCACGCGTCTCCGGACGAGGGCATTCTCGGCAGATACCTCCATCTTCTTCTGCCGGGGCAGCAGACCATCGCTGCAGTCCTTCACGGACCTATTGAAACTCTTATATTCACTACAATTAATAGGATAAATTCACATAATTTGTGTGCCCCCTTATATTGATGGTCTAATCATTGTCTGGGTGGCACATCTGAAGAAACGACAAAATGTGAGGTGCGACGAAGAAAGTGTGATGGAGAGAGTGGAAAGGAATGGAGGTATTAAAAAAAAACAATCTTCAACCCTTCTAACTGCACATCTTGAAACATTGCACAATACCATATCAACGGTTTCCATTAGACTTCCCATAATTGATAACCGCAAGTACGATCTTATCAAGGCTTCTGCAATACCCATCCAAGAGAATCAAGACATTTTCACAGTTTTCGACATAACTTCCAACTTACTTGAAGTCAACTATGATGACGAACTATACTTTGAGACTACTGAAGATGCTGTTTTTCAGGCTCAAACAATTTATAATGATCAATACCTTTTGTCTACATCAACACTTATAAACATTAAAATGAAACCAAATTGTATCATAGGAGAAGTATATAACTCATACACAGGTACTAGATGTCCAACTAAGACCTTCAAGTTGCTCAAACCTGTTTGGAAAGAGCTTACGAGTTCCAACTTATGGTTGTTTGCAATACCCCAACCAACACCAGCCCAAAGTGTATGTCATGGAACAGGAACAAACCTCATGCTAAACGGAACGGAGATTTTGCGAGTCACGCCAGATTGTACCATATCCACAGCCGAATATATCCTCACCCCACAGATTCATCAAGAATTTGAATTTCCAATTAACGTCACTACGCTCATCGCTACAAGTAATGTAATCAAACCTTCGATGGTCAAATTCCACCTAAACGTTTCATCGATCATCCCAAACAACAACGAATTTTCCGTACTCGTCGATGAACAAGAAGACATCCTTTCATCCATGGAAACCTCTCACTGGAAGTCTATTCAACCCCACGGGATAACCGCTGCGACAACTATTGCAACCACATGCATCTTAGTAGGCATCGCGTTAATGATATAGCATCTCCGTAAGCGATCAACTAATGGCACCAACATTGGGAACACCCCAGCTTCCGCTAATCAGCTATCGAACACCATTCCAGGGGTGGCGGCAATGTTCATGTTAGTGAACTAATTACTTAAAATTCTTTGAACTAATGGTTAATTACCTTTCACGTACTTTTATTAAATTGCAAATATTGCAAAATGTCTTTCGTAATTAACATTCGAATTAAATTCATGACGTTAACATTTTCAATACATTTCATAATTTATGCAATTGCATATTGTAAGCAAATTTCATACAAGTTCAATAACTTAACATCGATTAATTGCATTTCTTTGAATTGAAATCTGTTTATGGATTGATATGTTCAATGAATTACGAGTAATTGTGTAAGCAAAAAATATATTCTGTGATTTTGCTCAGTATGTAATAATTTATCATAAAAACAAATTGGTGCGAATAATAAATGAATATTCAAGTGCAACCAGTCTTTAAGTGAACGTTATAAAACATTAATTTTCGTTTTTATTTTTGTTCTGTTTTGTAATGGATTGTGTTTAATCTGTTAAATGGGGTTAAAAAAAATTAATAAATAAATGAGCGATACCGTGCCATGAAATGAGGCTCGAAATATCGATGGGTTTTGATTGAAAATCCTATTCATAGTCGAGAGATCATTGCCAGGTCTTAGTCCATGGAGGAACTTTAAGGAAAAGTGTATCACATCGGGTACGTGGGACGGTACTCTCCAAAGAATAGTAGCTTCCGAGAATGCTCTTTTTGCCCAGCACTCCGCGATGACCGTCTGTATTTTACTATTCGTATTTTTAAATTAACAACAAACCATTTTAAGATCGATGAGGATTCTTGAACATCAACTGATCCAAAGAAGTGCTTTCATCTGATGAAATATCAATCTTTTCCTCTATTATATTCGATAAAACATTTGTCATCATTTTATTTATCGATTTATATTCTAATAAATCATTTATATGTCACTTAATGGCATGGGAATCATTCATATCAAATCGCGTATCCCTAATCCAAAATCCCTAATTTGAGATAAATAAACCAACATATTTTCAACGCTTATCTTAAACATTCTCTCATGACAGGCAAAGTGGTTTTTCATTTGCTCTATATTTCATGACGTCTGGAAGTGCGAAATTTATGGCGCCTGAATATCACATAGCCCTTCCGCTAGCGCCTAGTCATCCGTCAAAGCTACCACGATGTTTCGAGTCTGAGGAAATCCAATATAAATCCTAAGCCAACGCGATAATATTTCATTTCAACAAGAAGTTCCGCCAGCAACAAATCTTATGCCCATTTGTTGAATGCCTTTCCAAATCCATGAAAGCAGATTAAGCTTAATAAAATATGTGGTACGTGCTCAAGGAAGCCGATATCATTTTGCCGTCGATTTTTCTCCTTCGTGCTCCTCAAATAAATTTAATTTCAGATTCATATCATCCTTGCCCCACAGATCAGTTACCATTGAACTGGCCAGGGAAGGAAGCCTCACAACAAGTACAAACACAAACAGGATAAATTCTCATTTACTATTGATCAGCTTGATCTCGCTCACTTAAAGAGGAAAGCTCGCAAAATTTGCTCTTTAATTTCCTTCCAAGGAAGTCAATTATGACTGCCATTCAATTTATTGGTTCATTTAAATTAGCGAGCATTAAAGGCAATTGGTAGGGCAGAAGTGAAATGTGTTTAGCTGAATTAATTGTTCTTTTTGCTGTGTCGAGTTGAATCCTTCCGAGCGAACTAGTTAATAACGGAGGACAAGGACAAGGAAAGATTGTTGATAGACGCGGAAAGAATTACTAAACGGACAATTAAATGCTATTCTGATTATTGCGTAAATTGAATTGAAAATGAGCAACAACCCTACGTTTTGTAATTGCAGTTGATTTCTTTGGCATTTATGATTTTCTCGTCAAGTTTAAATTTATAATGTCAGCTTGGGCATACCGGGTTGACGCTGGAAGGTTTAATATCTTCTAATTTTTCATACCGTTCAATTTATACCATCTGTGCATAAACGCCTTTGCAGGTTGGTCGATTTCTTAATTAAAGTTTGAATACTTTCAGTTTGAGCTCTTGCTTATGGTAAACGGGAGATTTCATCAATCCGATTATGTCCTGCTTTACAATACAGCTTCCTTAACTTTCCTTTAGATTTCGACTGCCTCAAGCACATTTTTGAAGAAAATGGAATAATGTTCTCTTGTGAACCACATTCATTACTCGAGCTAATTGTTGGAGCTCAGCAATTGTAACTTGAGTTGAGTTCAAGGATTTGCTTCATCCCAAAAATTTTCAATGTAACCCTCATCGGATTAAGAGATTTAGAATAGAAAGCGTGGTGGGTTTATTCGGAATTGTCAGATTGGGTTGTGTCATGTTGAAAACAAAGGAAGTAGAAAATTGCATTATGTTAGTTTTCTAAAGTAATTCGTTTTAGGCTGAATGAAATAGGCAATTAGCTTGGAAATGTTTTGTTGAGTGTAGAGATCAGATTGTATGTAATGGGACTGCAGATATTTTAAAAACTTACAGATTCTCGATTCATCGATATTTAAAAAAAAAAAATATCGAAATTTGGTTTTTGATGCATTAAGGAAAAATATCGATGTTTCGATATATCGATATGAAATACTAAGATTCATGAACTAACGGACAGTTTCATTAAGGAATTACGCTAAAATAAAGGGATGGACTTTAATCGCTGCTCTTGAATATTGCAATGGAACCCGTTATCAGGAAGACATCAGCTGAAACATCGGGTACACTAATGTATAAGTCCACACAATTGGTTGCGTATGCTGATGGTGTCAATATTATGACAATTCAATCTTACATGCCAAAAGATGTAGTGAAATATGTATGAAAATGATGCCCGTAAAGGACTGCAGCGATGGTATGCTGCCGCGGCGGAAGAGGATCTTAAGATCCGCCAAGATTGGCCTTGTCTAGGGACGCGTGAATGCGCTGGTAGGCTAGCGTTGCGGTGTCGTGGGGCGGGTTCTTTCCCCCAGCACAAAGACCCACTTCAAAAGAATTTCACATTCACGAATTCTTGGGTCACAGAAAAAAATTGACCGAAGTCGAAAAAAAGGAGGTAACCAGCTAAGGGTTGAAATTGCTTGTTCAGAGAACACGTTGGGACGAGCAAAAACGGACGGCCTGGCGGGTTCGTCATTAACGATGATCCTTATGGCCCACAAATAAGAGTGGGGTGCCCAAATGGACGTGGTGCCCACTTGCAGCCTCCCAACCGGATCAAGATCCAAACGTAGACGTGGCCATATATTTCACTTTTGAGTGGAAAACTCATGCAAACATACTTTGCATGAACTTTCCCATCAAATGAGAAATATAGACGTGACCGATTTATTTTAAAGAATTATGTTATCGAATCACATAATCCTACACCATAAAAGAGCACGCGAGCGGAAGGCCACTCTACCCGGCAAGAGCCCCTGGAAACAACAAAACGGTGGAGCGCACCCGATGGCTAGCCCATATTATCCGAAAAGCCTGCCTTCGTTGCGGGTCCTATATCTGGTCAGGTATGAGGGAAACCAAATTTGTAAGGTTTGTTACGGGGTAACGCCATGTAGGTTACATTCGCGATGACCACGAAGGGATCTTGGCATGAGTCTACGTAATCATCCGTGAATAAACGCAAACTCCACGAGCAGAAAGTGTAGAGTAACGTACTCCAAAAATGTCTTTGGTATTATAAATTGGTACTAGTTTAACTCAACAAATTCATCAAGTTCAACGACATGCACGGCACCAAACCCAATCATCTCTTTATCATCAAACTACAACCACAACAATTTTGCAAGCGACACAACCTGGACAAGTAATCGTTAGTGAGGATTTTTTTTTGGAGCATACAACCTTTAGCTCCAATTCAGCTGCTGCGGGCAGCGCAAATGTGATAAATTTAACAGCCAATGATTTAACGAATCAACATCAGATTCTGAAACTGGTGAGCGACGGTAATCGCGGGAATATATTCATCGATTCATTATCGAATGGAGGCCACGCACATGGAAATCCGAAGTCAGCCATTAGCAATGTAGCTGTCCTAGCGAAACTATCTCCCGGAGGTAGTCAACCGACATTTAATTTCCTGAATGCAAACGGAATATCATATTTGACCACAGCAATTAGACTCGACAATGGAATAATAAGCCGACTCTGAAAGTTTCAACTTGACTCGCATGTAGATAGTCTTACAAACCCAAACAATCTGTAGTAATCGAGCAGTTAGTTAAATTTACTAATTTTTTTTTCTTCCTTTTTTCTCTTTAAATTATTGGATAAATTCACATAGAATTCAAATTCTATTTATGTCAATTTATAGATTTTTTTCTCTTATTTTATTTTTTTTCCGCACAACTAAAACTGATCGATTATTCGGCGCCGGCAAAGGGTTAAAGGAAATTCAGGCATAATATGTCCCAGATCAACCAATCAAACGAGAAACCAGCTGCTTTGTGCAAATTGTATGGGACATCAATTTCCCTCCAATTTGATCACAACGAACGCAGCCCATTAAGATTGATCTGGGATGATTCGAGGTTTTCTACAGGGCGCAGGTGTGGTAATCAAGTGAAAGAGGAGGTTAAGTCTTGGCGAGTGAAGAGGTTTTGTGACGTTCATTACTCGTTCAAGTAAAAACAAGAGTGCGTTGAACAAGAGGAGGAAATAACAAATTGGTGTGATTGTCCTCTTCAGAGTGATTGCCTTCTGCGAAAGGATCCCGATCATGTTCAACATTTAAAGGCAAAAACTAAAATTCCAGCGATATGGGATATGGATCCGTCTGATTCTGGGAGATTGGATTTGGCCGGTCGGAAAGAAAATCGTAACATTTAAAAGAAAAGGAATGAAAGGTGGTATTTTGGTGAATCAAGTGCATGGTGAGAACGAGATCTTTTGAGCCTAGTCATCGTACACGCGAGCGGTTGAATTTCAGAATCTGGATTTGACAAGTTGTGCCCGATATTCGATGGGCAGTTTTATTTCTTGCCTGTGTTTAATTTGTTTATCGTATGTCCATCCAGAATTTGCAAAAATTTGACTCCTTGGCTGATGCAATCAATTGTGCTGATGATACGGTACAGGACGGACTTGTGCACATAAGAATTCAGCAGAGAACTAACTAACTACGGTGCAGGGCTTTTCCTCGGAATATGACCTGAAGAAAATCGTGCGAGCATGTAAAAAGGAATTTGCGTGCAATGGCACAGTAATAGAGCATCCCGAATACGGTGAATTATCACAGCTTCAAGGTGATCAGCGAGAGAACATTTGCCAGTGGCTAACGAAATCTGGACTTGCGAAGCCAGATCAACTCAAGGTGCACGGTTTTTTTTAAGCGAGACGAAGGCGCGTATGATCAAACAAAATTTTTGGACATACTGTAAAGAGAATTTATTCATCATTATCTTCATCCATCCCAAAGATAAATTCCCTGAAGCAACTATTGATTGCATTATTACGTTCGACCGTATACCGCTATTTGTTTGATCAGTTGCTATTACTGCCGTTTTATTACTTTTATCTTTTCCTGTATTAGCGGGGGCTATCACCATATTATTAACAGACCGAAACTCATTGCAGGAATGAAAGAAGTGAGTCCTTCCATAGTGATCCAATAGTATCCGACTTCGTTGGATCTGAAGATTGTTTGTTCTTTAACGTATGTGCTCCAAAATTGAAATCAGATAAGCCACTCTTTCCTATCTTTCTATGCGGTGAATATCTTGGTCGGAGCTTTGAATATGACAGTCAACGAAAAAACAAAGGAATTGTTTAGGCGAATCTGATTTTCATTCCGTGTCCATGAAGTGATCGGTTTATGATTGACGATTGGAAGTGAGTGGAACTATTTTCTGCTACGCAAAAACAGTCGACTGATTGTCTGCAACAATAGTGTTGGGCCCTTATGTAAATACTATTGTTAAAATTTTGGAAGCCTGGATATGCAATGGATTTCCTACTCTAATACTTACTTTAAACAACTTGTCAAAATAATAGCAAGAGCGCCAGGAAGTTATTAAGACGGATCAACTCGTAAAACCTGCAAAATAGGTAGCTGTTTTTCGAAAATAAGATTGAACAGCAGCGTCGGCTTGGACGCGAACAGGGTTAATCAGCTGTATTTTTTCTGGCATTCATTCAATGTTGTTAATGCCTGCTTTAGGACGCAGCCGACGGCTTGCTATCTGTGTAGTCAAAAAGTAGCTCTAACGGAAGAAAAATTTGAATTTCAGGACCACTCACATCATCAGCGGGTGCCCGACGAGGATGTTTGGGTGAGTACCCTTATATTTTATTATATATATTATATTTTATTAAATATTTCTTTAATATTTTAAAATTTTTTTTTATATTATAAATTACTTTTATATTTATATTATTTATAATTTAAATTAAATTATATTTTTATAGATATGAAATAATAATTTTACATAAATTATAAATAATCTTTTTTAAATAATGTTAAATATTATTTTAAATTTATCTATATACTTTTTTGCACACTTTGTCATAACCATATATTTTTTTTGCACATTTTGATTCATATACATATTTTTTTTGCACACTTTGTCATATCTATATATATTTTTTTTGCACATTTAGATACATAATTTTTTTGCATATTTTTTTTTTGTTGCGATCAGTTTTATACATATAGCTTTGCGTTATATTCCACAAACGTTATTTGAAGTGTAACCAGTTAATTTGTGTCGGAAGAATATTATTGAATTTTCTTATCGGAATATTGACCACTGATTATATCTAAAAGAAAAAATACTTGTGAAGATACATAAGAAAAAATGAAGTGCTTATATTTAAAAAAAAAATCGGTCTTTCCTTTCCGATAACCTTTGCCCGGGTATAGGACCCGGTACGGTGGCAGGCTGCCCCCTAAAAACATGAGCCAGCCGCCGGGTACTTAACTAATCCTTCTTTGTTTCAGGTGACATCGCGGGTTGAGTGGCCCAAGCAGAGTGCCTCTTTATGGCATAGCGTTATGCAATCCAATTTTATAATTCTATGGCATAAATTGGTCACCGGGGTACTCCCCTTCTGATGGGAAAGTTCATACAAGTCAAGTTGTATGAGTTTTCCACTCAAAAGAGGAATACCTGGCTACTACAACAAAATATGGATTTATTCCGGTTGGGCGGGTGCGAAGGGGCTCCATTACCACCCGGTTGCCCTTCTTTCATTTGTGGGCCATGAGCTTCGTCGGGTAATGACGAGGTTACTCCAAGTCCGCCTTTTTTGAAGGTTCCACTTGTTCTCGGAACAAGTATTTTCTCCCTCGGTGTAGTTATCTACACTTTTTGTGACTTCGGTCGCTTCTTGATCAATTGACCGCCAAATTCGTGAGTGCGAAATTTTTTTGTAATGGGTTCTCGTGCTGGGGAAATAAACCCGCTCCACGACACCGCAATGCTAGCCTGCCAGCGCATTCACGCGTCTCCAGACGAGGGCATTCTCGGCAGATACCTCCATCTTCTTCTGCCGAGGCAGCAGAACATCGCTGCAGTCCTTCACGGACTTGGAAACTTTAAATTCACTATAAATCATTCATTCAGCTTTTTAAAAAATGGCTTCGTTTGGCAATGCATATAAACGAGTACTCGCAATTCTGCACTAAAACGAATACTCGCAATTATGTACTAAAACGATCGCACAATTTTATATTCAAATTGTTTAAAAAAAATCGCATAAAACATCCAGAAAGCGAATGAATTACAACTGGCATATAATTAGCTATGAAAATAGTACACGAACGTTACAATAAAGGCTTTATAACACAAAAAAGGAGAAGATGAAACAAAAGATTAACAATTCCCGGATTCTATCGCTAATGAAATTAATAGATGGACGAATTGTTTTAAACGAACATGATTAGAGTGAATTCGAGTACAATGAATTATAAAGGAATAATCAGCATTAATAAAGTGCCGAATATCATAGTGTATCCAAAATCGAGCGCGCGAATGGTAAATGGTGGAATTGAAACAATACTAAACAACTCCGTACATCTGATCAGGAGTGAGATTCCATGAACACACAAAAGCGCCGATTCTAGTGGTGGGAAACTACCTAGCCGACCACACGCCGGGGGATTTTTAAGGTCTTCAACCTGCCCGAATACGCCGTTGGCTGACAAGCCAACAAAAGGGGGCTGGAAGGGCGTCCCGTTCTTCTTGTTGGCGAAAGGTTTTTACGGTAAAGGGTGGCTGGTGGGTACACGGTGCTACGAGCGAGCGGAGAAACATTCAATAGGTAGATTGGCAGTATCTGGCGGTTCTATAGTAGAAATTGGATCTGAAATCAAAAATATAAGTCAAAGAGCTTGGCAGTGGAGATAAGAAATCAATCATCTGGGGATCCCCACATAAGCGGAATAATCATCGTAAGTGTTGGCCTACCATTCTTTTTTTTCTCGTTTTCTTTTATAATAGATATATTTTCTGTTGGATTTTTATAATTATATTTGCGTACGCAGTGTTAATAGATCCTTCTGTGTCATTTCATCATATTAACAAATTATAATAGCAAACTCATTTCGGTTGTTTCATTTAATTTGAATAGTTAATTTTTTCCCGACTTGTAAACTTTCTGCTCGTCAGCGGGAAGATATTTTTGTTTCCCAAGAAGGGAATCGACTAGCATCGTCTTGGAGTCGCGGGGTTGCCAAGCATCCGTCGTGGTCAGTTCGCGGTATAAGTTATTTCCTGGCGTATCCAGCGTTTTCTGTTTCTCAGGTGTTGTAGGGTAGAAAAGGTTTTGGGATAGGTGGAATTTGTATTCATTGTTCTCCGGGGAGCCGCAATCTCGTTTGGCGGCTCTAACCGGGCTCCAAGGGCGAACGAGTGGCGCCTGCGCCGTCTCCGACGGAGCTATTCGGGGCCGAGAAGAGCCTGACCGGAGCACCCCAAGTTAACGCGGTAATAAGTTTTAGGAATTCATCTCTTCATTTTTATTTTTCTGTCCTCTTTTTGTTTTTAAATAAATACATTGTTTATTGCCAAATGTTAAAAAAATAGTGTAAAATAAACAAAAAGGCATTCATGCAAATTTCTGTAAAGCTTAACATACGGTAAATTGCTTTAAAAATAATATAATCAATTTATGAGATTTTCGGTTGCGGCTATTTTTACATCCTCTTCAATTAACAATTGGAAAAATATCATCAAATTGAATTAAAGTATTGAGCTATATAGTCCAAAAGAATATTTATATTTAAACTGTCTAAAAATGATACATGAAAGAAAAATTTACATGCAATAAACAAACCAAAAGGGTACTGACCCTACATCCTCGGTGGGCCCTCGCTGTAAATTGCTAATAAGCGAATATTCTGTAATTTTAAAAATTTACAATCCCTTTCCTCTACTGAATTTCTATAAGCTGTAAAGGCATCATGGATTTTGTTTATAACAGCAAAACATCTTCCAAGTAAGTATAATGATTGTCCTGATTTTGTATCGGCTTCAATTGACTTTTGTAGGCAATGTATTGCAAATGATTCACGTTGTCTTTTTTTCACCTAATAATTCTACACACTGATACCTCCATCCTAGTTGTCGATAAATATCGGCTTTCAATGAATGTGTTATCTGCTTTTCAGCAAGTAGCTGTTCGTACCCTTCTTTGGCAGCTTTATGTTTATCTGGCACTTCAGCGATGTGAAAACGGATTTGAAGTTTGCTGAATGTACAGGGTGCTGAGTCCAGCAGTGCAAGCTGAAAGCGCTCCAACGATGCCTCGTAGTCATCATTTTCTTTTAAAATGAATCCAAGGCGTAGATGTGCCTCATTGGCACGGGTGAAATCTGGGTTAATTCACAATCGCCTTCCTCGGAGCCCGACACAATGTTTAACTTCCGATTTTGTTTACATTGCCTTTGGATGAACACGAAGATGTGGCAGCGTTTTTTTACGCGTAAGCGCACCGATCCCTGTCGTATTACATCACTTCGGGATTCTCACAAGTTACATCGACTACGGGCACGATTAAGCTCACCAATATGCAAACGAATGAAACATCTACAAACCGTTGAACCAACACACTCTGCAAACCGTTTTCCCGCTCGTCCACACACACTTGTCGAGGGTAGCCAACATTCTTATAACAATTAAAATTATTTTAAAATCAACTACCAGTCATGGAAATCGGATTTCTAACTAAGTCCCGTCACTTCAAGTAGTCCTGATGTTTGCACGATTGGCTTTTAAAAAAATTTTTCCACCGTTTCATTTTTCTGGTGCAGCCTACAACTAGACCACTCTCCAATTCGAAGATTCTTGCTCTAGTTCACAACGGTTTAAAATTACCCACACCCATATCACATCATCGATACACGTCCTAACGCTTGAACGAACAATTTTCTGAACTCGGACAATCAAGGAAAACATTGCAGTAAAATCAGGGCAGCTTGCAGGGAAAGCACCGACTCAAATGCAAGAGTGCAAAGCAAATGTGTATGCAAAACGAAATGACGAATTCACACATGCGTCTTCACTTTTAAAATTAGGAATATTCACTTTCGCGATCCGTGACAAATAGCCTGTTTTCCGAAAAAGAACTCTTATCTACAGCTCCGCGCATCCAAATAGATCTAAGAGTTTTAAATTTTGGATCTTCCACTAAGCCCTCATGCTACGACGTTCTACTTCCGACCACCGTCGTTCTTACGTCCTCCCCGTATCGCGGTTATGATTCAACTCCCCGATCCGTTCTGTAACGATATTTTTTAATGCCCGTGTAGGACACGGGTGCCGATGGTCTGGCATAAGTGTCTGCGAGCTATAAACAACACCGAGCTCAGCTAACTAGCTTCGCTTAACGACCGCGTACGCGTGCTTGACGACTAGCATTTGCCGGATCATATGAGGTGGGTTCTTGTCGAGCCACGAAGCTACACTACAAAATACTTATCACGCGTACTCTACTCTACAAGACGCACCGATCAATTTTTATTGTCTTTAGAAAAGTTCTATTAGGTGTCAATTAAGCTACTCTACAGTAATTCAATATTTTTTTTTTGCCTCGTTGAAGTTAGCGGACACGGAGGCTTGAGACAAACGCAAACCTTACACAAAAAGCAACCGTTACTTTCACAGAAGAAGGTCGTTGCATTACAAGGGGAATGTCAAACCTAAAGATGTTAAAGTGGCTGAAGTGAAACACTCATCTCTGCCTAAAGGATGGAAACTTGACGGATGCAGTTTGCTTTACACTAGTAAAACAACAAACTAAGCAGTTTCGACGGGGTGACCACCTTATCTCTTCAGGAGCAGCCACTCCTGATCACCACGGGGCTGCTCGACTGCTTATGTTTATTACAGTTCTAAAACTTGTCTTTTCTTCTCATGTCATGCGTACGGTGGAACCTCAGCTGACTCCATCCGCCCTGTTCACTCCTTCACCGTGATGTAATACACCGTTGAGGAATATTACATCAGCGTTCCTCAAACCCGGAATCTTAAATGCAGATTTGAAATTTTTTAAAACAAAATTTAATTATAGCAGAGAAAATTGAAATGAAGGAAGGAAATTTGAAATGTAGTAAAGAAATTTAAATGAGGTACAGACGATTTAAATAGGGTGAAGAAATTTAAATGAAGTAAAGAAATTTTAGCTATAGTGAAGAAATGAAAATTTTAAATTACTACAAAAGTTAAATCTCATGACGAATAAAATTAAAGGGAGACATTTATATTTTAATATAAAGGAAAATTGATAAAAAATAACACTTGATAAGATTAATGAAACAAAAAACTATTCTACAAAAATATTTTCGCAAATAAAATCAATTACATATGTTTTCCAAACCTGCCAGAAAATTCCGAGTAGGAGATAGGAAGGTTTTCGAGCAGTTTGATTGTGTGACTGCTCGATTAATACAAAGAGCATTTCTGAGCCTAGAATCTGAGCAAACCAATTTGGCCTACGAGTCAATGAATCTAAGACTAAATTGACGACTCAAACGGGGAATAAACTCAAATTCGACAAAACCTGACCGTAGCCGACTACAACCTTGAAACTGTGGGTAATTTTATTAATCTTGGAGCCAACCTAGAAGAGGCGCCAAAAATGATGAAACTGGATGCCGTAGAACTGCCACGGATAAAGTCTATGACTCCGTACTGGAAAGGTACGGTAGAAGCTGACAGCGGATCCTTGCTGGGAGTGATCAACTGGCGAATAAGGTCGTGGAACCGTGATAATTGGAAGAGATTGATCCTGGGGGCCAAGGCCTAGCCTGGTCTGTCGGGCCATAGATGATGATGATATAATAAGATTCATAAACATAAGACACTGTATTCAAATACTTAAATTTGAATCGAATAATATAAAATATCTCAAAACAACGCATACAAAAATTTAACCGTTAAGGAGAAAATCGATTGATGCAACTTTTTCAGATGACGCAGATGTAGTGGATGAAATTATGTAGTTCAAGGCGATTTTAGGTAGTGCATCAATGAAATGGCCGCTCAGTTTCACAAATTTCAAGACATTTGATAAACTTGAAATATTAGGTTGGGCAAAATATTGCTGTAATTCAGCAGGAAGTGTATCGATACTTGTTTCTTCGGACGGTATTTTTAGCATAAGCATGCGCTCGTGTCGACCCCAAAGAATTCATGTCGATCTTTTTGTGAACAGGATTCGCTACCACTTCGTTTCTGCTTCCCAAAATTGCTGAACTAAAATGTAATTTTTGAAGCGATGGTCCAGAATAGTTGCTTTAGCTAAAAACAAATTCCGCTCTAAGCGCACCAATCTCTCATCAACGCCTTTGAATAAATCGTTCTATACTGATGATTCAACATCAGTGGAGTACATTCGCCAATTATTATTTATTGTTATCGTGAATGTTATGGCAGTGTTATTGTAATTGTTATGCCAAATAGGCGGTTTTTTTTTGAGGTTGGGAGGTGAATACTATCTATGCATTGAGGGTGAGACTCTCATGCTCATGAGTGACTGGTTACCAACTCATTAAACACCTCCTGTGTTAACACAAGAACCTAGCCTGAAACTGTTTGACACAATACTTTGGGCGAGGTCTTGTTTTGCTACGCTACAGGAGAGGGAAAAAAGAAGCGAAATTGCTAGGTAACTGATCTCCCAGCCTTGACATCCTTAGCTCATTTGAGTCATTTTTATCTTTCAGGACTGCCCGAACATAATGTGCCGCATGGTTCCATTTGTCAACCGATGCAAGAGTCACTACATCCATGCTATCTTTGGTGAGCTCTCCTGTCTCCTGGGAGAATTCATGATACAGTCAGTCCCATTTTTTGCATACAAAAATATGTAGCAGGTATCTTCTCCCTCTCCTGAGCAAAATCGACAGTCGAGGGACCATGACTTGCCAATCTCGTGCAGGTAAGAATGGAATAAACCCATACACGTTCAAAAGCTAGATCAGATAGAATTCAGCCTAACCACTTCTTCAATTTAGCCATGGTCTCAGAATCAGGTTGACACACGCAGTCCACCTTCCATTCAGGTAATTCACCCAAGACTGCTGCCAACTATTGAGTAGGCGTTGTCTATCTTCGCAAAGAACCGTCTCACTTGATTCCTTGTTTTGACACAGGTAATAACGCAACGCTCTCTAGCAAGGAGTGCAACAGGTATCAGTGCTCCTCTTCTCTGTACCTGTGCCAAGTGTTTTGGTGCACCCCCTTACTGAAAATGTCACCACATATTTCTGCTTCTTACAGTAGCACTGAACATTACGTTGGCCGTAAGTTGACTCAAAGGAGGTACGTCTGAAGCAGTTTTCTCAGCTCTTGTCCTGATTTGCTCAGAGAAAATCATCGCCGAGTCGATCAATAGTCCCAGGTAATTCACCGCTGCCGTCAATTCAATTTGTGTCTCTCCCCCCCATACTGACCATCCTTACTCTAGGGAGTTTCTTTTTTGTCAAGATGACCAATTCGCGTTTTTCCAGTGCTAGACTGAACCCGCGAATAGTCATCCATTCTCTCACTCAGTGAATTAGTATAACTAGGCTAAGTCACGCGTATTCATTCAGTGGCTAGAGCCGTAATATCATCCGTCATGGTACATCTGGCATCTTCAGTTTTAGCAGCGCGTCATAAGTCACATTTTACAGGTCTGGACAAAGGATAGATCCCTGCGCAACACCCGATGCAACTTCCTTCCTTCCTGTGTCGTATCATAAAGCAGGCTTCACTCCTGCTGGTGGTTTAAAATATCCATCCATTGGCAAGAGCCACAATATTATCTACATAGCCAATCAAGCGTGACTTATCTGGCATCTTTAGTCTCAGCAGCGCATTGTAAGACATATTCCACTATGTTGGATGAAAAATAGACTCCCCTGTCATAAAGCAGGCTTTAGTCTTTCATATTGTTCCTCAGAAGTCACAGAAGGTATTCTGGAACTTGAAATGGGATTCTCAACGCATCCAAAATACCCACCCATCTTCATTGCAATTGAAGTACCTGAACCTTAAAAACCTCCTTATAGAAACAATGTGGGATAGTCCGGTTGCTATTGGTTGTTATCAAGGAGAATGATGCATTAAAAATATGAATATGGTCTTTATAAGAATCAAAAAAATACTAAAAAGATATGAAGAATGTTAGTCTGGACTTTGAAGACCTCTGGGCCCGGATAGCAAACTATTGATGCAGATGCAAGCATATAAAATCGGTTGTAATGAAAAATAAAAAATAATAAAATCTTCTTTTTAATGTTGCGTGTTTTTAATTTTATTTTCGTAATCGATTTTCGATTGTTATCGTTCGATCTTCTTCAGCGATTGTTTCACTTAAACTAAAGATCGTACTTATATACTGAGCCCTTAATTACATTGACGGATGTTTCCTAAAGAGGGTAGTTAAAATCGTCTTTATAATTACAATTACCTGCATCGTTGTTCATTAGCACGGCTTGTACTCATGAAATGGCTAGAAATTGAAATTTTTGTGCGTATTGTTCAGTTCCATCAATATTTGTTGCAGGTCTCCTTTCTTGACGTAAGCGAAAACATCATCCACATACCTGATCCAGCATCCCGGTAATTGGTGGAGTGGTTACTAAAACAGGACAATTCTATGGCAGTGGAAGATGAAAACGAGGCAGTATCTCCAGTTATCGAAGCTGTGTATGACAGAAAACTACTTTACGTTTCAGGGTAAATTCTACAAAACTAAAGGAGGAGCAGCTATGGGAAATCCGCTATCACCGTTTTTTAGTGAAATGTTTATGACGTGACTGGACGATGGACTCAAAACAAAGAACCAATTACCAAGATGCTGGATCAGGTATGTGGATGATATTTTCGCTTATGTCACGAAAGGAGACCTGCAAAAATATTAATGGAACTGAACAATGTGCACAAAAATATCAATTTCACGGCAGAGGAAGGAAAGGATGGAAAATTGGCTTTCCTGGACACATTGGTATCAAGAACGAGTAGCGACGTCAGTTTCGAAATCTACAGGAAGGCAACACATACACAACGGACGATTCCGAATACATCGAACCACACGCAATAAGTGAAAGTTTCACTTTATCGAGCTATGATTGACAGGATGTATGATTTACCAGTCAATACAGCAGCCAGGGAAAAGGAAATGTAGTATATTCTTGACACTGCGAAGTTGAATGCATTCAAGCCCTCAACGATCAAGAGAATGGCGGATGAAATCAGAAAAACTCGGCAAAAGAAAGAACGGTTGACACTCTTCAACCCGGATTCTGAAAAGGTGTACTGGAAGGCAGTTACTTACTACGAAGGTGTCAGAGATCAATTAAAAAGGAAGCTAAAACATTATGAGTCCGTATGAATAATCGAATCAAGTAGCAAAAATCAGTTGAAAAACATCTTCTAGTCAACCAAGGATAAACGGCAACCACACGAAAAATCAGGCATCTACCGGATTCGTTTACATTGGACGAACAAGAAGATTAATCAACACTACGGTGCGAGAACATTTAAGCGAAGCAAGTGCAGCGAGGAAAAAAGGAAAGAAGAATAACGTTAGATCAGCAGTAGCGGAGCATATTATAACTCAAGGACATGAAAACACAGTGGATGACGCAACACCAGTACGAAAAGCAAGAGATATGAAAGAACTTGATGCATTCGAAAGTCTCGCCATTTGAAGAGAAAAAGCCATGCTAATGAACAACTACGCAGGTAATTGTAAATTTTGGCTCTGCAAGCTAATTAGTTAAGTAATTATAAAGACGATTTTAGCTACCCACTTTAGGAAACATCCCTCAACGTAATTAAGGGCTTATTATATAAGTACGATCTTTAGATTAGGTGAAACAATCGCTGAAGAAGCTCGAACGATGACGATCGAAAATGGATTACGAAAATAAAATTAAAAACACGAAAACTAATTTTTTTTTTTTATTTTTCAGAATTATTTTGCGAAAATGAAATCAATTACGAACATTGGTTATAATACCTATGTTCACAATAACATCTTCCTCGGCAATTTGTCCCATAGCATTCCTAGGTAAGTAAATTTTAAGGAAGTATAAATACATGGACGTAGATCACTTCAAAATATTAAAAATATTTATATTTTAAAAGTTTGAAGTACCATTCGTCAATTGATATATAAGATTGCCCCTAGAGCTTACTTACCTATAAATGCCTATGGCTGAGGTAGAAGCTACACTAAACATAGGTATTATGGTAAATTTTATTTAAATTTATTTTTACTTTTAAGGCAAGTTTGCTTAATAATAACCTGTCTTTAAAAAATTGTATTTACCTTAATTTTATTTTTTATTTATAACTATTGCATTTACTTCTGTAAAAGCAGCCCGCATGGTCAAGGTCACAATGCTAAACACAGAGTCCCAAGTCAAGGTAAACAGTGAACTAACAGACAGCTTTATAATGGAATCAGGCTTAAAAACAAGGCATGGACTTGCCCCAATGCTCTTTAATATTGCGCTGGAACACGTCATCAAGAAAACATCAGCTGAAACCACGGGTACACTAAAGTTCAAGTCCACACAATTGGTAGCATATGCTGAAGACGTCAATATTATGGCACATTCAATCTTTTTGCCAAAAGTGCCTTCTGGGCCTAGAACCTGATACCAACCAAATCGCCCTGCGAGTAGATGAAACGAAAACTAAATTAATGACTCAAACAGGGAAGAAAACTCCATTTCGATAAAACCTGACCGTAGACGCTACTTACTATAAATGCCGCAAATAAAGCCTAAAACTGTGCAATCCCTATTCTAAGGTCTAGACTTGTGCACGAGCAAAATAAGCTCCGCATTTACACACCACTAGTCAACCTGTGCTTTTATTTGAAAGTGAACATGGACTCTGACGAGTGAATCCAAAAAGGCAGTGGACGTATTCGAACGCAAAATGCTTCGGAAAATCGACGGCCCAGGAAAACAAGGAGCAAAGTTTACACTACGTTACAACGACGAGTTGTAGGAACTATTTGACGATCCACCTTTTCCCTCTTGCGTAATTTTACGCGAATTACAATGGTCGGGCCATGTCAAAAGAATGGAAGGAAACCAGCTTGTAGTGAAATAGTAGGTATATGAATGTCTGTAAAGGATTGCAGCGATGGTCTGCTGCTTTGGCGAAAGAAGATTGTAAGATCCGCCGAGATTGGCCTTGTCTAAGGATGCAAGATTTTCAAAAAAAGAAAAACATTCGTTAACTTTTTTTTAATTTCTTTATTAACTGTTTCGTTTAGAACATCGAATGGGACTGGTTGAAGTTCTTAATGTAATTTTACTTGTAACCTACGTTCTACTTGACCTACATTAATTAAATGCTATCGACTTTATTGGTCGGCATAAATTCATGTTGCAAGTGTTTGCAATATTTGCAATTTCGAAAGTATTACAGTGAATGGAAAGAATTTATGTTGCAAACACTTTGCAAGCAGATTGCAACATGTGAGAATGAATGTTGAAACTTTGCCAATAACTTTTAAGGAATTTGTGCCGGCTAATTTACACGAGGTTCATTGTTACTAAATGTTGGTGTCATAGGTAGGGGTATTGATGACGTAACTCCTCCCTCCTTTAACTGAAAACTCTCCTGAGTTTTATTAATTACATTAATCTTAAGCGACTTGTATTTCTTTGAAAAGTATGTGTATGAGATTGATAGGATTATTATAATTATGGTGATCGACATAAATGTCATTACATTGAAAATTGTATTTTTTTCTTTTATGGAACTATAATTCTTTTAATTGTTCAATATTTTCAATCTGGTTCAAAACAAGTTCATCGAAAGTCAATTGTTCTATAGTGTCATTAATTTTGAAGAATGAAGGAACCACAAAATTTTTGTTAACTTTTGGTTCACTATTGCTGAATATGTTTTTCCCGGCACGAATTACGCAGTTATGGAAACTAAATAAATCGCTTCCCTTTAAATTAAGAACTTTTTTGTCACATGTATTTGTTAAGTATGTATTATTTTGGTTTTTTGCTAATACTAAACCTGGCTTAATTTCCACTGTTTCTGATTTAAAGCTTTTGATTCTAACACAATTTTTATGATTTATACAGAGATCAGACTCCTTCAAATTTTTCACATAGTTATTTCCCTGATAGTCGTAAAAAATATTATCGAGTTTTACAATTTGATGTTTTTTAAACGGTAGCTCTTGATGTTCTCTATCCGTGATTGGAATAAATACTGAGCTTTTTGCTAATTTAGTTGGTTTGGGTATTTTAATAACAATAATTATTTTGTTTTTATTATATTTAGCTGTACCTTATTTGATATTTTGAAATTTATAAAAATTGACATTATAAATCAGTATTTCTTCGTCAGTTAAAATGTTATTACTCATTATGTTTGTTCTAGCCAAAACGATGGCGCTTTATATATGTTGTACATGATCTCCTAAGATTTTTATTTTCATCAAGATGTCTAAGTACAATGATTATAAATTAGTTTATTACTTTCTGTTACCGCATTGAATTTTTACCCGAGAACTTCTATCTGATTTGATCGCTTCTTTTAGTTTGTCAAAAGTTCTATGAAAATGATCATTTATCTGAATATTCTTGTTTAGATTTTCGATGGCAAGGTGATTGTTTTGATGTATTATTCTAAGGTGCTCTTCTATGGTCTTCCTGTCATTGTCGTCCATTGAAGCGTATAGCCGCTTCATTCCTTGTCCGACTATATTAAAAAGTCCTCGTTGATGTCGATGGGGTAGTAGTGTCCGTACTTTCATTCCTATTGTATTAATTTCATGTTTAAGTAGTTGTTTGTGCTCAAGTGAATCCATTCTTTCAACGTTTATTTTGAGATAATTAATAGCATCTTCGATATCAAGGGGGTTTATGATATGAAGTACTATGTCGAAGTTTTGAATAATGAGAACATCTTCCAATTTTATCTCAACAAATCCGTTATCATTATGTATTTCTTTTACTGTCAGACTCCCATCAATGTTGTCGGTAACGTCATTAAAATGATTAATATCCAATTGACCTGAAAATTTATTTGGCTTTTTAATATTGGTTGGATGTATGTTATCTAGTTTTAGCTTCCTATACCTAGGTTCATTCTTATGTCTTAAAGCCTTATAATTTTTAACATAGCCCTCCTCTTTAAGTAACTCGATTTCTTCCCGATTTTCATCAAGCCTTTTTATTCTCTTTTCTTTTGTGTGTTTTAGAAGTTCTTCGATTTTGGCTCTATCTACATTGACCTGTTCAACATCTATTGGCCTAGCATTAATAGTAGAATGTACAGATTTATTGTACCATTCCACACATTTGAAAACCCTTTCTTGAATTGATAAGCCCGATTTTTCAGGAAGCGTTCTAAGTTTATCTCCGAAAGTGTTGTGAAAACTATTTATGTCAGCATTGCCAGTATGGCTGTTTGGTTTAGTAAAGTGAACTTCCACTTCCTCTTGTCTCAAAAAATCCTTAAAATTAACTGGATTATACTCATTATCCATTACAAAGTGCTTAGGCTTACCCCCATTTGAAAAGTATAGCCTAATTTTTCAACAATAGTTACACTATTCCTGTCCTCCAAATAAAGTGCTACTACGAATTTAGAAAATTTGTCGATAAATGTTATAAAACTATGTTTTTTGTTAGTGTATGTATCTACTTGAACTATCTGGTTAGTGTTATTTGGGGTTTCCATTGTATAAAATTTTGGTTTCAAAGGCTTCCGATCATATTTCGCTCGATTACATGTGCCACAATTATTGATATACTTTTGGATTGTCCGTTTTAAATTTTTGAAATAGATTATTTTCTTCAGACCTGCATAGTTTTCGTTTATACCACCATGTCCCGTTTCCTTATTCTTTTTTTTTTTTTGGGGTAGGGAGGTGAATGCTATTTATGCACAGAGTGTGGGACTCCCATGCTCGCAAGCGACTGGGCTACCCACTAAACACCTCACCTGTCAACCTAAGAACCCAGCCTGGAACCGTTTGACACATTACTTCGGGCCAGGTCTCGTTTTGTTACGCCGTGGAGCGCCTTTAAGCTGGGGAATCCCTTTCCTAGCGGGAGGGGAGAGGGGAAGAGGAATTGCCAGCAGAGCGATCCCCCAGCCCCAGCGCCCCCGGCTGCTGTGAGTCCCTTTTATATTTTAGGACTGCTCGAGTATAATGTGCCACCTGGTTCCATTTGTCAACCGATTCAAGCATCACCGCAATTATATTATCCGGGGTGAGCTTCCCCGTCTCCCTGTAAAGTTCCCTTCGCAGCCTGACCCATTTTGTACACGCGAAAATGTGTCACAGGCAATGTCCTCCTCTCCTGGGCAAAACCGACAATCGGGAGGCCGTGACTTACCAATTTTGTGCAGGTAAGACTGAAAACACCAATGCCCGCTCAAAAGCTGGGTCAGAAAGAAGTCAGTCTCACCATGCCTTCGATTTAGCTACGGTCTCACATCCCGCATGAGGCGCGCAGTCTACCTTCCCTTCGTCCAATTCACCCAAGACTGCTACCAATCGTTGAAAGAGCACTGTCTCCCTTCACGGACAACCATCTCCCTCGCATTCTCGTTTCGGCGCAGGTAAATAGCACGGCACTATCTAGCAAGGAGGGCGACAGGTTTCACGCCTGCAATCACTCTCACGGCCGAGCCGGAGACTGTTGAATACGTAGAAGCGATTCTCAGTGCTCCTCTTCTCTGCACCCGTGCCAAACGTTTCCTGTATACCTCCTTGCTGAGAGCGTCGCCCCATACCTCTGCTCTGTACAGTAGCACTGACCCTACAGCACTCATCAAGAGGCGTCTTCTTGATGGACTGGGCCCCCCTACGTTGGCCATAAGTCGACTCAGAGCCGATATTCCCGAAGCAGCCTTCTCAGCCGTTGCCCTTATTTGCTCAGAGAAACTCATCTTCGAGTCGATCAGTAGCCCCAGGTACTTCGCCGCTGGCTTCGATTTGATTTGTATGTCTCCAATACTGATCATCCTTACTCTAGGGATTCTCTTTTTTGTCAAGATAACCACTTCGGTTTTCTCCAGTGCTAAACTCAGCCCGCGAGCAGTCATCCAGTCCCTCACTCGACGCATTAGTATACCTAGCCTAAGTTGCGCTTGTTCAATGGTACATCCAGCGACCAGAGCCGCAATATCATCCACATAGCCGACCAAGCGCAACTCATCTGGCATCTCAAGTCTCAGTAGCCCGTCGTAAGACACGTTCCATAGGTCCGGACCAAGGATAGATCCCTGGGCAAGACCCGATGTAATTTTCATCCTTCGTTGGCCCTGTGTTGTGTCGTAGAGCAGGCTTCGGTCCTTAAGGTAGAGCCTCAAAAGCCGCATTAGATATTCTGGAACTTGAAGAGAGTTTTCCACCGTGTCCACAATATCCACCCATCTAGCAGAGTTAAAGGCATTCCTGACGTTGAGTGTCACCAACAGGACGATCCGTCGCTTGGTGCGACTATATGCCTCTGCCTTTTGGACCGCGTTCACCACCTCTGCAATTGCCTGCTCTAAGGCCGTACTGCCAAGGAGATAGGTCCCCAGCAGCACGAATCGCGTCAGTGAGTCTTCCCTTGATTAGTTTCTCTAGCACTTTCCCAGCCATGTCTAGCATGCATAATGGGCGGTATGCAGACGGCGATCCGGGATTTCCCTTCCCCTTGCTGATCAGCACGAGGCTCGCCACCTTCCATCGTACCGGGAAAACCCTGTACCGTAGGCAAGCGTTGAATGTGCTGAGCAGCAAGTCATGACAATGGTGATAGAATAGCTGCAACACCTCAGCTGGATAGGCGGGGAAGAGTCCCCGCACTATCACGTCCATCTTTTCCGCGTCATGTATGCAAGGCTTCCGTAGGGCACCAAGTTTCCCCATGACCTTGTAGCTTGTAGCCAAGGCCCCACGGATCCTTGTTCACATTGTCCACTAGGTCTTGCCAGCAGTGAGCCTTGCTACTTTTGATCAGCTTGCGAAGGCATTTCCTGGCTGACTTATATGCTGCCACCTGCTCGCATGCCTCATCAGGGTTCCGCACCCGTTGAGCCTCACGTCGAAGCTTGTGGCACTCCCTTCGCTTTTCAGCGATTTCAGTTGACCTTTAGTACACTGGGGGCTTGCGGTGCCGGGGTCTCTGACGGGGCATAGAAGCGCAACAAGCAGTCGTAATGATGCTCATAGTAGAGTTCACCACGTCTTCAGCTGCCCGTTCTTCCGTCCCCTCCGAAGCTCCCTGCAGCGGCTCACCTGCTGTGAGAGCCTTGACGAACCTCTCGACGTCCATCCTTCCGATGTTCCATCCAGTTGTAGAAAGCCGAGAGCACGGACGTCGGGAGACAGCATCACTTACCTCAAGCAGAATGCAATGATGATCACTGGCTGAGTAGTCCTCTAATACTTTCCAGTTGTGTATCCTCCGTACTAAGGACTCCGAGGCGAATGTCACGTCCGGTATGGTTCCCTCACAGCCAATACGGTGGAAAGTTGGCGTATTTCCGGAGTTTGGTACGACGAGGGCCGTCCTGGCCACCATTTCCAGGATTCGTTTTTCCCGCGGATCCGTCTGAGGCATGCCCCATTCGATTGCTTTAGCATTGAAGTCGCCCCCAACGAGCACTTTGCTCTCTGCGTTCGAGACAGCGCCCTCCAAAGCATTAAGCTTGGCTTGGATAGATGATATCGACTCGTTAGGTGTTAGGTACACACTAAAGAAGGTGATCCCTGAGCACCGAACCCACACGAAACCATCCCCCCGTCCACCACTCTCCGCTTGAAAGTCACTGTTCCGAACCCAGATGGCGGCAGTACCAGTTTCATCAGAATACCATAATGCAGGACTTCTTTTATGGTGTTGCTCACTCAGCAGCAAGAAGTCGGCTTTCACGTCCCTCGCAAATTGCTCAAGCAGATTTTGGGCGGTTGAACTGCGGTGTAGGTTTAGCTGCAGGATGCGGGTCATCGACGCTCTGGTTTTGCCTTGGCTAGGGCTTCCTGGAACACCCGGCATTTTCCTGATCCCAAGACGTGTCCAAAATCAGATTTTGGATCAGCATCCTTGCAAAGAATACACAGTGCCTCCTTCATACACTCTTTTCTTTTATGACCCATTTCACCGCATTTGTAACATAGGGAACTCCAATCGGGTCCTTTGCATACTTGTGTGGTGTGACCATAACCAAGGCATTTGAAACATTGAAGAGGCATTGCTCTTCGCCATATCCTACAGACAACCCACCCTATTCGTACTTTGCCCTTGTTCAGGAATTGTTCGGCGTCCTTTTCGGTCAAGTCAACGATGGCCATGCGTTGTCCCCTGTTGTTTTCTGGTGTCAGTCTCGCTTTGATCCTTCCCACGCTAGGGAACTCCTTTTTGATGGCCTCTTCTACTTCGGCCAGATCCGTCACGCAGTCAATGTCCCGTCTTTCGATCGTTGCCATCGGCTCAAGCGGGGCTATAATTCCGCTTTTGCCGAGGACTTTCTTTACTGCGTCGCAGAATGCTTCTTTATTGCCGGCCTCTGCTCCAAATTCGACCAGTATGTGGCCCGACCGCGTTGGTCGTACTACTTTAGTGGTAGTATCGGTGTCTTTGGGCCTTACGTTTCCCCTGATGTCCCGCAGTACTTCTGCGTAGGATCGGCCACCTTTGGACTTTTCGAGCAGTGCCTGCTGCCGGGGTCTTCGTTGGGGCTTCTGCCTCTCCTGTTTTGCACAGGTCCTTTTTCTAATTGGGCGTCCGTGCGAATTTTATTTTCTGGCTTTTTTTTGAAAGAGTTTCTTTGCGGCTTTCTTCGCTCCTTTTGTAAGCACTGTCTGGAACCCTGATCTGGTGCTCCACGCCCGTCAAGTGCCTCTTCCTTCCTTCTTTTATCCCGATCTCCTTCGATTGGACTAGACGCCAGTCTTTTATTGACTTTTAATGATGAAGCTATCTGCATGTCGCCTTTAGATTTTGCCCCAAGCGCCTCTTTAGCCTTCTGTTCATCTTCGGCCCTTAACCAGCTCCTCCGATAGTGCCCTATGCAATCAAGGAGCTCCTCGAGTTCAAGTAGCCCTTCCTTTGCTACTTTGCTAATTTTTGCGGAGTCGCATGCAGCTTGTATTCTTTTCAGAACACCTCAAGCTTTTCGAAGTAGTCTTTCTTCATCGTATCGCTGGGCCGCAATTGTACTTTACAACCATCCTTGGGAGAGGTTTTCGCGTTCCGTTTCCGAGTGCAGTACTTCCGCCACATTTTCAACGTTGGCGGTACAATCACGCGGTATCTGGTCACTCTTTGCTTTTAGTGCCGTAATTTCTTCGTTTGCTTCTGGATTTTTCATTGCAATGTCGGGATTTGTGACCCTTGCATCGGTCGCTTTAGTAACGATCGCAGCAGTGACAATCGAATTTTCGGTGCTCTTTATGTTATCTTCCACTGCTGGAACACCTGAAGCATCCTGCAGAGTTTCCTGCTTCTCCTTAATAGGACGCTCGGGCGTTCGCATAATTTTTTTGCTGCGCCCAAACGCCGCAGGAATCTCAGTCTGCACCAGGCTGTCTGCTTTTCTCCGTTTTTCGTCTACCGTTACTGTCGTCGTGTTAGTCTTCGTTTTTTTCGTGGTTAGTACAGCTCTCGATGTTCTGTTGACATCGTGGCTGCAACCGCTGGTTGCGTCGTCGTTATTATTTTTTATTTCCTTTTTTTGGATTTTTTTGGTCTTTTGATTGGTCCAGTTTTGTGTGGTCCCCCCTCGGAGCCGCTATCACCGTTCGTGTGTGTAGTCGCCCTTTTGGTCCCATGGTTATCTTTGCAGAGCAGGGAGGCCATGCGAGGGTTGGCACAAGCCCTTATGAGGACAAGTGCTCAGAGCCAGACCAGCGCTACTCGGGAGTTCGTCTCAACCAAAGCTACACCACCAACCCAATGGTGCGAACTTCGAACGTACTCCGAGGCGTGCCAAGGTTTAACAGAGACGGAGACGGTATGATAGTTGAATTGGAGCCATTCACACGCGAGTTTCACCTCGGCGCTACTGTGCAAAGCAACTACGTCCAAACCATCACATCCGCCAGCCCAAAGCGTCAATTCCAGTTCGTTGTCCAAAGCGTTGTCCAGATCCAATCAGAGTCGTTACCTGTTATCCCAGGAGGGAACCTCAGGGCACCCCCATATCCTCGGGTCCGTGGGGGCGGCACTCCCCAAAGAATGCTAGCCTCCAAAAATGTTCTTGTCGACCGGCTTTCTCCCTGCGGGAATTTCCTCGGGTACGTGGGGCGGAACTCCCCAAAGAATGCTAGCCTCCAAGAGTGCTCTTGTCGACCGGCATTCCCCCTGCGGAGTTTCCTCGGGTACGTGGGGGCGGAACTCCCCAAAGATTGCTAGCCTCCAAGAGTGCTCTTGTCGACCGGCATTCCCCCTGCGGAGACGCGTTTCCTTCTTATGATATTTTGCAATATGTTTGAAAGCTTGTTCCTCAATTTTCATATCCTTAGCATGGTAGGCACATTTATAAAAAGATAAACTGTTGCCAAATATTTCTATCAACTTTAACTAAACTAAGTTAATATGTCAATTATAAAATTAGTTGAGATATCCTCGGCACTTACAAATATTTTTCGTTTTTGTCTATAGTCTCAATCTCTTTTATTTTATCTTTTGTTAGTATGATTTGGGTTAAGAAGCGATTGACCACTGTTTCTAGTATCGGAAAATGATCGTTCTGTTCCTCTTCCAGCGAATGTATGGTAGCGTCAGTAGTTGAGTTGTCTTCCCCCGGCAATCTTTCAACAATAGTATGTATTGATTTCTCTCGTTTCTGTGTTGATCCTGCTCATAAAGTCTGCTGCCTTGTTGTCCTTTCCTTTTATACATACAATATTGATATCATATTCACCTAACTTCAATAACCACCGCTGTAACCTTGGATTTATGTCTTTGCCCTTGTGTTTGGTTTGTAGCCATTTTAGTGGTTGATGATCCGTCATCAAGTCAAAACTTTTGCCGTAAATATACGGACGAAAATAATTGACGACCCAAACGATCGCAAGAAGCTCCTTTCCCGTAGTGGAATACTTTTTTTTGTGTTCGTTTAAGGTCCTGCTGGCATAACTTATAGGATGTTCATGCTGCGTTAGAAAAGCTCCTATCGCAAAATCACTAGCATCCGTAACCAGTTTAAATTTCTTATTGAAGTCGGGATACTTAAGTATCGGCGAATTAATTAACATTTTCTTTAATTTATTAAATCTATCAGCATACTGGGGGTCATTTATATTGCTTTTTGTGTTTTTCTTCAAATATTTGGTCATTCCATTTGCAATCTTTGCATGGTATTTAACAAATTTCCTATAATACCCTGTTATACCAAAAAATGGAAGTTTAAATTTTTGAATATTTTCTATTTTATTTATGGTCGTCAATGTATGTCCAATACATCCAGTCAATCTAGAGAAAAACGTGCATTTATCTATCTGTATTTTTAAATTGTGCTCCCTTAATTTATCGAAGACCTTCTGGATACTTGCCATATGCTCTTTTATTGTTGTACTGAATATTAAGATGTCGTCAAATATATTCTCTTTACACGGAGTTTATAAGTCTTTGGGATATTGCTTGGGCATTCTTTAGACCAAAGGGCATTCTTACAAATTCGTTGTGTCCCGAGGGTGTAGAAACACCAGTTTTCTTTCGATCTTGGTCTTTTATTAGAACCTGGTGGAATCCTTTAGCAAGTTCCAGGGTGGTAAAATATTGCGATCTTCCCAATTTCTCTAAAATATTTTCTATGTTGGGTATCGGCTATTTATTAGATATTGTGACTTCGTTTAAAGCACTATAATCAATGACAATTCTCCATTTCTTCTTGCCCGAATCGTCAAGCTTTTTAGGGATGATCCACAATGGTGAGTTGTATGGCTAACAACTTTCTACAATAATGCCTTGCTCCAGCATGTCTTTTATTTGCTTATTTATCTCTTCCTCGTGGATTTGAGGGTATCTATATATTTTAGAATATACGGGCCTATCCGTAGTTGTCACGATTTCGTGTTGTACCTCATGAGTATGAGTCAGTCTTTGTCCCTCTTGGAAAAATAATTTCCTGTTTTTCCTAATCAAGTTACCAAGGTTTTTTTTCTTCAGCATTCATGCTTCTCTTAAGAGTTTTGTCAGGACTTCATATTCTGAAGGGGGATTCTCTAAAGTAATTACATCTTCATACTTAAATGGACATGAGTCGGGAAACTTCGTTTTTACACTTCCAAATTCACTATTGCTCCTAGAGGCTTTAATAAGTTTTGCCCTATTAAACCATCAAAACTTTTGTTTACGAAGTTTTCATTAAATTGTACTGGTAGTTGTGTAATGATCTCGTGGGGAATCTTTGTTAATCCGCTCAAAGTATTGAAAAATAGAAGATTCTTAAGCGTATATCGTCCATATTGGGAAAGCTTATGCCTATTTAAGAGGGTTTGAGTTGATCCTGTATCAACGAGATACTTCATTTTTTTGGTACCAATAGTTAACATTACCGTCGGTAAATTCGATTCTTGGCTGGATATTGAAAATTTACTTGCTCTTTAGCCCAGTCATATTAGGTAAAATAAGGGGTCAACCTCGGAATGAAAGATAATAAGCTGCAAATTGGTATGAACCTTTGTTTTGTCATTCTAAATGTTGTCTCAAAAGTCACAATCGTTATCGTGTCCGCGTCTCAAGATATTCAAGGTCAAAGGTCACAAAAATCGGTTTTTCGCGAATATCTGGCTTCCTATCGGTTAAATGAGATTTGCATTTATTATAAAAGTTGTAGGCTATAAAATTCCCTACAACTTTTGTTTAAACTTTTTTTTCATACGACCAACCGTTTTGAAGGTAGAGCGCGAAGAGTGCACATCGTACAGTCATATACGGCCTAATGCAAGGTCAAGCGTGAGTTATGGTTATCAGTACGTTATAAAGTCAATTATTTACTTGGAAATTATAATTATTAAACAATGCCTATTATTTATGTACTAACTATTAATTATTTATATTTAATTAAAGTAAGTAACTTGATTATTTATATATAATTATTCATATTTAACTATTTAAGTATAAAATATTATTAATTCTGGATTATATATTTTAGTTTTATTTTAAGTTAAAATGATAGTAAGAGTATATATTTTACACATATTTTTATTTATTATTAAATACGGCATAATATACATTTATCAAAATGTGAGTTCAAATATCAAAAGTATCTTTGTTGATTTTAATTGTAATGAAATTGGAAATGGAAGCTAATTATCTTCTTCTTGTTCGTCGTCTTCTTCTTCTTGTCGCTCAAAAATGTTCGATTCATTGTCATCATCCTCATTATCTGTCATGTTCATCTCCAAACCTTCCAGAATATCGGGATCATATGTATTTTCTTCATCGGGATTACTTGGATACAGTGAAGCGTTGAGGCAAGCTTGTCCGTTGCACTGGCCGCAAGCTAAAGAACATTGTAGCCCTGATTTTCTGCATCCACAGCGGGAACCACAACCATTTTTGCAATTGCAAAATATTACGTTTAGTAGTTCGGCTGGTGCTGGAGGTAATAACGTTCGTATGGGCTCCAGGATTTCATTTTCAAGCATCCAGCCCCATTCTTTAGGTTCTAAGTCCTTCCCTAACCACGTTTGAATCTGGTAGTAGACACGTTTTATGTGTTGATGAGCTGCTACACTTGTTGGTGGAAGTGTTGACAGTTGTACAGGTTTATTTAGTTTTGTAAATTTGATGAGAGAGTGGCCTTGAATACTATAGAACATCTGTCCCGGCAATGAATAGAAAAGGGCATAGGGTAGGGACAAGTATTTCCAGGTATATAAGTATTGAGAAATTTACGCGTTTTAAAGAAAAGATATATAATGTCGTGTTAACTTAAAATAAAACTAAAATATATAATCCAGAATTAATAATATTTTATACTTAAATAGTTAAATATGAGTAATTATATATAAATAATCAAGTTACTTACTTTAATTAAATATAAATAATTAATAGTTAGTACATAAATAATAGGCATTGTTTAATAATTATAATTTCCAAGTAAATAATTGACTTTATAACGTACTGATAACCATAACTCACGCTTGACCTTGCATTAGGCCGCATATGACTGTACGATGTGCACTCTTCGCGCTCTACCTTCAAAACGGTTGGTCGTATGAAAAAAAAGTTTAAACAAAAGTTGTAGGGAATTTTATAGCCTACAACTTTTATAATAAATGCAAATCTCATTTAACCGATAGGAAGCCAGATATTCGCGAAAAACCGATTTTTGTGACCTTTGACCTTGAATATCTTGAGACGCGGACACGATAACGATTGTGACTTTTGAGACAACATTTAGAATGATAAAACAAAGGTTCATATCAATTTGCAGCTTATTATCTTTCATTCCGAGGTGAAAGCCCTAATATGACTGGGCTACTTGGGGTACTTGTTCAAAATGATCAACTTCCATGGGGTTTTTTCCTACTAAGTTTTGAAAATCTTGAATTATCACTGCTAAAATTTCTATGATTTTGACGGAATTGTTGAGATGGATTATCAGAAAAATTTCTTTTAATAATTTCACCACGGTTAAATAGACCACCAATATTATTTTTTAATTATTCTTTGTTTTCGTTGAAGTACTGTCTGTGGTTTTGGTTTCTGTTTGATATTGGAGTAAATATGTTGTCTTGTACTTGTTCTTTGTATCTGTAGTCTTGTCTTATCATTTCCGTCTCCTCGCGTAACTTTTAAACATTTCTGCTGTACATAACACTTGCATAATTTTGGTTTATGCCATTTTGAAAAGTTCTCAAAATTATTGATTCGTTAGCTTTCGGGGAAAATTCAATGGGTTTATTTACATCAAATTCGTATTTTGCATTTAGTTTATCCAATATGTTTTTAAAGCTAAATAATATTCACTTACATTATTATTTCTCGTACTGATTGCCTGATGACGTAGATGATGATAGGTTTCTCGAACTCCAAAATTATTAACAAGTTCTGCTTTTATCTCGTCCCACGTTGGATTTTGTCCTAGCGTCCTAATTGCTAGTAGGGCTGGTCCTTGTATTTTGTTCAAGATGTATCGACTGAATACGTAACTTTTCATCGCTTGATTTCCGCTTACCATGGAAGTTATTAGTTCGACTTCCCTAATAAATGATGAGAGACCGGATCGCTTTAGTCCGTTGAATTCTTTGATGGCTGCATCTTCTTTCAGAAGATTCGCTCCACTTATTTTAAATTGCTGCTGATTTTTACATGCAGCGCTGTTTGATTCTGGAGTATTCATCCTTATTCCTTTGTGTGCTATTGCTTGTTGTCACTTTTTGCTTTCAGAATGCAGCTTTTTCCTTCCACTAAACCAGTCTTCGGAGGTGGTTTGCTGAGAGTATGGGACAGTTATCACGATTAGTAATTACACAGCCAAAATTAGTAGTCAATAGTGATCACACTCAACTGTTAATAGTTTACACTTGCACTGTTTTTCAATTTTTTTTATTTAAGCAATCTTTGGATTTGGTTAACCGCCGACTGCGCCAGATTAGTAGTTTCACTTCATTGAATTCAAAAAAAGAAAAACATTCGTTAACTTTTAATTAATTTCTTTACTAACTGTTTCGTTTAAAATATCGAATGAGACTGGTTAAAGTTCTTAATGTAATTTTACTTGTAACATACGTTCTATTTGACCTACATTAATTAAATGCTATCGACTTTATTGGTCGGCATAAATTCATATTGCAAGTGGTCGGAATATTTGCAATTTCGAAAGTATTACAGTGAATGGAAAGAATTTATGTTGCAAACTCTTTGCAAGCAGATTGCAACATGTAAGAATGAATGTTGAAACTGTGCCAATAACTTTTAAGAAATTTGTGCCGGCCAATTTACACAAAGTTCATTGTTATTAAATGTTGGAACAATAGGTAGGGGTATTGATGATGTAACTCGCATGAATGTGCCGGCAGGCTAGCGTTGTAGTGTCGTGGGACGGGTTCTTTCCCCAGCACAAGGACACACTACATAAGAATTTTGCATTCACGAACTCTTGGGTTACAGAAAAAGTCGACCGAAGTCGAAAAAAAGGAGGTAACCAGTTAAGGGTTGGAAATTGCGGTAGGGAAAGGACAAGCTGGACTTGGGGAAGACAGACGGACTTAAGGGAACTTCGTCGTTACCCGACGATTCTTATGGCCCACAAATAAGAGTGGGGCATCCAGATGGAGGTGGTGCCCTCTCGCACCCTCCCAACCGGATCAAGATCCAAACGTAGACGCGGCCATATATTTCCCTTGTGAGTGGAAAGCTCATACAATCATAATTTGCATGAACTTTCCCATAAAAAGAGAAATATAGACGTGACCAATTTTTGTTATAGAATTATATGATCGAATCACATAACCCTATACCATAAAAGGGCACGCGAGTGGAAGGCCACTCTACCCGGCATGAGCCCCTGCAAAGCGATAAAAGACGGTGTAGCGTGCCCGATGGCTAGCCTATATGATCGAACGAGCCTGCCATCGTTGCGGGACCTATACCCAGTCTGATCATGCGAAATGAAAAGACCGAAAGGTTACGGTTTAACAATTCATTTTTATTTATTCTAACATGATTAGCAACAAAGAAATTTCTCTAGTGAATTTTATAGCGAAATAATTCACTTATAAAACAATATCCGAAACAACACTGCAATCAAATTGAGTTAAATGAAGTCATGAAAAATGTAGGTTCCCAATATGGGTTTTCTCTTTTTTTTCTTTACATCATAACTTAATTTTCTACTTGCCTCATATTTTGTTGCAGAGCGCTCTGCACTGAAAGGGAGAAGGCCACTGAGAATTTTAAGTATTTAAAATTTTATAATCTTCTAAATGCTTTTTCTCGCATTCTTACTTTTCTTATGCTCGGTCACTTCAGATCAATAAATTCAAACATTGTAAAATAATCTTTAAAACATTTACACTCCTTCGTCTTCATACAATTTTGGAATTTATATCTGCCGGATGGTTCAATGCAACGATTGACGGAACAAAATCAGCAGGTGACAATCGAAATCTTATTTTGAATACAATTCGACCCATGAAAAAACTATCCTGATACACTTTGCGATCTTCATCAGTCCTCGAATACCTTTAAGTCGCTTGCTAGTTCTACTAGGATATGTCTTTTCCGAATTTTAAATCACACTCTCAAACGTTACTTGCATACCTCAGAAAGTCTGCAGACGCACATCTAAGAACACTATCGATCTCGTAACTTTTCTTCACTTATTTGAATACGCGAAATCATGAATTACATTGGGCAAATTGTGATGCTACACAAAGCCGCACAAAAGCGTCCGGATAATGATATTGAATCGCAAATCTACATAATATTGGTGGCATACGTACTGATGGTAACATAAAACTTTAGCATTTAAACATGACGTTAATTGTGCATGATTATTTTCTTTTTGATGGAAGAAAGGCAGTCTTCTAAAGATTCCTTATATTCTTTGCTCCAGGGCCGATTTCAAATCCTCTGATTCAATGTTTGGTAGATTGAATGCGGAACTAAACAAAGAACAAAAGTGTGCTATGCTAGGAATCTCCCACCATGACTGACTACCCAAGAGACTGATAAAAGTAGAAACCATTTATACACAAAGCACTTTTTTTCTCCTTTCTTATATACTTTATAATTCTTTCGTGTCCACGACACTCAAGGATATCGCCACTACGGATTTCAAGTTTTTGTCTTCATCGTTTTGCCCACTTACATGCATGTGCTGTTACAACGGATCCACCGAACACTTGCTTTCTCGTCCGCTATGCTTTAAGTGCCTCGAGTTGTCTTCAAATTGAATTCACGGAGTGTAAAGATTAACCACTTCAGGGATTTGCTTGTGTGGAGGCAATAATTTGAAGAAAAATGGTCAACATGAAAAGTGGCACGTATCGTAAAAAAATTTATCACTAACGACTGAGACCATTGCAACAGAGAGCGAGCGACACACCTCCGAATTGTTTCAGCAAGACGAGGAAACTTTCTTTCTAACACTAGAAACAGAGCGTAACGTCAAATTTTAGGTATTAATTCGTAGACGCAAAACTCAAAACAAAAACACGCCAATCAAACTAAAGTTTCACATATTAAAACAAATTGTTATTTTTCTTTCCTTTTCGCCGCCGTTCTCCGCATCATTCTGTCTCGTGGGGCAACTCGAACTCCCGGCGTCCGCGCTGGTTGGCGATTTCAAGCAGACATTCTGATTCACTCGTCGATCCGTCCCAAAAACTTGCCTTTCTTCTTTTCTCATCCCGTGCATACGGTGAATTGCCTTAGCTGAGTTCCATCAGCCCAGTTCACTTCTCTTCCGTGATGTAATACACCGTTGGGGAGCATTACATCAGCGTTCCCCAAACTCGGAATTTTACATGCAGATTTGAAATTTTTTTAAAACAAAATTTAATTATAGTAGAGAAAATTGAAATGCAGGAAGGAAATTTAAAATGTAGTAAAAAAATTTAAATGAGGTACAAAAGATTTAAATGGAGTGAAGAAATTTAAATGAAGTAAAGAAATTTCAATTAGAGTAAAGAAATAAAAATTTTAAATAGTTATAAAAGTTAAATCACAAGACGAATAAAATTAAAGGGAGACATTTAAATTTTAATATAAAGGAAAATTGATATAAAATAACATTTAATAAAATTAATAAAATGAAAAAGTGTTGAACAAAAATAATATTGCAAATAAAATTAATACACATACTTTTTTTCAAATCTGCCACAAAATTCCGAGTAGGAGGTAGAAAGGTTTTCGAGCAGTTTGTTAGTGTGACTACTCGATAAATATAAGCTACCCAAAAGAACATTGCAGGGTAGAGTATAAGGTAGACGTCCAGCGAGAAGACAGAGGACTCGATGGGGTGACACAATAGAAGCTGACATTAAATCCTTGTGTAGACTGAACAAGTGGCGGACAAGGTTACGGAACCATGATGATTGAAGGAGCTTAATCGTGGAGGCCAGGCCCAGCTTGGGCTGTCGCGCCATAGATGATCATGTTTTTTGAATTTTTATGTGTTGTAAATTTTCTATTCTCGAGTGAAAGTATGACTTTTTTAATGGTATGGCGATAAGAACCTCTTCCATCACAAATGATTTGCACAGCAAAACCAGCCATATAACGCTACACCTTCGGGTAGAGGGGTAAAGCATAAATACAACTTGGTGCACTAGATGTCCAGACGTTCAAATGTTAGCGGTATACCTTTTTTTATACCCACTGGTATCCAACTCCTATGCCCATAATTTTATCTTAAACTTGGGAAATCTGTTTTTAGATAACTTATTTGCAATCTCCAATCATTCAAACCCCAACAAATGCAAAAACTTGGTTTTATTAATTTGCACTATATAGTTCCTTTATTAGATCCTAGGCTAATATACATATCCAGATTATACCACGACGGGACTATTTTTTATTTGTAAACGAGTTCTTTTTCAGTTGATTGATACCAAAAAAATGCAGTATCAATATATGCCCAATTTCGGCTGTACTATGATTCCGTAAGTGGTTAAATAGATAAATGGTTAGTTTTAGAGTCGTTTAGGGCGTAGAGTAAAAAAAAGAACAATTTCACCAACAGAAATATCAACACACTTTTTACATTTTTAGCTAAACTTTTATTTTACGTTTCGTGCGACGCCGTGGGCACGGTTTCCCTAAATAGTCTAATTTTGCTGACACTATGCCTGGATAAGACATGTGTCATTTTAGAAATGATCTCGTTGCATTTTCCATAATTAGGTAAATGCAACGTCTGCAAAAGTTCTTCAATATTTTGTGAGAATTGTTTGTTACCATATACATGACTTCTCCCCCCATTACATTAAAATTCTCCTGAGTTTTATAAATATTTTCGTTTACATGATTTGGAGAATTTACCAAGTTTTTATTTTTCTTGAAAATAGTAAGTATCCAAATTGTCAAAATTCAAAATGATAATCAAGATAATGCTCATGGCAATGTAATTTATATTAAAGTGTAATTTCAAGTGATTTATACGTTTCAGGTTTTCAACATTTTTCAAAATAATATCATCGAAGCTTAATTTTTCGGTAAAGTTATAAGATCTATCTACAAATTCTTGATTATTATTACTAAATGTATAATTTGAAATTTTTATTGTACAATTATTTCTATTTATAAGATAATTTCCATTTTGCTTGATTTCTCCATCATCGTATACAACAAATTGATTTATCATGTTTTTACATATAATTGTAGCATCATCTATTTTTCTAATTTCTTTTTCTTTGCTTTTGACGGTTTACAATTATTTTGGGAAATACAGTTGTTTAATGGTTTCAGTTCATTTTCAAATTCAAATTCTTCCTTATACATATATTTTGTGGAGTTTGATTCAAAAATGTACTGGTCTTCGAGGTAGATTTCAAGATTATTGTCATTAGGCATTGCCATTATAACTTTAGAATTGATTAATTTATATGTGTCGGGAATTTGACAGCAAGAATAATTGTGTCATTGTTGTTTTTCAGTAATCCAGTTCGTAGATTCTTTAGTTTGTAAAAGTCAAGGCTCGTCAACCTGATTTCTGTTGCTCTCAATAAAGTTGCATGTACGATTCCGTGTCTGATTAGTCCTATATTGTGGATAAGTTGGTCCAATTTTTCCTTCAACAACTCTATTTTGAGAATCTGATCGAGTTTTAATTGGTGTTCAATAATTTTCTTTTCATTTTCAGTAGTTTCTTGATATGTTTTAATTATTCTATTCCTATCTGATTCAATGATTTGCTTCAAATTCGTGATAGAGTAGTTTAAAAAGGAATTTATTTCAATTTTTCTGTTTAAGTTATTTAATTCTTTGTCTTGTTTCTTTTCAATCGTGTTCAAAGTATTTAGAATTGTTTGTCGATCATCATCGCTCATTGTACCAAAGAGGAATTTTTCTGCGGTCGCAACGAGATTGATAAGTCTTCTTCTTTGCCTAACTCTGGGATCAATAGCTGATAACTTTGCGTGAATGTTCTCTAATTCATTTTGGATAAATGGATCGTTGATAATTCCTAATTTGTGAATGTTTTCTTCAATAGCGTTTATCGCACTTTTGATTTCATTGATACTGATTATATGAAGGATGGTTTTAGTAGTCGTTATAATTTCCGTTTGTCCAAGGTTAATAGTTGTGTATCCATTTTCGGACACTATTGGATTCAATGTAAGAATTCCTGTTGTTGATTGGATAAGTACGGTTAAGATGAGAAATATTGGCATGAGGGGCTGAAAAATGTATAGGTTTAAAAGACAATACGTTAGAAAAGCTGAGCTTGAGCTATTTCGATAATCATTTTTTGTCTAAGATAAGGCATATTTGATTGTGTGAAATCAATTTTTTGGTTTTTGCTGATATATCGAGCAAACATACAACTGAATACTCCACAATCACTTACGTTAGCTTGAAGCGGAATATTGCTGGCATGTTCTTTTATAAATTCTGTTGTATATAAAGTCTGTTTTAATTTATCTAATGATGCTTGTGCCAAATAATCTGCTAATTTAGTTAGTTCCATAGGGTTTTGATTCCCTAAAGAATCGTAATATTTTATAGATTTTTGTTTAATGTTGATTATTGCCATACACCAATGGTTATTATTAACGTGTATTGGAATTAATATTGTATTGAATAAAAATAAATTGACCTTTATGGTCCATCTGCGCACTGAGTTATATTCAGCTTCTAATACGGGTTTTTGACATCTTGTTGCACACTTTGCTCTGTTATTACATTTAGATAGAAGTGCCCACAAATGACAAAAATTCATAAAATAACCTGGGTATCACTGGATGGCAACACACAAAACCAGATCGATCATGTTCTGATACAACAACGTTGGGCCTCGAGCATACTTGACGCCCGTACATACCGAGGAGCCAATTGTAACTCAGATCATTACTTAATCAAATTAACCTATCGATGTCGTATGTCAAAGGCATATTCAGTGAAGACCAGCCCCCTACAAAGATTTGATATCGTAAGGTTCCGAACGGCATCTGTGGCCGAAAATTTCACAGAGGCCCTCGGCAACTAGCTGGCTCCCATCTTATCAGACGCATCGTCAAAGACGAGCAACGAGCTCTGGATGAAAGTGGAAGCGGCTATCAGGACCGTGGCAGAACAAACGATCGGATAACAAGCCTGGCGCAAGAGGAATGATTGGTTCGATGATGAGTGCCAGAAAGCATTAGATAAAAAGAATGAGACGTAGAAAGAATACGTAGGTAAGAAAACCAAAGATAACCTTATGAAAATCTCAGAAGAGTAGCGAATAAGATAATTAGGATTAAGAAAAGAAAATACTATGACGACCAATTGTGAAGTATAGATGTAAGTTTAGCGAGCAATAACACAAGCCAAGCATACAAAGTAGTGAAATGCCTGAAACGTGGTTATCAGCCCAAAATCACGCTCTGTCCTAATGACAGCGGCAACATTATCGCTGATGAAAGCAAGATTAAGGGAAGATGGGCATCATATTTCAAGAACCTCCGTAATCCTCCGCACAGCTTCTGAACATCGGAGCCTATAGATTTCTGTGGAGAGCTTCCATTGGCCCCACCAACTCTGGATGAAGTTTGTTCCATCATCAAAGCCCAAAAGAATAATAAAGCGCCGGGCATTGATGAGATTCCAGTGGAGCTCATCAAATATGGTGGCAGTAGTGTTCATCAAGCTATTCACAAAGTCATCCAGTACATTCGGCAACAAGAACATATGCCAAAAAAGTGGAGCCAATTAATTATATTCCCTATCCACAAAAAAGGTGACAAGCTACAGTGCGAAAATTATAGAGGCATATCACTACTTTGTACGGCGAACAAAATATTTTCTAAAATCTTAGAAAATAAAATCGGATCATACGCCAATAGTATTATTGGGAAGTAACAAGGTGGTTTTAGAGCAGGTAGATCAACAAACGACCAATTGTTCACAGTCAAGCAGGTACTTGAAAAATGCTAGGAGTTCAACATAGACGTACACCTAATTTTTGTTGACTTTAAGCAAGCATACGACAGTATTGATCGTAACGTACTGTACCAAATAATGCTTGGCTTTGGCATCCCAGCCGAATTAGTACGTCTTACCAAAATGACAATGATGTCGACAATCTCCCACAAATACAAATATCGAACTAAAGCAGGGGGATGGGCTCTGGAGTACGTCATATGGAAGCTACCTGTCAATACGCGACGTACATTACTATACAAGTCAAGCCAAGTTGTGGGCTATGTGGACGATATCAATATTCTGTCGCGGTCATTAACAACTGCCAAAGAACTCTTCCTGAAACTCGACAGTGAAGCAAAACTAGTAGGGCTACAAATCAACGAAAATAAAACAAAGTTCATGACACAGTCGAGGAAAAATACCTCAAATACACTAAATATCACACTTAGCGAATAAAGTATCGAGAATGTTAGCGGATTTGTGTATTTAGACGTCAAAATAACGAAAACGGGCAATGAAAGGGACGAAGTACGCCGAAGAATACAGCTCGCAAATAAAATATTCTATTCAGTATTGATGATCTTGAAGACCAGCTGCATACACAGGAAAACAAAGCTCCAAGTATACAAATCTATGATAAGCCCTGTGTTATGCTATGGGTGTGAAACATGGACCCTAACCCAAGCATCCGCAAATATATTGAACGCATTTGAGCGACGGATCCTGAGGCGAATAATCGGAGCGAAGCTAGATGGGGGCCAATGGCGAATTCAATACAACCATGAGCTGTATGAAATTTTTGACGAGCCGGAGGTCTCAGGGATTGTTAGACTGCGGAAGCTGCAATGGGCTGGACACATGAATCGTATGGACGAGCAACGGATACCCAAGAAGGTATTCGTTGGGAGAACTGAAGGCCGGCGGCCAGTGGGGAAACCGAGGAAACACTGGTCTGACTCGGTCGACGAAGACAGTTCACCGCTGCTCGGATTTCAGAATCGGAAGACACGACCAACTTACCTAGACAGTTGGAGGCGCTGTTTGCAGGAAGCGAAGGCCCGAGATGGGCTGTAGTGCTAAAAAGAAGAAGAAGAAGTAGATGTTAATGATATTATCGTTTAACCAATTTAATCCATTTAATGTCTGAATATCACTCCTTGTGATATTAATATTGTCGCGTGTTATGGTTCGCGGCCAATAATTTAATGTTCCGGGAAAGTGAAAATGCAATGTCTTTTAAATTAAATTAAAAGAATTTATTTAATTTGTCAAAAATGCACAATCACTTCACTAACAATTTAACAATTTTAATTTTCACTATTAAAATTCTACCTTCCACTTGTCCATAAATTTCTATCGCAATTGTCAACTAAAATCACTTCACACTCAAACAATCAATATCAACTGTACTTCACGTATCACAGTTTTCTATCGCGGTTGTAATGAATGATCCCCCTATTCATTCAGCTCGCCTTTATATAGGGTCTCTAATCATTCAACTCAGTTCTCGTACATTGGTGAATTAGCGGGAACATTCCAGCAGGTAATGAATGGGCAGTGACTCACTTTCAGATGTTGATAATGCTTGTTAGGTTCTCGTGATTTCGAGTAAATTCAGTTGTTGATGTTCTTAATGGTTGTGAAAACAATTGCGACAGTAGCTCACAGAATTATTTGTACATGTAACAATATTATATTTGGAAACTTTGATTTCGTCAGAAGAACCCTTTCTAGATGCATTTTGTAGAATAAGTTTTTGGCTTTCATTAAAAATTTCGCTGTTAGTATTATGATTTCACTGGTTTACAACTGAACTCTTCTATATTTTTGCTTTGGTCTGCATATTTTAGTTCTTTCTTAATGTTTGTCGGATGAACATTATCTAGTTTTGATTTCCTATATTTTAGGAGGTTTTTACGTCTAGCGGCTTTATAGTTTTTGATGAAACCTTTAGATCTGGTCTCATTCTAATCTATTCAGGTATTTGTTCTTGGTTTTTTCAATATTTGACTCTATTTTCTCAAAATTCACTTGACCGCTTTGAACTTCTTTTGGAGTACATTTTATTGTCGAGTGATATCTTTCATTATAGGTCCTGATAGCCGTTTGAATTGTACTTCCTACAGAGAGTTTCGTTCTATCAATTGCTAGAGTTCTGAATTTTTCAAGTATAGTATTATGTAGCTTCCTGTATAACTATGAGGTTTAGTTAAGTGTAAGATTATATCTCCACTAAACTCATTCCCTGCGAGAATTTTCTTTGGCTTACCAATTTTCGCAAAATGATCTTCTAATTGTTCAATAATTGTTACATGGTTTCTGTCGCTTAGCTTCAAATTTAGAAAATTTATCTATTATAACTAATAAACTATTTTTCATTACTATAAAAATATCTACGTGGACTATTTCGTTGATATTGGAAGGCGTATTTAAAACGTCAACGAGCCTGATCGTGTTCTTTTCGCTGTGTATTTTTATGAATTATAACTATTATCGCGTCGTATTTTCCTGTATTAAATCGGTGGGTTTGAGTAAAGTGATCCGATTCCATAATGCGAGTGTGAACATCTTAAATTTATTTGCCAAGAATTGAGTTCTTGACCTTTTCATTCTTTATTTGCGATTGTTAGTGCCATCTATTAGTGCCCGCAGGGAGAAAGCTGGTCGACAGGAACATTCTTGGAGGCTAGCATTCTTTGGGGAGTGCCGCCCCCACGGATCCGAGGATATGGGGATGACAAGTAACGACTCTGATTGGATCTGGACTACGCTTTAGACAACGAGCTGGAATTGACACTTTGGGCTGGTGGACGTGATGGTTTCGACCTAGTTGCTTTGCACAGTAGCGCCGAGGTGAAATTCGTGTGTAAATGGCTCCAATTCAACTATCATACCGTCTCCATCCCGGTAAAACCTTGGCACGCCTCGGAGTACGTTTGAAGTTCGCACCATTGGGTGGTGTAGGTTCGGTTGAGACGAACTCCCGATTAGCGCTGGTCTGGCTCTGAGCACTTGTCCCCATAAGGGCTTGTGCCAACCCTCGCATGGCCTCCCTGCTCTGCAAAGATAACCATGGGGCCAAAAAGGCAACTACACACACGAACGGAGATAGCGGCTACGAGGGGGGACCCAATAAAACTGGAGCAAACAAAATCAAAAGATCAAAAACATCCAAAAAATGAAACTAAAAATAATAACAACGACGCAACCAGCGGTTGCAGCCACGATGTCAACAGAACATCGAGAGCTGTACTAACCACGAAAAAAACGAAGACTAACACGACGACAGTGACGGTAGACGAAAAACGGAGAACAGCAGACAGTCTGGTTCAGACTGAGATTCCTACGGCGTTTGTGCGCAGCAAAAAAATTATGCGAACGCCCGAGCGTCCTATTAAGGAGAAGCAGGAAACTCTGCAAGATGCTTCAGGTGTTCGAGCAGTGGAAGATAACATAAAGAGCACCAAAAATTCGATTGTCGCCGCTGTGGTCGTTACTGAAGCGACCGATGCAAGGGTCACAAGCAAAGAGTGACCAGACACCGCGTGATTGTACCGCCAACGTTGAAAATGTGGCGGAAGTATTGCACTCGGAAACGGAAAGCGATAACCTCTCCCAAGGATGGTTGCAAGGTACAATTGCGGCCGAGCGGTATGAAGAAGAGAGGCTACTCCGAAAAGCGGGAGATGTTCTGAAAAGAATACAAGCTGCGTGCGACTCCCCAAAAATCAGCAAAGCAGCAAAGGCAGGGCTCCTTGAACTAAAGGAGCTCCTAGATCGCATAGGGCACTATCGGAGGAGCTGGTTAAGGGCCGAAGACGAAGAGAAGGCTAAAGAAGCGCTTGGGGCGAAATCTGAAGGCGACATGCAGATAGCTCCATCATTAAAAGTCAATAAAAGAATGGCGTCTAGCCCAATCAAAGGAGATCGGGATAAAAGAAGGAAGGAAGAGGCACTTGATGGGCGTGGAGCACCAGATCAGGGGTTCCAGACAGTGCTTAAAAAAGGAGCGAAGAAAGCCGAAAAGAAACTCCTTCAAAAAAGCCAGAAAGTAAAGTTCTTGTGGACGCCCAATTAGAAAAAGGACTCGATGTAAAACAGGAGAGGCAGAAGCCCCGACGAAGACTCCGGCAGCAGGCACTGCTTGTAAAGCCCAAAGATGGCTGATCCTACGCGGAGTTACTGCGGGACATCAGGGGAAACGTAAGGCCCGAAGACACCAATACCACCATAAAAGTAGTACGACCAACGCGGTCGGGCCACATACTGGTTGAATTCGGAGCAGAGGCCGGCAATTAAGATGCCTTCTGTGACGCAGTAAAGAAAGTCCTCGGCAAAAGCGCAACTATAGCCTCGCTCGAGCCGATGGCAACGATCGAAATACGAGACATAGACTGCGTGACGGATCTGGCCAAGGTAGGAGAGGCCATCAGAAAGGAGTTTCCTAGCGCGGGAAGGATCAAAGTGAGACTGACACCAGAAAACAACAGGGGACAACGCATGGCCATAGTTGACTTGACCGAAAAGGACGCCGAACAATTCCTGAACAAGGGCAAAGTACGAATAGGGTGGGTTGTCTGTAGGATACGGCGAAGAGCAACGCCTCTTCAATGCTTCAAATGCCTTGGTTATGGTCACACTACACAAGTACGCAAAGGACCCGATTGGAGTTCCCTATGTTACAAATGCGGTGAAATGGGACATAAAAGGAAAGAGTGTACGAAGGAGGCACACTGTATTATTTGCAAGGATACTGATCCAAAATCTGATTCCGGACACGTCTTGGGATCAGGAAAATGCCGGGTGTTCCAGGAAGCCCTAGCCAAGGCAAAACCTGAGCTTCGATGACCCACATCCTGCAGCTAAACTTACACCGCAATTCAACCGCCCAAAATCTGCTTGAGCAGTTTGCGAGGGACATGAAAGCCGACTTCTTGCTGCTGAGTGAGCAACACCATAGTAAAAGTCCTGCATTATGGTATTCTGATGAAACTGGTACAGCCGCCATGTGGGATTGGAGCAGTGACTTTCAAGCGGAGAGTTGTGGACGGGGGGATGGTTTCGTGTGGGTTCGGTGCTCAGGGACCACCTTTTTTAGTGTCTACTTAACGCCTAACGAGCCGATATCATCTTTCCAAGCCAAGCTTAATGCTTTGGAGGGCGCTATCTCGAACGCAGAGGGAAAAGTGCTCGTTTGGGGCGACTTCAATGCTAAAGCAATCGAATGGGGCATGCCTCAGACGGATCCGCGGGGAAAACGAGTCCTGGAAATGGTGGCCAGGATGGCCCTTGTCGTACTAAACACCAGAAATACACTGACTTTCCACCGTATTGGCTGTGAGGGAACCATACCGGACGTGACGTTCGCCTCGGAGTCCCTAGTACGAAGGATACACAATTGGAAAGTATTAGAGGACTACTCAGCCAGTGATCATCAGTGCATTCTGCTTGAGATAAGTGATGCTGCCTCCCGACGTCCTTGCTCTCAACCTTCTACAACTGGATGGAACATCGGAAGGATGGACGTCGAGAGGTTCGTCAAGGCTCTCACAGCAGGTGAGCCGCTGCAGGGAGCTTCGGAGGGGACGGAAGAACTGGCAGCTGAAGACGTGGTGAACTCTACTTTGAGCAGCATTACGACTGCTTGCTGCGCTTCTTTGCCCCTTCGAAAACCCCGGCACGGCAAGCCCCTAGTGTACTGGTGGTCAACTGAAATCGCTAAAAACCGAAGGGAGTTTCACAAGCTTCGACGTGAGGCTCAACTGACACGGAACCGTGACGAGGCATGCAAGCAGGTGGCAGCATATAAGTCGGCCAGGAAATGTCTTCGCAAACTGATCAACAGTAGCAAGGCTTGCTGCTGGCAAGACCTAGTGGACAATGTGAACAAGGATCCGTGGGGCCTTGGCTACAAGCTTGTCATGGGGAAACTTGGTGCCCTACGGAAGCCTTGTATACATGACGCGGAAAAGATGGACGCGATAGTGCGGGGACCCTTCCCCGCCCATCCCGTCCGTGTTGACGCTGTCCATGGTGAAACAGCAGTCGAGTGCCCACTCTTCACACAGCTGGAGCTGGAGGAGGCAGTCCTCTCATTGAAAACGAGGAAGGCTCCAGGTCCTGATGGTGTTCCAGCTGAGGTGTTGCGACTCGTCTATCACCATTGTCCTGACTTGCTGCTCAGCACATTCAGCGCTTGCCTACGGGACGGGTTTTCCCGGTACGAGGGAAGGTGGCGAGGCCCGTGCTGATCAGCAAGAGGAAGGGAAATCCCGGATCGCCGTCTGCATACCGCCAGTTATGCATGCTAGACACGGCTGCGAAAGTGCTAGAGAAACTCATCAAGGGAAGACTCACTGAAGCGATTCGTGCTGCTAGGGACCTATCTCCTCGGCAGTACGGCTTTAGAGCAGGATGTTCTACCATTGATGCAATTGTAGAGGTGGTGAGCGCGGTCCAAAAGGCAGAGGCATATAGTCGCACCAAGCGACGGATTGTCCTGTTGGTGACACTCGACGTCAAGAATGCCTTCAACTCCGCTAGATGGGTGGATATTCTGAATACGCTGGAAAACTCTTTTCAAGTTCCAGAATATCTAATGCGGCTTTTGAGGAACTACCTAAAGGACCAAAGCCTGCTCTACGACACGACACAGGGCCAACGAAGGATGGAAATTACATCGGGTGTCACCCAGGGATCTATCCTTGGTCCGGACCTGTGGAACGTGTCTTACGACGGGCTATTAAGACTTGAGATGCCAGATGAGTCGCGCTTGGTCAGCTATGCGGATGATGTTGCGGCTCTGGTCGCTGGACGCACCGTTGAACAAGCGCAACTTAGGCTAGGTATGCTAATGCGCCGAGTGAGGGACTGGATGGCTGCTCGCGGGCTGAGTTTAGCACTGGGGAAAACCGAAGTGGTCATCTTGACAAAAAAGAGAATCCCTAGAGTAAGGATGATCAGTATTAGAGACATACAAATCGAATTGAAGCCAGCGGTGAAGTACCTGGGGCTACTGATCGACTCGAAGATGAGTTTCTCTGAGCAAATCAGGGCAACGGCTGAGAAGGCTGCTTCGGGAATATCGGCTCTGAGTTGACTTATGGCCAACGTGATTGCAGGCGTGATACCTGTCACCTTCCCTGCTAGAGAGCACCGCGCTATTCACCTGCGCTGAAACGAGGATGCGAGGGAGACAGTTGTCTGCGAAGAGAGACAGCGCTCGCTCAACGATTGGCAGCATTCTTGGGTGGATTGCATGAAGGAAAGGTGGACTGCGCGCCTCATCCCGGATGTGAGACCGTGGCTTAATCGAAAGCATGGTGAGACTGACTTCTATCTGACCCAGCTTTTGAGCGGGCACGGGTGTTTTCGGTCTTACCTACACAGGATCGGTAAGTCACGGTCTTTGCTCAGGAGAGGAGGACAATGCCTGTCACACATTTTTTGCGTGTACAAAATGGGTCAGGCTGCGAAGGGAACTTTACAGGGAGACGGGGAAGCTCACCCCGGATAATATAGTTGCGGTGATGCTCGAATCGGTTGACAAATGGGACCAGGTGGCACATTATGCTCGGGCAGTCCTAAAATATAAAAGGGACTCACAGTAGCCGGGGGCGCTGGGGCTGTGGGATCGCTCTTCTGGCAATTCCTCTTCCCCTCTCCCCTCCCGCTAGGAAAGGGATTCCCCAGCTTGAAGGCGCTCCACGGCATAACAAAACGAGGCCTAGCCCGAAATAATGTGTCAAACGGTTCCAGGCTGGGTCTTCAGGTTAACAGGGGAGGTGTTTAGTGGGTAGTCCAGTCGCGCATGGGAGTCCCACACTGTGTCCATAAATAGCATTCACCTCCCTACCACAAAAAAAAAATGGTGCTCTGTGGACTTAAATGCAACTTTTATGAAGTAATCAGTGTATTCATTGACTTGTGTGATTATTCGTGCCCCTGATAATAGGTAAATATCTGAGTGTATTTTTCAAGTGCTTTCAATATTCCACAAATTTTTTATTACTAAAATATGGCTAGCGGTAGGCGAAATTCGCTTTCAATATTTTATTTTTTAATTTTCATTACTTAATCCTAGAAACTTTTAACCCTAGATATACGATAAAATTTAATACTTTTAACGTAAAGAAATTCATTCAAATTAAGTACGTTCGGGCTTTTAGTGATTTTTTTGTGACAAATATCCTCGCCCATTTAATTTAATGTGTTTATTTTTTCCTGCGAGTTTCTTATTTGTTACTTTATTATAAATAGCTGTAAGTTCTCCACTATACGACATTAAACGTCAAAACTGTAATGAATCCGGATCATCACGAGCCAAATTTATTGAGTGTGATGGATATTGTGCGAAGTCTTTCCACCTTAAATGCCTAGGCATTCCTGCATCCTTTTTTGACATCCGGGCGAAATTTGTCTCAAATATTTTCTTTCGATGTAATGACAGTCGCAAAGTGACAATCTCAGATACGCTCAGAGTATTAAAAGAGCAATCAAAAATTTTGCAAGAAATTCGCAGCAAAGTATGTACTCCTTCCATCAACGATATGGATTGCTCAGTGAACAATCCTCCTGCACTATCGCCAACTTCTGCTGCTAAGAGCTCTGATGTATGTGCTGTGGTTGATGCCAGCAAGGGAGCCATTCCAAAGAAACCTCATCAGCAACTGTCACCTGGTTCTCAAAAGCAACATCATGAACATCATGTACAACAACTACAGCAACAAGCATGACCGAAACATCTACAATTGACGTCTATTCAGCAGAAACCTGAACTTCTGCAGCCGGCTTCTATAACACCGCAACATTTAGTTGATATCGGGACAAACCCAAAGTCTTCATGCACGCCTGAAACCTCTGTTACAAGATTTTTAGCTCAAGGTAATGCTGATACCAAATTGATGATAAGAAATGTAGGCTCACCAGGATCTAAATCTGCCAGCCACGGACCCTTACATGGAGGCGATATGACGACAAACATTACTGCGATGAAACCTGGTGCCCCCTGCGTGCTATATCCCCACCGCTACAAATATTTCTCTCGAGATTAGAATATAGCACACCGGTCGAAGATATCATCGCTCATTTAAAGTACAAACTTAACTTTGCTCCTGAGTTGCTCCAGTGCACCAAGCTTACGCCTGATGGAAAGACGAACAGATTGACTGCGTCTTTTAAAATTACTGTTCCAGCTAACCTAAGTATCTTGCTTGATAAGGAATTTTGGCCATCTGGCGTATTCGTCAAAAAGCTCTCCCCGATTCACAAGCGGAACCATCCTGTATCCTTTCGCTCCAGAAGAAACATCTCTTAGGCCTAGTAATTCATTTTTACTTGCTATTACTAAAATTTTCATGGCTTGGGGACTAAGACTACTGAGCTTCGCATTTCTTCCATCCTTTTTCTGTATAATACCATCTGTCTAACGGAAACATGGCTGACCGATGACATTAGTAATAGTGAGCTACCCCCGAACCATTTAATCTTCCGCAGAGATGGAGACCGTGATGCTACTGGTAAGCCTGACGGTGGAGGCGTTCTAGTGGGTATACATATTTCAGTTACCAGCAAATCCTGTGATGATTTTACTCCATCTTTACCTGTTGAGTGTAAAATTGTGCTAGTCTCTCTATCTGACTATCTTACCTTCCTCGTATCATCCGTGTATATCCCTTGTAACAGTCCTGCTATTGTTTACGAACGATTATTTGTGGAATTCTCGAGCTGCATTAATGCTCGTTTCCCTTCTACCCCTATATTGGTCTGTGGTGACTTCAATTCGCCCTCTTTTGTTTGGAATGATTTGTATGTCTCCATAGTTTCTGGCGGTAGCGTGTCTTTTGCTCTTTCTTCTTTTATTTCCCTCTGTTCTTTCACCCAATACAACACTTTTCCCAATGCCGACAACAAATCGCTTGATCTTGTTCTTTCCAACTTTTTACTTTCTTCTCTGTCCACATCGGTGGCACTCTCATCCTTTGTCAAACCTGATCCTCACCATCCACCACTCTCTATTGAGCTTGCAATCACATCTTCTTGTTCTTTGAAGAATTCCTCACCTTCCCGCTTTAATTTCTTAAAAGCCAATTTATCGAGCATAGAAGCTAACCTTAATGCTGTAAATTGGTATTCCTTCTTCAACAATCTCCACACTGAAGATTGTGTTGATAAGCTCTATATATTTCTTTCGTCCTTAATCTCGAAATTTACTCCTGTGTGTCCAGCAAGAAGACTTAAAGATGCTTCTTGGTTTAATTCAGATGCTGCCATTGCAATTAAAGCTAAAGATGCTGCTCGCAGAAAATTCTTATCCAGTGGTCTTCCAACTGTCCTCGTTGAATTTAAAGATCGTCGTGCTGCGGCCAAGATAATTGCCACTTCTGCACTTCAGGAATATGTTAACCACATTGAAACTTCGTTGATGTCGAATCAAACTCGTGCATTCTGGTCGTACGTAAAATCTTTAAGGACCTCTCATCATGCCCCTGATAATTTTAGTCTAGATGGCGCTACATCGTCTTCTCCTCAAGAATCTTGTGAACTCTCCGCTTCTTACTTTTCTTCCTTTTTTGGTAGGGCGAAACATTCCCCCTCCTCCAACCAATCTTCTTGCGTTTTTTTCTCTACTAATTTTCGTAAAAACCCCTTGCAGGTTGAGCAACTCTTAAATAATCTTGACAACAGCACCAGTGTTTGCCCTGATGGCATTCCAAATTTTCTAGCAAAATCTTTATCTTCTTCGCTTTGTGTTCCCCTTTCAAATATTATAAACTTGAGTTCATCCTGTGGGGTTTTCTCCGCTCAATGGAAAATTGCCCACATTTTTCCTATTTTAAATCTGGTGATCGTAATATCGTCTCAAACTATAGTGTTTTAGTGAAATTCTTGAAAAGCTAGTTTTTGATTTGCTGTATCCACTTGTCCTCCTATCTTTAGCAAATCAGCAGCATGGTTTTGTCAGAAGCAGATCTACCCTTACAAATTTACGTTCTTTTACCCATAATATTGCAGCTACCCCCGATCAACAACAACAAGTGGACGTTAGTTTTACGGATTTTTCTAAAACCTTTGATGCAGTGGATCACTCTCTCCTATTTGAGAAACTTTTAGGGTTCAATGTCCCTAGTTGCCTCTTTTCCTGGCTTCTCTTCTATGTCCTGAATTGTCAATGTGTAGTCACTTTAAACTCTTGCTTCTCTACTTCATTTCGCCCGAGCTCAGGAGTTCCGCAAGGTTCAATACTTGGCTCCATACTATTTTTACTTTTTATCAATGATCTACCTTCTGTTATCACATCTCCCTGTCTCCTTTATGCTTATGACTTTAAGATTTTTCGAGTTAATGATTCCCTGTCAGATGTGGATATCCTTCAAACCGATCTTCAGCGTCTAAGTGACTGGTGTGAATCAAACTACCTCTCCTTAAATGTTTCCAAATGCCATCAGATGACATTCTCCTGTAAAAAATGTCCTCTTCTCTCAACTTATAGGCTTGTCGGTATCCCTTAGAGCAATGTAACTTCCTTCAAGGATCTTGGTGTGCTTTTTGATTGTAAACTGAAGTTTGATCTCCACATTGCTCTAACTATTAAGAAAGCCTCTCGCTTAACTAGATTTATTTTACGATCCGCTTCGTCATTTCAACATATCACATCCTGTATGTGTCTTTACTTCTCACTAGTACGTAGTCATTTAGAGTACTGCTCCCAAATTTGGAGTTCAAGTTCCAGAATATCTAATGTGGCTTTCTAGGAACTACCTAAAGGACCGAAACCTGCTCTACAACACGACACAGGGCCAACAAAGGGTGGAAATTACATCGGATGTCATCCAGAGATCTATCCGTTGTCCGGACCTGTGGAACGTGTCTTGCGGTGGCAATGTGACTTACGATGGGCTACTAAGATGATGCTGTGACTCTGGTCGCTGAACACACCGTTGACCAAGCGCAACTTAGGCTAAGTATGCTAATGCGCCGAGTGAGGGACTGGATGACTGCTCGCGGGCTCAGTTTAGCACTTGAGAAAACCGAATTCGTCATCTTGACAAAAAAGAGAATCCCTAGAGTAAGGATGATCAGTATTGGAGACTTGCGAATCGAATCGAAGCCATTGGTGAAGTACTTGGGGCTACTGATCGGCTCAAAGATGAGTTTCTCTGAGCAAATATGGGTAACGGCTGAGAAGGTTTCTTCGGGAATATCGGCTCTGAGTCGGCTCACGTACTGGACCCAGCCCATCAAGGAGACACCTCTTGATGAGTGCTGTAGGGTCAATGCTAATGCATGGAGCAGAAGTATGGGGTGACGCTCTCAGTTAAGAGGTATACCGAACACATTTGGCACAGGTACAGAGAAGAGGAACACTGAGGATTGCATCTTCGTATCCGACAATCTCTGATTCGGCGGGGAGAGTTATTGCAGGCGTGATACCTGTCGTCCTCCTTGCTAGAGAGCGCTGCGCTATTTACTTACACTGAAACGAGGATCCGAGGGAGACGCTTGTCCGCGAGGAGAAGCAGCGCTCGCTCAACGGTTGGCAGCAGTCTTGGGTGAATTGCACGAAGAGAAGGGGACTGCGTGCCTCATGCTGGATGTGTAACCGTGGCTAAATCGAAAGCATGGTGAGACTGACTTCTATTTGACGAAGCTTTTGAGCGGGCATAGGTGTTTTCAGTCTTAACTGTACAAGATTGGTAAGCCACGGTCCCCCGATTCTCTGTTTTGCCCAAGAGAGGAAAACAATGCCTGTCACACATTTTTTGCGTGTATAAAATGGGGCAGCCTGCGAAGGGACCTCTACAGGGAAACGGGGGAGCTCACCCCGGACAATAGGTGGAGAGACATTATGCTCGGGCAGTCCTAAAATATAAAACGTACTCACAGCAGCCGGGGGCGTTGGGGCTGGGGGATTGCTTTTCTGGCACTTCCTCTTCCCCTTTTGCCTCACGGCATAACAAAACGAGACCTGGCCCGAAGTAGTGTGTCAAACGGTTCCAGGCTAGGTTCTAAGGTTGACAGGGGTGGTGTTTAGTGGGTAATCTAGTCGCGTTCTTGCGAGCATGGGAGTCCCACACTCTGTGCATAAATGGCATTCACCTCCCAAACACAAAAAAGGGCAATTGTTCTATATTTGTGTCTTTTGACGAACTTTGAGGAAATTCAAAACATATTTAGCATAATTTATGAAATTGCATTATTAGGGTATTTGATTCCTATTCTTCTCCGTCGTAATTTTCTTAGTAACCTATATGCACTTTGACAAAATTTCATTTATATCTTATGAAGAAAATGCCTTAACATCATACTATTATTTGTTAATATTCAGTGATCAGGAGAACAGTGTGAAAGGAAAAACCCGTCTGCAATATTGTTGCAACAAATACTTCATCAAACGTTTGGCGGAATACAAAGTTATGATAGTTTAAATGTGGAAAATGAAGACTACAAAAATGTACACTTTTCCTTTTACGTGTTTTTTTTTTACCCTAATTTTGTTCTTTTGTCTTATATTTTTATTATTTATCGTTCAATTAATCATGGTTACAATTTTTCTTTTGGTTGAAACCAAGGGAAACGTTCTTAACATAGACCGTATGATGATATTATTAGCGTACTCACGTCTTTCTTACTCCTGACTCAGTTTCTCTATGGATACTTGTGATAACTATCCACCCTGACAATAATGCATCAAATAAATCGATCCGATTCCTCGCTCGTAAAATTTTCACCTCTGCTGTCGTCGACTGCGTATACGAGAACTACTTACGATGTAGGCACATTTGTTCAACAACTTTACAGTCGATTTGCGGGTACCAGTCTGCCGAATGAGCGCCGTTGTTCCCGTGATGACTCGTTTTGCAGCTTTTATGCCGATATTTTCCCTATTGGTTTTCTTCTCTTATCCTTGCGCAGAATACTACAAATTTTCGTCCTTGAAGTATTCACGTCAGTCGTTTCCATAGTGTGCAAACTGTCGAATTTCCTGCCAATTATCCTACAATTTTGTGGAAAACTTCTTCACCTCAAGATGTTGGTTACGTAGCTAAGACTCACTTTTGTAAAAAATAATTTATTAACATGGATTCACGAATCACTTGTTTGCGTCACCACTAACATGTACAGCTATATTTCCCACAAATATATTACATCAAATAAACTCGACTAATGTTTTCCGGGAAAGATTAAAAACAGATGTTGCACAATTTCAGGCTGATTAATTTCATTTCTGCACGTAATGCCAACTAGCAAGTGATTAAAATGTTGCGGACACGAAACCTGATGTCAAATTGTTGATTCATCATGCTGTTCGTGGAAATTGATGACCCAAGGGATTACAAGGTGCTTGTCAGTTTCTAACTTGAGTTAATGGTGTTTTATAGATAGTTTAACATTGAGTTAGCACATTGTTTGTCACTTACTCTGCAGCTCCGTACGTCTCTCTTTTTTGTTCGCTCAACACCCGTAAACGTCAGTGGCGTAGAGTGTAGAGATCTGTCACACAACCTTATCCGTTGATTGGGACATTTAAATACAGGGGTGACAGATCTTGGCAGAATATCGATCCGCGGAATCGAGGTTATCACATAACGCACACATTTCTTTGACGGTCCTTTTATTCAGTTGTGAGGCACTCATCATCATTATTGTTAAACGACGGTCTGATCTCACCAGAACCCTCACACGTTCAATGTTTCCGTCATTTTTTTAAGTTGACGGTCTCCCTGAGTGAGGTTGATTTGAACGTAATCTCGTACTTCCAAAAATGATTTGTGCGAGGAGAGAACTTGGGTTCTTGACAAGCAATGTTTCCCATAGGTCTGTTTCAACTTGTCAAAAGTCACACTCATGGATACATCATGTTTAACACGAACTTCATTGCACAACAATGCTCTAAGTTACGATGCTACATTTTTGTAACACACAACAAAAACACAAGTTCACTGATGGGGCTGTAGAAAATAACGTGTGATTTGTACGAAGTTTAAGCTTGCACGGAGAAAGGGGAAGGGATATAAAAACTGGTCTAGCTCAGTTGACAAACCGTTGTGAGATCACACGCAGTGACGCAAGCTTCATTACTTTTTTCACACATCTTTTATGTATGTATATCGAAACTGTTTTTAATGTAAAGAATACACTGGCAGCTACAAAATGAGACCAACATTTTGACAATCGGGTACAAATTGTTGGTACAGTGACCTTCCAACCGCCCTTCAACTTTTCTAAAGTACTACAAATTTATACTTTTTGGAAAATTCAGACGCTGATCTAGGCGTTAAGACTAAAATATTCAAGGATCCGTGAGGCCTTGGCTACAAGCTGGTCATGCGGAAGGTTGGTGCCCTACGGAAACCTTGTATACATGACGCGGGAAAGATGGACGCGATAGTGCGCGGACTTTTCCCCGCCCATCCCGTCCATGTTGACGCTGTCCATGGTGAAACAGCAGTCGATTGCCCACTCTTCACACAGCTGTAACTGGAAGAGGCAGTCCTCTCATTGAAAGCGAGGAAGGCTCCATGTCCAGATGGTGTTGCAGCTGAGGTGTTGCGGCTCGGCTATCACCATTGTCCTGAATTTCTGCTCAGCACATTCGACGCTTGCCTACGGGACGGGGTTTTCCCGCTACGATGGAAGAGGGCGATGCTCGTGCTAACCAGCAAGGGGAAGGGATTTCCCGAATACCGCCCGTTATGCATGCTAGACACGGCTGGGGAAGTGCTAGAGAAACTCATCAAGGGAAGACTTACTGACGTGATTCGTGCTGCTGGGGACCTATCTCCTCGGCAGTATGGCTTTAGAGCAGGACGTTCTACCATTGATGCGATTGCAGAGGTCCAAAGGGCAGAGGCAGATAGTCGCACCAAGCAACGGATCGTCCTGTTGGTGATCCTCGACGTCAGGAATGCCTTCAACTCCGCTAGATGGGTGGATATTCTGAATAAGCTGGAAAACTCTTTTCAAGCTCCAGAATATCTAATGCGGCTTTTGAGGAACTACCTAAACGACCGAAATCTGCTCTACAACACGACACAGGGTCAATTAAGGTTGGAAATTACATCGGATGTTGCCCGGGGATCTATCTTTGGTCCGGACCTGTGGAACGTGTCTTACGACGGGCTACTGAGATTTGAGGTACCAGATCAGTCGCGCTTGGTCAGCTATGCGGATGATGTTGCGGCTCTGATCGCTGGACACACCGTGGAACAAGCGCAACTTAGGCTAGGTAAGCTAATGCGCCGAGTGAGGGACTGGATGACTGCTCGCGGGCTCAGTTTAGCACTGGAGAAAACCGAAGTGGTCATGACAAAAAAGAGAATCTCTAGAGTAAGGATGATCAGTATTGGTGACTTACGAATCGAATCGAAGCCAGCGGTGAAGTACCTGGGGCTACTGATCGACTCGAAGATGAGTTTCTCTGAGCAAATCAGGGCAACGGCTGAGAAGGCTGCTTTGGGAATATCAGCCCTGAGTCGACTTATGGCTAACGTAGGGGGACCCAGCCCATCAAGAGGACGCCTCTTGATGAGTACTGTAGGGTCCATGCTACTGTACGGAGCAGAGGTATGGGGCGACGCTCTCAGCGAGGAGGTATGCCGAAAACCACAGGTACAGAGAATAGGAGCACTGAGAATCGCATCTTCATATCCGACAGTCTCTGACTCGGCAGTGAGAACTAATGCAGGCGTGATAGCTGACACCCTCCATGCTAGAGAGCGCTGCGCTATTTACCTGTGACGAAACGAGCATGCGAGGGAGATGGTTGTCCGTGAGGAGAGACAGCGCTCGCTCAACGATTGGCAGCAGTCTTGAGTCAATTGCACGAAGGGAAGGTGGACTGTGCGCCTCATGCTGGATGTGAGACCGTGGCTTAATCAAGGGCATGGTGAGACTGACTTCTATCTGACCCAGTTTTTGAGCGGGCATGGGTGTTTTCAGTCTTACCTGCACAAGATCGGTAAGTCACGGTCCCTCTTTTGTCGGTTTTGCCCAGGAGAGGAGGACAATGCCTGTCACACTTTTTTTGCGTATATCAAATGGGTCAGGCTGTGAAGGGAACTCTACAGGGAGACGGGAGAGCTCACCCCGGATAATATAGTTGCGGTGATGCTCGAATCAGTTGACAAATGGAACCAGGTGGCACGTTGTGCTCGGGCAGTCCTAAAATATAAAAGGGACTCACATCAGTCGGGAGTGCTAAGGCTGGGGGATCGCTTTCTGGCAATTCCTCTTCCCCTCTCCCCTCCCGCTAGGAAAGGGACTCCCCAGCTTGAGGGCGCCCCACGGCGTAACAAAACGAGAACTGGCCCGAAGTAATGTGTCAAACGGTTCCAGGCTGGGTCTTCAGGTTGACAGGGGAGGTGTTTAGTGGGTAGTCCAGTCACGCATGGGAGTCCCACACTCTGTGCATAAATAGAATCCACCTGCCTACCAGAAAAAAGAACAAAAAAAAAATTTTGCAAATCGGTTGGAAAATATAGCCACAGTAATGCCATAAAGGGAAAAAGTTCCCAAAACCTGCTTATTTGACCACTTGGAAGAATAACTTTTATTTTAATTTGTTTGATTAGCTCATGTATTGATTTTAAACGGTGAAAACATTTTTCTAATGTACACGTGGCTTTTTATACAGACAAGTTTGTTTTTTACGCTGTATTCCTATTTGAACCCTCATAAAAATTAGTTAGTTTGTAAATAATGCTACAAATTTGTACTAATCGTGAAGAATATACTGGCAGCTACAAAATGAGGCCAACATTTTGACAATTGGAAGGAAATTGTGGGTACAGTGACCGATCATAGCTAGAGATCTGCCAAAGAAATTGACGTGTTTTAGGAAAATCCAAGTCTATGCCTTCTAAACGTCATAAAAGTAAGTATTTTCACGCAAAGTACTACATATTTACATTTGACGGAAACTACATAAAAGCAGCTACAAGATGACACCAACATTTTAACAATCGGATGAGAATTGCGGGCACAGTAAGCGACCAAACCTGGAAATCTGCACGAAAAGTGCACGTGTTCTAGAAACAGCCATTTCTACGCCTCTTACACGCTAAATACATAATTTGCCTTAAATATTTTCTGACCACCAAAACACTGGTTACGGTTAACAGCTGCAATGTGTTGGGCACGTAAATCGTATGGATGAACAACAGATACCCGAAAAAGCATTTGTCCGGGGAACTGAAGTGCGGTGCTCAGTGGGGAAGCTGAGGAAACGCTGGTCTGACTCAGTTGATCAAAGTAGTTCATTACTGCTCGGATTTGGAAACTTGAGGACGCGATTGATGAAGGGAGAAATTTGGAGGTAATTTTTGCTGGGATCGAAGGTCTGAGTGGGGCTGTAGTGCTACAAAAAAGAAGACGAACGAATTAAAAAAAAATCTCCGTTGGCAGCACCAGCCGGAAAGGTAAATTTCTCGTATGTAGCGCAAGGGTTCGAAAAAGAATTTGGCTTGCCTACTACTGGACTTCTTACTGCAATTTTTGTAGCACCTTATGGGTATTAAATAACATAAAAAGAATCTGTCACCATTCGTATTTGGAGACCCTTCATAGAGGCGCAAATATATAGTATGGATCACATATTGCAAATCGGCGGGTAATAAATTGTTATAAACATATTTATTCTCGTTTCGCCCACCTCACATTTGCTGTTTATAAATTTTACAGTGGTTACCACGCAAAGGTGATAACTTGTCGGCTTAAATAGCTCAAATATTTAATTTCAAAAGATTTACATAAAATTTTAATCAGCACTTGCATTGCCATTAATATATACATTTTCGATTCTTTTCTGAACCATCAGGGGCCGTTATTTTGAATTTTTATAGACAACGGCTGCTAAAATTATTAAGCTGTAAACTTTCGAATTTTTTATTTGTCATCCGATTTGCATAATTAAATTAAATTAACTTGCCTTAATAACTTATAATTTCAAGTTTTATCGGAATCTGTTGAGAAACTTGGCTGCTAGAGGGCTACAGAAATAAAAAAAAAATGTTTATGTCACCCCCCCCTGTATGGGGAGACCCACTTAAAAACTTTAAAATATGTTCTTACACTGCAAATTTCAAGAGGCACCACTTTTGACCTACGTAGAAAATTTCCTCATTCTAGCTCATGTGGTTTGCGAGAAAACTTGTGACGCACGAGCAAACAGACGGACGGACAGACAGACAAGCAAGTCACGATTTAATAATTTTTTAAGGGATTGTTAAAAATATTTTACAATATTTAAAAAATATTCTGATTTATAAATACGTTCAAGATAAGTCATTTAAAACGTTTCCATGAAAAAAATTCATTATTTCAGTTGCTACTAAAATAGCGAATGGCGCTTGCCTCCTGACCTTTGGGGGCCGCCATTTTGAATGCATGCATTTGATTTTGGACTATTTTAAATCTTTGTGAGCTGGGACCTCATCAATCAATGTGCCAAATCTCGTTCAAATCGGTGTTGCACTCTAGACAGTGCAAAATAATTCAATTTTTAGTGAAAATGGCAGCTAAAAATGTTGGGTTTTAAATTTTCGACTTGTTTATTTTTCATATAATTTTAATAATTTTCTGCCAAATACAAGAACATAGTACAGAGATTCATGATCTCAAGTTTCATCAAAATCCGTTGGAAAACGTGACCACTAGAGGGCCAAAAAAACCTGAAAAAAACGCATATTTAAACCACCGCCATTTTGAAATTTGCGCATATATGATCACCAAAATATCAAAGTCTGTAGACCTAAGTTATTTCTATCTTTAAACCACGTTTCATAGATGTCGGATCAAAACTACGACTTTTCAAGCCTTTGAAGTTTTGAGCTTCAACTGGCCGCCATTTTGTTTTATGCGACCTGACCTCCCCTTTTTTTACATAAATTTTTAGGGACTTATAATTTCCATCAAACCCTTGAATTTCATGAACATTTGTTGAAAGCTTTGGCCACTATTACAACAACAAAATTTTGCACGTTTTTCGACCTTTGAGCGGCCGCAATTTTGTTTCTGCCGTACCGACTTTGGATTTTTTATTGTGAGATTCATCACATACATCAGTGAACCTTTGTACCAAATTTCATCCAAATCGGAGCTATACTTTGGTCAGAACAGAAATCACGATTTTTTGTCTAAAATGGCCGCCATTTTGTTTTTGCCTGGCTGATATAGCTGGTTCACGAACTTAACCGAGATATTTATCCAATACACCTTTCCTGAAAATTTGGTGCAAATCGGAGCAAAATTGCAACAATTTCGTTATATCCCATATATTTATATTTATATTTATGTATATATATATATATATATATATATATATATATATATATATATATATATATATATATATGTATATATATATATATATATATATATATATATATATATATATATATATAAGATACTCTCCGCAATAGGTAAAATTCTCTCGAGAAATTTACCTGAAAAAGATTATAAATGGTCACTCGCTTTTATTACAATGTATGGAACCTACTGTGATGTGCTGGGATATGTGGCCCCGGTTTTTACAAGTAATATTTCTCAGTACAAACGTAATGCAAAATGATCTAGTACCATCTTATTTAGACAGATTCGATGCTTTGAAAGATGTTGTTTCGAGGCCTTAATGTTACGTGGTTATTAAAGGGTTAGGACTGTAAAGTTAGAACCCATTAAATGGTGTAACATATCCAGATACGAGAGGAATATGAGTCAAAAGTACAAAAGTTAATGAAAAATTTGTCTTGTCAAACTTCAACGGTGTGCTTCACTTTCACTACTGAGGTTTTACATTACGATCCTTAACGTGTCATTTACTTCAGATTCCCTTAAAATAACTAATACACAGCGACGATTTTTTGCTCGTTTACTCAATCTTTGCTAGTAAAACTAGAAATTAAAAACTCCTTCAATTTCCCTTGAAGAACGTATATTTTCAAAATATTTCAAAACACAGAAAATCCTGACAGATAATGCATCAATTCCTACCAAAGATGTCTGGTAAAAGTGCAGAGATGGAGAGCACTAGACATTGCATCCACATACTGAAAATCGACATAATGGAAAAGGAGGAAACACATTATAGAATCACCGGATAACACAGATAGCCTGCGGTAGCTTGTTGAATTCATGTTCAGAAGAAATATGATGATAAGCTCCACTTATTTTCCAAAACAAAAAATTCATAAAGGCTTGGACATCACATGATGACCACATTTCAATCAAATAATTATATTCAAATTAATGAGAGATAAATTTCTCATATATTGAACACTTGGTGGGCCCGCAGAAGCGCCAATTGATAATTCCGAACCATTAAAGACGCCAAATCACATACACTTTTGAAACCAAGGCACAAGAAAGATCATTAGGGTACCATTTAATTATCCTTAGAGATTTCCAGAAGATAATATGCGTGAGATGTACATTATAAAAGACATCATAATCAAATGAGCCACGACGTGAATCAATTTTTTGTTTTGTTTTTTTTTTTGTGGTGGGAAGGTGAATGCTATTTATGCACAGAGTGTGAGGCTCCCATGCTCGCAAGAAGGCGACTGTACTACCCACTAAACACCTCCCCTGTCAACCTGAGAACCCAGCCTGGAACCGTTTGACACATTACTTCGGGCCAGGTCTCGTTTTGTTACGCCGTGGGGCACCTTCAAGCTGGGGAGTCCCTTTCCTAGCGGGAGTGGAGGGGGAAGAAGAAATGCCAGAAAAGCCATCCCCCCGCCTCAGCGCCCCCGGCTGTTGTGAGTCTCTTTTATTTTTTAGGACTGCCCGAGCATAATGTGCCACCTGGTTCCATTTGTCAACCGATTCGAGCATCACCGCAACTATATTATCCGGGGCGAGCACTCCCGTCTCCCTGTAGAGTTCCCTTCGCAGCCTGAACAATTTTGTACACACAAAAAATGTGTGACAGGCATTGTCCTCCTCTCCTGGGCAAAACTGACAATCGGGGGACCGTGACTTACCAATCTTGTGCAAGTAAGACTGAAAACACCCATGCCCGCTCAAAAGCTGGGTCAGATAGAAGTCAGTCTCGCCATGCCTTCGATTTAGACACGTTCCACAGGTCGGGGCCAAGGATAGATCCCTGAGCAACACCCGATGTAATTTCCATCCTTCGTTGGCCCTGTGTCGTGTCGTTAAGCGGGCTTCGGTCCTTTAGGTAGTTCCTCAAAAGCCACATTAGATATTCTGGAACTTGAAAAGAGTTTCTCAGCGAATCCAGAATATCCACCCTATCTAGCAGATTTGAAGGCATTCCTGACGTCGAGTGTCACCAACAGAACGATCCGTCGCTTCGTGCGACTATATGCCTCTGCCTTTTGGACCGCGTTCACCACCTCTGCAATCGCATCTAAAGCCGTACTGCCGAAGAGATAGGTCCCCAGCAGCACGAATTGCGTTAGTGAGTCTTCCCTTGATGAGTTTCTCTAGCACTTTCCCAGCCGTGTCTAGCATGCATAACGGGCGGTATGCAGACGGCAATTCGGGATTTCCCTTCCTCTTGCTGATCAGTACGAGCCTCGCCACCTTCCATCGTACCGGGAAACCCCGTCCCGTAGGCAAGCGTTGAATGTGCTGAGCAACAAGTCACGACAATGGTGATAGTCAAGCCGCAACACCTCAGCCGGAACACCATCAGGACCTGGAGCCTTCATCGCTTTCAATGAGAGGACTGCCTCCTCCAGTTCCAGCTGTGTGAAGAGTGGACACTCTACTGCTGTTTCACAATGAACAGCGTCAACATGGACGGGATGGGTGGGGAAGGGTCCCCGCACTATCGCGTCCATCTTTATCGCGTCATGTATACAAGGCTTCCGTAGGGCACCAACCTTCCGCATGACCAGCTTGTAGCCAATGCCCCACGAATCCTTGTTTACATTATCCACTAGGTCTTGCCAGCAGCAAGCCTTGCTACTGTTGATCAGTTTGCGAAGACATTTCCTGGCCGAATCATACGCTGCCACCCAGTTGCATGCCTTGTCGCGGTTCTGCGCCCATTGAGCCTCACGTCGAAGCCTGTGACACTCTCTTCGCTTTGCAGCGATTTCCCTTCGCTTTTCAGGGTTTACACTGGGGGCTGCCGTGCCGGGGTCTACGATGGGGCATAGAAGCGCAGCAAGCAGTCGAAATGCTGCTCATAGTAGAGTTCACCACGTCTTTAGCTGCCAGTTCTTCCGTCCCCTCCGAAGCTCCCTGCAGCGGCTCACCTGCTGTGAGCACCTCGACGAACCTCTCGACGTCCATCCTTCCGATGTTCCATCCATTTGTAGAAAGCCGAGAGCACGGACGTCGGGAGACAGCATCACTTATCTCAAACAGAATGCACTGATGATCACTGGCTGAGTAGTCCTCTAATGCTTTTCAATTGTGTATCCTCCGTATTAAGGACTCCAAGGAGAATGTCACGTTCGGTATGGTTCACTAACAGCCAATACAGTGAAAAGTCGGCGTATTTCCGAAGTTTAGTACGACGAAGGCCGTCCTGGCCACCATTTCCAGGACTCGTTTTCCTCGCGAATCCATCTGAGGCATGTCCCATTTGATTGCTTTAGCGTTGAAGTCGCCCCCAACGAGCACTTTGCCCCCTGCGTTCGAGATAGCGCCCTCCAAAGCCTGAAGCTTGGCTTGGAAAGATGATATCGATTCATTAGGCATTAGGTACACACTAAAGAAGGTGGTCCCTGAGCACTGAACCCACACGAAACCATCTCCCCGTCCACAACTCTCCGCTTGAAAGTCACTGTTCCGAACCTAGATTGCGGCAGTACCAGTTTCATCAGAATACCGTTATGCACGACTTATGGTATTGCTCACTCAGCAGCAAAAAGTCGGCTTTCATGTCCCTCGCAAACTGCTCAAGCAGATTTTGGGCAGTTGAACTGAGGTGTAGGTTTAGCTGCAGGATGTGGGTCATCGGAGTTCTGATTTTGGCTTGGCCAGGGCTTCCTGGAACACCCGGCATTTTCCTGATCCTAAGACGTGTCCAAAATCAAGTTTTGGATAAGCATCTTTGCAAAGAATACAGTGTGCCTTCTACGTACACTCTTTTCTTTTATGTCCCATTTCACCGCATTTTTAATATAGGGAACTCCTATTGGGTCCTTTGCATACTTGTGTGGTGTGACCATAACCAAGGCATTTGAAACATTGAAGAGGCGTTGCTCTTCACCGTATCCTGCAGACAACCCACCCAATTCGTACTTTGCCCTTGTTCAGGAATTGTTCGGCGTCCTTTTCGGTCAAGTCAACTATGGCCATGCGTTGTCCCCTGTTGTTTTCTGGTGTCAGTCTCACTTTGATCCTTCCCACGCTAGGGAACTCCCTTTTCATGGCCTCTTCTACATCGGCCAGATCCGTGATGCAGTCAATGTCTCGTATTTCGATCGTTGCCATCGGCTCAAGTGGGGCTATAGTTGCAGTTTTGCCGGGGAGTTTTTTTTACTGCGTCGCAAAATGCTTCTTTATTGGCGGCCTCTGCTCCAAATTCGACCAGTATGTGGCCCGACCGCGTTGGCCGTACTACTTTAATGGTAGTATCGGTGTCTTCTGGCCTTACGTATCCCCTAATGTCCCGCAGTACTTCCGCGTAGGGACGGCCATCTTTGGACTTTTCGAGCATTGCCTGCTGCCGGGGTCCTCGCTGGGGCTTCTGCCCCTCCTGTTTTGCATCAGGTCCTTTTTGTAATTGGGCGTCCGTGCGAGCTTTACTTTCTGGCTTTTTTCGAAAGGGTTTCTTAGCGGCTTTCTTCGCTACTTTTGTAAGCACTGTCTGAAACCCATGATCTGGTGCTCCATGCCCGTCAAGTGCTTCTTCCTTCCTTCTTTTATCCCGATCTCCTTTGATTGGCCCAGATGCCATTCTTTTATTGACTTTTAATGGTGGAGCTATCTGCATGTCACGTTTAGATTTCGCCCCAAGCGCCTCTTTAGCCTTCTGTTTGCTCCTCCGGTAGTGCCCTATGTGATCTAGGAGCTCCTCTAGTTCAAGGAGCCCCACCTTTACTGCTTTGCTGATTTTGGGGTGTCGCATGCAGATTGTAATCTTTTCAGAACATCTCCCGCTTTTCAGAATAGCCATTCTTCTTCGTATTGCTGGGCGGCAGTTGCACCCTGCAACCAACCTTCGGAGAGGTTATCGCGTTCCATTTCTGAATGAAGTACTTCCGCCACATTTTTGACATTGGCAGTGCAATCACGCGGTGTCTGATCACTCGTTGCTATTCGTGCCGTAATCTCCTCGTTAGCTTCAGGGTGTTTCTGTGCTATATCGGGATTAGTGACCCTTGCATCGGTCGCTTCAGTAACGATCACAGCAGTGATAATCGAATTTAGGTGCTCTTTATATTATCTTCCACCGCTCGAACACCTGAAGCGTCCTGCAGAGTTTCCCGATTTTCCTTAATAGGACGCTCTGGCATTCGCATCATTTTTTTGTTGTTTCCGAACGCCGCAGGAATCTCAGTCTGAACCAGGCTATCTGCTATTCTCCGTTTGTTGTCTGCCTTCACTGTCATTGTGTTATTCTTCGTTTTTGTCGTGGTTAGTACCGCTCTCAATGCACTGTTAACATCGTGGCTGCAACCGCTGGTTGCGTCGTCGTTGTTATTATATTTTGTTTCTTTTTTTGGATGTTTTTGGTCTTTTGATTTTGTTTGCTCCAGTTTTATTGGGTCCCCCCTTGGAGCCGCTATCTCCGTTCGTGTGTAGTTGCCTTTTTGGTCCCATGGTTACCTTTGCAGAGCAGGGAGGCCATGCGAGGGTTGGCACAAGCCCTTATGGGGACAAGTGCCATCGATAATTCCACTCAATAGATCGCCTGATCATCATGGAGCTGTTAGAATTCCTCCTTTTCCAAAGACCAACTTGTTCGATAATTGAAAAAGAAAAGAGAAAAGACGTGTAGCAAATGTCAAACACCAAATATAACTGTTTCTATGTAGAGTTTTTCCCAGATTTCTTGGATTTGCTGTTGACTTTTACATATTCAATGTGATCTTTAAACCCAAAAATCAAAGTCTAAATTACTTATAAAATTCTTTGAAGCTACATGATTGATTTGTTTATTTTAATATTTTTTTCTGAAAAATTATTAGAGAAGTTAAATGTTAGAAGAAGATGGTTTCTATGCGTGTACTGATTCTAATCGGGCCATCACTCTTATTAGATACACACCGGTGATGGCGACCACCATGCTTAGAGGTATGAGGGTTTTAATTTTCCTACTTATGCGAACTCGATATGTTTTTAACTACGAATTATGTTCAGGTTAAATTTCCTCCTGTAAGTAAAGTGATAATGTTTCCATAATTTTTTATTGATAAAAGTAAACACCGTGAGTAGCTAATACACAGCAATACGTTACGTTTTTCCTGTTTATATTCTACATAGATAATACTTCATTCATTCCGTAACTTATTTTCTATACACATACAAATAAGAGTCTGATAAATCAATATATCCATCAAGTAAACTTTAAACGTGATTTAAGGAATCTAAGGTAATACGATTATATAATCCTCTCAACTTTTGTTTTGGGTATCCTAGCCAAGGATTCCTTTCATTGTTCTAGGCTTAGAAAATTTAAATGCTGCTCGTAACGAATTCTGTAGGGCAAACAGAATGTGTCTTACTTTACATTCAATCTGCACCTAGAGTAAATTTCGATTGAAGCTGTGTTGGGCGATGAACAATGCCAATATCATTTGCAGAAAAGCGTTCAAGACGAGCGGTTTGAGGTCAACCACAGGAAGTCTGGAATAACAGAACAATAGCAGATGTACTGAACATTCTTAGTGGCCAGAACAGTGTTCAGAAGACTTGTCTTTGATACTATTTTAACCACAACTATTTCTGATTGTCTCCTTGCACATCGGTAAATTGGAAGTGTAAATAGAAGATAACAGAATGCTGTAGGCAGGTGGACGGAATATTCTTGAACGTTCAATGAGTTAGGGGGGTAAGTTACAAATTGTACTATATTCCAATATAATTTGAATACAGATAAATATATTTGTTGCACTGATTACACAAGTCATTTTAATGAAATCACTTATTCAAAGCGATTGAAAAAGGACATAAAACATCTTTCACAGTATTCAAAATTTTTTTCTTATTCATCTATGAGACAGCGATACAGTTATTCTGATGATCCGATATGCCATCTTCAGAATTGTTTTCTTTTATACAAACAGCTTTCTATGGCACAAAAAAATAAAAGGAAGGAAGATTTCTTATTACATTGGAGTTGTCGACGTGTAATAAGGAATGTTTACATTCAAATGAACGAAAACATAATTCAAAGTCAAAAGCGCGTTATTCAATACTAATCGTTATAAATTTTAAAAGAATATAAAAGAAATTCCAAGCAATAACAATACAAAAACTTAATGGCCCAAATGGCTCCCTAAATTTATACGTTATCAGTTAAACACATTTTATAAAATAGAACTATAGCAAATTCAAATTGATTAAGATTATTACATATTTTATGATTTGATTGGAAAAAGGATAAAAAAACCAACCTATATTATTCAAAATTATTTATAATTTGAACACAACAGTGAACTTTGATCCTACATAGAATATGTTATAACCTAGTTTTAATGAAATCCAGTCAAAACTATTATCTTATACTAAAAAATTTTATTACAATGCTCCTAACCTAAGCGTTTAATTTTATCTTGAGGGGTTTCAGTTGCACTTATTTTATTTACAAATACTTCTTACTTTTATTTAATTCTAGTCAATCGACGGTTGCACGGTTGCTTCTTGTTATACTTAACAATAAATAGGTTAATTAATAATAATTTAATTATATTAAATTTATTTGAAATAACGGAACATTACATGACTTTTAATTTAAGGCATTTGTTAAACATAAAATCGTTATTGAACATCAAATCTGAACTGAACTAGTGAATCAACTGGACTTACTGAATTAACTGAACCTACTGAATGAACTATAATTCTTCAGAAAAAATCCATGTATTTATACAAAATTTCACTCGTCATGGCAAACTGAAACTGTACACTGCCCGATGTCAAATTGGCAAAATGCAAAGTGTGAAATATGAAAATGTACAGAAATGTCGCTACAATCTCTACCATAATAAAATACATATAACATATACCTAACCTACCCCTAATTTTTAACACAAATAAACAACAACACTAAATGTAGCAATAATGAGCTGAAGCTCAAAAACTGAGTAACGGAAAACACAAAAACAAAAAATAAACACGAATAATTTAGATATTGTTATTCAGCCACCAATACCTAGATTGCCCCATCTCAGCTCGATCAGCTTCAACGAACCCAGCAAGTGAGTATCTCCATTGGGATTGTTGGTCTCGTGAATTCAAATTCGGAGGAAATTTTATCTTCTTATTGGTGGCTCGTCTATAAATGTAATATATGTTATGATTGGGCTGCCGTCAGAATCAAAAACATATCGATTCATGACCAAATACACGAATGCTTCTAGAGGAACGAAGCCAGTAGCGAGACAAGTCGCAATATACCCGTCTGTAGGGTGGAACAGCTGTGAAATTCAAGGGTTTTCACTCACAGTTACAGATCATGCGATATGATTCCGAAAAAGTTGTCACTTGAGCAGTTGATAAATTCTTCCATTCGATATATAGTGCTTCCAATCCGTCTCAGGCTTTCTGTACAAACCAGTACACGCACGAAGACACTTCCTTTCGAACACTCTTAATCTCTGCATAGAACTACTAGTAGTTGTACCAGGTCTGACATCCATATGTCAAAATTTGTTCAACCAGGGTCTTGTACAAGATAATTTTGACCTTTTGATCAATGTATGTAGGGCCATGACTATTTTTTGTGCCTTACTGAGCATGATTTTTACATGTTCAGTACAGTACAGATACTGATCGAAATGAACACCGAGGTATCGAACACAGGATTCATGTGGAACCCGTTCTGAACTACCCTCAACAGCCATGATGTGGAAATCTTTCCAATTACGTTTCAGCTATTGACTGACTTCCTGCAGCAATGTCCAAAACAAGATTGTTTTGCACTTCTGCGCGTTGATTTTTATTCGACAATTGTCAGTGTAAAGCTGCACATCTTGAACATTTTTCGGAGATTGCTCTGACCTATTGTAGCTTTTCGGTTTGCCGTATAGATGATCAGATCATCAGCAAACGCTACCAATGGTCGCGTTGGTGAGACATTAAATTCAAAGTCGTTCAATAACTTGCGAATGAATATTGAGAAGAGCAGAAGCGCAGTAACTGTACCCTACTGTATACCATTCAAGACCTTGAATTCACTCATTGTTGTCAGATTTCTATCAGTTACAATAAACGATTTCCCGTATAACATATAGCAAATCATAGCAACAAGGTGTCTGGGGCACCTACCTTAAAGGAGTATAAAAACTAGTCCATCTAACCACTCCCTATCGAAAGCTTTCTTCATATCAATGAGGCATACTCTAGCATTTATTTTCCAACAGATGTCTGAGGTCACCTCCGTTATTGCATGTGTGGTTGAATGCCTCGCATGAAAACCAAATTGGCCATTCGGCATCATTTCATAATTCTCAATGTGGGCGTTTAATACTTTGTTGAGTATCAGTTCAAATGCCTTGCTGATGTTAGGCAGCAAGCTGATTGGGCGATAGCTATTAGTGCATGAAAATTCTTTTCTTTTCTTCAATATCGGAAATACCTTAGCCTTTTTTCACTCATTTGGGAAATATGAATGGCTCAACATGTTGTTGAAAAATATGCAACAACTTCTAATATCAACCTCAGACAAATGTCATAGGACTACATTTGGAATACCATCAGTACCACATGATTTCTTGTTGTTTATCCTGCGAAATATGAAACACAAGTCTTCATAGCTGAAAAAATAATCAAGAAGATTCAAGCTCGGTATGAGGTCAGATGTTAATGTTTCATTGAAATGAAGAACTGCTTGGTCGTTCAGGCTTGATTTGATGTCGGAAACATTTGCTTCAACGACCTCTGAAAATATTGCATTCCCTCTCTCAGGGTTTGGTACATGAATCAATTCAAAATGTGTTCCAATTAGAGCAAGTTTATGCAATCCAACACATATAATCCTGTTTCCATTTCTATCCGGACTTGTACCATCAATTTCGATACCAGCCCTATCGAGAAGATTTATCTCATCATTAGCGACTTCAAGGTTCGATATCTTCACTCGAGACTTCTTGCGGAGTATGCTATTTACTTTCACAAAAACGCCATCTGGGTCTTTCTAGCTAATATCCCTCAATTTTTCCGCCCATTGATTGGTGATCTCACTCCTGAAGTATGAACGGATTAAGTTCCGGACATTTTGTAGGAGTAATTTCAACAAAGCCAACGGGGGATGGTTGTAGTCCAAAAATTGACGATAAATATTGTTGACGCGTGAAAAAAGGAGGCTTTTCAACCTTGCAATGGATGGTGTTTCATATCCTCCCATTTTGTTTCGATGTTTAATCTTGGGAATTACTTTCTCAATCGTTCCCAACCTCAGCTTCTCTAACTTCGACAAATAGAGATCTATTTCATCGTTAGTTAGATTCCTGTTATCAGGAACCACTGAACAAGCGTTGCCATCATTAAAAGGAGGACATTGCTTCTGCTACTTCCAATTAAACTTCTTTTGAAACTTTCCCCTGTCTGTTTTTTTGAAATTCAACCGATGATTTTCGTGTTGAACTGGAATGAGGAAGAGATCATCCCTTTGATGATTGATTTCCATTGCGATTGCGTTATGGTCGCTATCATAAGGAAGCCCCTGCAGTTTCCACTGAGGATTATTAAAGCTGAATCAGCAATGCAAAGGTTCAAATATGAATTTGCCCTAGGGTATGTTGGGAATTCCGACCCATATAGATTGCTCCTGTATCAAATTTGGTTCTCTGTTATCCGCGATTTCAGGTGGCGTTCAGCCAAGATGTATGCATGGCATTCAGGTCACCAGCAAGAATATAATAACTATGCAGCCTGTTTAATTCAAGTATTTCAAAAAAGGAATTGAGCTGCTCCTTGAACTTGAGAACATTATGACCAGTCGCATAGGCAGAGATAACGAAGAGGTTATCTCCATCTTCTAGTGAGATTTTGATAACGGACACTTCAACAGATTCAAAGCTTTTGAGTTCGACTTTTTCAATATTTTGTAAACAATAGGGCCTTCTCACCAATATCCCAGTGTCGCCTGCTCCATCACCGATTACCCTATCGTTTCTTACGATTCCAAAATCTTTGAATGTCATGCAGTGCCATGAATTAAGGTGGGTTTCAGTAAGAAGCATGATGTCAGGCTTTTGCTTGACAAGGAACTCCAAGATATAGTCTCGTCGATGTAGACTCACTATGGAGTTGACATTGATCGAGATGAGAAAAACCCTATCCGTGGGAATGTGAGTGGATGACAACTTATTTTGAGGCATTTGAAAGCCCTAAACGCTGATAAACAATGTTAATTTTAGAATCTTGTTTATCGATTCTCTCCGATACGGAATTTAATTGCTTATACATTTTAAGAAGCAGCTCATTATTGCCACTTACATTATTTATTTTATTTACATTGTCTGCTGGTCTTCTCACAGCAAGTGCAAATGACACCCCGGGCTTGACAAAGTTGACTTTGTTATGAAAACATAATTAAGGCGTATAAGCATATGGTATCGTTTATCCAATCAAAAAAATAAAATAACATTTAAAAATTAGATATAATTAATAGATGTAACTGGTTTTTAGGGCTTTGTAAAATAATTTTACAAAACCATACTAAAATCGCGTCTGTCTGTCCGTCTGTCAGGCTGCCCGTCCGTCCGTGTGTCACAGCACTTTTTTCTCGCAAAAGGTAAAGCTACAAACATTAAATTTTGTTTATAGATGTAAAGTGATGCCCTCTTCAAAGTTTCACTACAAAAAAAAATTTTACTTACACAGGAAGGTGAAATACACGAAAAATTTGTGTTAAATGAAGGATAAGTGAGTCCATGGGTGCAATAAACAATGCCCAAACGAACATACATATCAGTATAAAGGATGGAAGGGACTACGAGGAGATAGTCGCGCGAATATCGTCATTTACGCATGGTTGAATAGAAACGTGCACACCGCGACTTTGCAGCATTTCTAAAATGTCGATTGTCGAAAAGATTTGCGATCTTCCCTAAAACCAGTTTAATAGGCAGGATAATTTTTGGGCCCAAAGTTTTTGAGGTACTCGTGCACAATTCAAGGCTAAAACATCAATTTCCAATCGCTTTCTTCGCTTTTATGTTGTCCGCACGACGTTTAACAATCAAATGATCCTTTTGACGCATACACTAACAAGACGTGCATCGCATACAAATAAAGCTTGGGTGAACTATGACGATGTGTAAACATGAGCGCGTAAGCGCGAAACCTGTTTTACTATGGGTGAGTTCCATTCTCGTGTTTAAAAAACCCACTAAATGGGCTTCATCAAACTGATATGACGAATGCCTAAGACGGTACCACACAATCCGGGTTCTAGGACTGCTTCTGGATATGGAAACACTAATGAGAGCATGTTGTTGAATCAAATGGGGACTACTTAGACACATGCTTTGAACCGAACATATTGATACAAATCGGATATTTTTCAGCATAACTTGCATATAAGTTTGAAATCAAGCAGACAGAATTTGCATTAATAGAAAAAGTTCCGAGAGAGATCGCGAAACTTACTTGGCCCTCATTCAATGAAAAACAAGCTGTGAATGTGGCAATGAATACCGAGGGATGACAGACGGTTGGTATATAGACTGTAGCAATAGATGTGATTAATTCAACGATAAATCTCAGAGTCCGTGTTTGTAATAAGGAGGTGTAGGCTGTTTACACCTTTGGTATGTAAGTTCCTCAGGCTATGCATCATCTTGATATGCGTTGAAACCTCAATATTACGAAGGGAAGATGAACTGCGTACCTCGTCGCTGAACTAAGGGCGTGGCCCAATCGAAAGCACTGTAAGACTGACCTCTACTTGAACCAGCTCTTCAGCGGCCATGGATGATTTCAGTCGTACTTGCAAAAGATTGGTAAGTCACGGTTCCCCGACTCTAAGTTTTGAGCTGGAGTAGAAAACGATGCCTGCAACATAGTTTTAACATGCAAAAGATGGGACTAGCTGTATCGAGACCCTACAAGGTAACAAAAGAACTCTCTCTGGAAGGTTATTACGATTCACCCTCGTTTCCCACCCTTCTACCTAGAAGGAACCCTCGCTCATACTATTCACACGACACCATAAGAAAACAAAGAAGTTATTTTGAGCACCGGGATAGATTAGCTCCCGAAGGCCAAGGTTGAAAGTCAGGTAAAGTTGTGAAAAAGAGAAGTTTTAGGTTGTTTTTTGAATTGAAAAGTAATGGTTAAAGTAGAGTAGTGAACCGAATGCATGGTACTAGTGCGTAAGTCTGCAGAAAAATCCACTTCCACACCAAACCAGGGTAATGAAAAGCTTCCTCTGATGGGACGCCAGATCAATGGAAACAACTGCGATTTACCCGACCTTGTAGCTTCAATTTTCAGTGTCCTTGAGCATCAGGACACCAAAACTGTCAAAGGGTCGCTTTGCGGTGCCACAAAACCTTGGATCTGTATGGAATATTGTGGAAGTGATAGTTTGCAGAATATTTACCAGGTATTGGGTGCACTAACAGAACGACAAATCCTCTGTGTATGGTACAAAATGCACATGGGGTTGGAGTATTTACATCCGATGGGTAAAATGTATTGGGTCAGAAAAGGACCAAATACCTTGCTTACGCGGATGCGAAATTCGCCGATTTCAGCATATCAGCACAAATTAGGGCGATGATAAATATAACAGCTACAACTATTAGCAATAATGCTAGGATCTATACGAATTAGAGAAATGAAAATAAGAAAAATGAAAATGAAGAGCTTTTCTGCTGTAATTCACATATTCTACTCATCGATCAGACTTATTTAACAATTTAAAATATTCTGTTCGCGTATCCGATGTGTGTTATGGATATAACCGCATATGACGAAATGCCACGTTTTTTAATAAATTTTGGATAAATAAATAAATAAGCAATGACAAATTCAAAACACAGCACTGACAGAATGTCAGTCACTTCAGCATTTACATCTGATGAGTGAATGTACTAGATGAAGGGAAATTTATATTTAAATTGCCTGACATGACAACAGTTTGTGTGGTGATGCTGGTGGATCACGCACAGCCAAAAGAAAGCTCATTTTCTGCGAAAAGAATTTAACAGATATCCGTTTGAAACGAGTTGGCGAGGGATTCGGGAACAAAGCAATTGCTCTCTTTAGCAAGAAGACTATTGGTGGCGGTGGAAGGAAAAAGTTTAGAAATCACGGAAGATACTGATTTATCCTATTTTAAGTTGGCGGTAGCAAGCAAGGTTTTTTTAATTTGTGGCGGAATTACAATATCAGGATGCCTCTTTGTACGTTCGAGTACCTAACTAGTATGTTGAGCTACATATTTAAATTGTTGTTGAACCAATACTAAAAATATATATGTATCAATTTGAACATTTCGATTTCTGAATTGCGGAAAATTTAATAGATTTTTGCCGTCGTGAAGCTAGCTCGCGGGAAACGCAAGACGGTAAAATTAAACAATACTGAACTCCTATCGGTAAGCCAGCTGAATGGTTCCAGATACCTTACAATGCAACAAAACGAGGCTTAGCCCAAAGACATGTGTCAAACGGCTCCAAGCTATGTTAGGTTCTCAGGTTGACAGGGGGAAGTGTTTAGTGGGTAGTGCAAATGATTTGTGTGGCTAGAAGCCTCTCACTTAAGGTGTAGATAACTTTCACCTTCCAACCAAAAAAAAGGTCTCAAGTTTAGGGAAAAACGAGTTGCTAGAAAAAGAGCCACCCCCACTGGTGACCAAGGTATCTTCGAAAGAAGCAAGGTATGATTGAATTGTTTCAGTAAGTATATTTAGTTCGATTAAAATAAGGTTTGTTTTGAATAAAAGTTTCAATATGACGCTAAATGGGTACTTATTGTGTTTCAGACTACAATCCAAAAGAAATCAATCGACATCGTTTTTCGAGTACTCTACGTTACTCGGCCGTTAATATAGAAAATAATCACTGAAAATAAAATGATTAAAAGAAGCTTTTATTAATATTAGTATGGAAAAATTGATGTATAAGAAGACATGTCAGACTAACATTGTGTGGAATAGTGGACTGGGGCACACTCCGAACATCATCATAGTTGAGCGTAATATTGACGATATCACCTTGAATTCCGATACAATCATGGAGTGAGATACCTTAGCAACAAAATCTCACCGCTAAGGCTCAGATTTGGACTGTGTGATGGATTATCATTGTTATATTGTCAGACTAATGAGGATCTTGCGTAGAGATAGTAGCTTGAAGCTTGATGACCGAGCAGAATCCTTTTTCACAAATGGTAATATTGTTACTTTCACCAACAAAACATAAGGTCTGTCACCAAAAGTATACAAATCCCGGGTTTGAAATGAAATTGAGTTGCTGGAAAATACAGATTCCAATTGGAATTGATTTTGCACTTCACCTAGCTGAAACTAATGGCACTTGTAGCGGCCGGAAATGGAACCAATGGTTTGTGTCTTGGGTATTTTGGTGTGTGTCTGGGATGTGTGGGTTCTTGGCTTAGAGTGGTATGGGTGGGTGACTGAGATCAGAAGGTGTGAGTCCGAGATATATATGTGGTTAGCGTATGTGTCTTGGCTATGTGTTGTGTTGTTGTGTGTGCATCAGATTGGTATAGCTGGGTGCTTGGGATGAGCATATGTGGGTCTTAGATAAGTATAGATCCGTGTCCTGATAAGGTGTCTGGGCTATGTAGTTGAGATTCTAGGATAGGATACAGTTGATTGGTTGCCAGTCTCCCATTCAAAACAAAGAGTTGACCATAGTATAGGTTATTCCTATATTTTCAATCAATAGATTTGTCATAGATAGGGAACATTTGGCGCTTTTAACGGTAGATAATTATATTATTCATGGTTGTTATTTCTCTATAGCGGGAGGATTTCTTTTCTTCTCGTTGCTTCTAGTAGTTTTGTTATTCATAGTTGTTATAATCTTCAGTGGAAGTGCTTTTCGGGTCTTTCACGCTTCTAGTGGCAGATAATTTTATATCCATGGCAGTTTTAATGTGTATGAGATTCATATCTAGAGTTGCTAACTTGAAGTTTTAGAGTTGCTGATCCATTAGGGAAGTTCTGTGGATATGTGGAATTCCGGGCAGTTGGTTTGTTGTTTACAGGGCTTGAGAATCTTTAGCGTGTGTTTGGGTAGAGTGATTTACTTGATTGCGTTATGCGTGCTAGACGCTTTTATGGTGTGAGTAGCTGCGTGATGATGGTGGCCGCTGGTATCGACGGATGACTACGTTATTGATGGATGATGGGCTTGCTTGTCAGCAGGTGTTCTACAGAATAGGAATTTGCTTCATGGGCGCAAGCTTAAGGACCACGTTGCTCATTGATTGGTGTCTTTCGCTAAGAATGGACGCGGGATTGTGGAAATGACCGATTTGTTTGATCATTTAGACATGCTGGACGTTTTTTATGGTGCGGTGGTTTGTGGTGATGGTGGACGCTGCTACAGATGGGCGGCTTTGCGTTATGGATGGGCGATGGGTTTGCCTTTCGACGGGTGCTCAAGGCATGAGAATTTACTAAATGGGTGCTTGCTTAAGGTATATTTTGCTCTTCGATTGTGATTAAGGATGGACGGCATTGTAGATGTGATGCTCGTCGCTTGTTTAAGGATGTAATTTGAGGTGTGCGTTTCCGTGGTGGTGGATATTGTGAGCCATAGAAATTTAACTCGTGAGCTTTTAGTTAAATTTCTGGGTTGCTTATCAAAGGGTGCCTGTTCTTAAGTATGGATGGCCTTGTCGGCGTTTAGAAATGATGTGCGTCGCTTGTTGGAGAATGGTGATCGGGAATTGGCGTGAAACACGTGGTACATGCAAGTGACTTTGCTTGTCAAGAGTAGTATGTTATGTCAGGGGCAGTTCTAGGGCATCGGAATCTACATCATGGGACAGAAGTGGCAGGGCATACGTTGCATTGTAAAAGGACTTTGATTGTTGGAGAAAGGAATGTTTGTTTGGAGAAGATAGCATATACATTGTGTGTTGCTTGGCAATGGAAATTGTTAGAAGTGCTAAAGTATCTACAGTGCCCATAGGCTGCGGATAACGTGATGTGTGGGATTGAGACGTGTTTTCACAAATGTCCATCCACAGATTCGCCTGCTCTAATTTGCCGAATACTGTTTACAGTGATATTTTTTGGTTTCTTTTTGCTTAAGTACGTCGGTTCTTTGTTCTCAGACTCATTGCTATTACATATTATTGCCTTTTTTTGTTTCATGTCAATAGTACTTTAAGAATCGTCTACAATGTGTTATTGTTCGGTTAAACTACTATGCTGGTTGCTCAAATTTATGGATGCAGCGAAAGAGATCTTAATGTTTGTTTTAATGCGTCCTTGATATTAGGTCTGGTATTTAATTTTAGTTTGCTTATAGAAGCATTTTGTTTATCTTGGCCATCGTAACTAATTCCCTAAAGCAGTTTCTATACTTCATTTTTTTTATTTTTCTATTACATGAAAGTATGATATTATATTCATTCGTATGATATTTTTTCCCTACTATAGGATGCTTCTTGATTTTTTTTTTTCAAAATTCTATGGGTTTAACGAGTTATTTTTCAAATGAATGATCTTTTAATGCATGGGATGGTGTTAATTTTGTTCGTACATTGTATTGTTTACTCATGATTTTTCCCTTTTGATAAGGGCATGGTAAAGATGGTCTATTTTTCAAGTCACTATGTTGACATGTATGCTTTGGGTATCTATTCTAAATTTGAGACTATTTATGGATGTTGTCTACGAAAGATATAACAGTTTGTGGCTTCTGGAATGCTACTTTTTTGGATGTAGGAATCATTGGAGTGATCCAAATAAGTGGGAATATTTACGCATTTTCATTGATAATTTTTTGGTACGTACTGAGAGGATGAAGCTAATATAGAAGAAAGTGAATTTGATAGGTTATTGACATTAGAGGCTTGCTGGTATTATGTTTTTATTCTTTATTTATGCCCAGAATGCATGAAAAAATATTTTTAGTCCTATATGGTGGCATTATATGCATGCACAAGATTGAATGAATTTTTATTTTTGCTTTAAATTAGGTGTTGTTATTGTTAGTCTGCATTATTTCGTTTAGCTAGTTTCAAGAGTTTCAGTGTAATATCAAAAGATACTATTATTTTTTAATTATTTTATGCACATCATGGTTTCTAGTATTGAAAAATTATTTATTTTGTGATCGGTCTAGTACGGTTTGCCGAAATTTCCGAATTCATTTAGCCATATCTTCATTAGGAACTTGTTGATGTTTTGCGTATGAAAATTTTTAATTTTTTATCTTCTTAGGAAAATAGTGCATGCTTGCATGCTGCCATTTAGTTGATACTTTTTAGATGCATATTACCGTTTTTAGTGCCTACATGTTTGCATGAGAATTTACAAACCTCATACATTGTATGTTTGTATTAAACATAAAGTCATTGCTGCTATATTCATATGCATTTTCAATATTTGAGTATCAAATAAAATACGTATTTCTTCTTCTTCTTCTTCGTAGCACTATAGCCCCTCTTGGGCCTTCGCTTCCTGCAAATAGCGCCTCCAACTGTCTCGGTCCATTGACCGCGTCCTCCAATTTCAAAATCCGACCAGCGATGAACTGTCTTCGTCGACTGAGTTAGACCAACGTTTCCTCGATTTCCCCACTGGCCTCCGGCCATCAGTTCTCCCAACGAATACCTTCTTGGGTATCCATTGTTCGTCCATACGATTCATGTAGCCAGCTCATTGCAGCCTCCACACTCTTACAATCGTTGATACCTCCGGCTCGTCAAAAATTTAATACAGCTCATGGTTGTATCATAGATTTGTATGCTTGGAGCTTTGTTTTTCTGTGTATGCAGCTGGTCTTCAAGATCGTCAACACTGAATAAAATACTTTATTTTCGAGCTGTATCCTTCGGCGTATTTCGTCTCCTTCATTGCCCGTTTTCGTTATTTTGGCGCCTAAATACACGAATTCGCAAACATTTTCGATACTGTATACGCCAAGTGTGATATTTTGTGTACTTGAGGAAGTTTTCCTCAACTGCGTCATCAGTTTTGTTTTATTTTCATTGATTTATAGTCCTACTTGTTTTGCTTCGCTGTCGAGTTTCAGGAAGAGTTCCTCGGCAGTTGTTAATGACCGGCACAAAATGTTTATGTCGTCCGCATAGACAACTACTTGGCTCGACTTGAATAGTAATGTTCTCGCGTATCGATTCGTAGCTTCCTTATGACGTAACTTAGAGCCCAATTGAATAGCAATGGGGCCAGTCCATCTCCCTGCTTTAGTGCGATATTTGTGTCAAAGGCATCGGTGAGTTGGTTATTGATGCGGACTTGGGAGGTCGTCGACGTCATTGTCATTTTGGTAAGACGGACTAATTTGGCTGGGATGCCAAAGCAAAGCATTATTTCGTACAGTACGTTACGATCAATACTATAGTATGCTTGCTTAAAGTGAACGAAAATTTGGTGAACGTTTATGTTGAACTCCCGGCACTTTTCAGGTACCTGCTTGACTGTAAATAATTGGTCTATCGTCGATCTGCCTGCTCTGAAACCACCTTGATACTCCCCAATAATACTGTTGGTGTATGACCCGATTTTATTTTCTAAGATCTTTGAAAATAGTGATATGCCTCTATAATTTTCGCATTGTAACTTGTCACTTTTTTTGTGGATAGGGAATATAATTGATTGGCTTCACTCTGTCGGCATGTATTCCAAATGTGGTGTATAACTTTGTGAATAGCTTGGTAAACGCCACTGCCACTATTTATACATATGTACTACATTTAAATATGCTAGATTGATCATCATAGGGATTTTTGGGTATGTTCATTGACATATTCAAGTATTATTTTCACAGAAATAAAATATCATCTTGCTGGGTTTTTCTTATCAGAACTTATTTTTATTATAATTATTGCCCTATTGTGACTAATTTGGTTCTATTATCTTACTCGGTTCCTCTTTCATTTTTGGTGTGTTGACATTCAAAGCAAATTGAGTCTTTCGCAATCGTTGAACCACCCACACGGTAGGAGTGTGCCCTATGGAGCCCAATGTGCGACATGTTGTGTACTTGGGAGCACCGTTATGACTCTCCCAACTATCATTAAGCCGAAGATATTCTCATTAATCAGGGAAGGGTGACATATCAGTCAATAATCGTTTCCTCCAGATGAGTTTCTTGTACCCAGCTAAGAAATCGGATATTGAGACCCTGGAAATACAGGTAAACTTCCTCTTGGTTATGTAAAGAAATCAAAAGTGAATGCTCCTGTTTAATCATTTAAAACCCCCACTGACAATCCGACAGTCAGTTACATCAACCAGATCGGTTGTTGCTTAATCGTTCAAGAAGGAAGTTTGTATCGGTTTCACGCTATCAAGAATCGCATGAAGAGTTTCCCATAAAATTGAGGTATGCAATATTTAATATACTCATATAATGTACGATTATATGTTTCAGTCAAAAACAAAGTAACCGAAAATAATAGACACTGATTTTAAACAAAAGTGAGAAAAACATATATAGTGTTTTCCATTAAGGCCATAAGAATTTTTTATTCTCAATGTGAAAACGTTAGTTAAGTCCAACGGTTTTATCATCATAAAGTTTGCGAACCTACAACGTTTAAAATATTAAAAACCTCTATTAATTACTATTATCCAAAAATCATCTTCAGCGATGAAGCTCAATTCTGGCTCAATGGCTTTGTTAATAAGCAAAATATACATTATTTGTCGGAAGCAAACCCACATGTGCTCCTTGAGTTACCGTTGCATCCGCAAAAAATACTCTTTGGTGTGGTTTTCATGCCGGAGGTGTGATTGGGCCATATTTTATCGAGGACGAAAACGACCGTCATGATACCGTCAGTGGAGAGCGCTATCGTGTTATGTTGGAAGGTTATTTGCGGCTAAGTTTGGATGAACTTGACATCGACGATAGGTTGTTTCAACAAGACATACAGCATGCCTCACAGTCCATTTATTGAAATTCACTTATTTATTGCGATAAAAGTATAAGTTATTATTCTAAGAAAATCTTTCGAAAATTTTAGCGTAAATATTTTTTGAGAAAAGTATGAAATGGAACACTTTAATCGAAATAACAACTCTTCAGCCAACATTCGCAATATTTGTCGGTTCTTTTTTCATTCGCGCCACTAGTGTGAATTGTCAAGGCTAAAAACCCCTCGTAAAAGAGATATTTAGAGGTATTATTAAAATTTAGAGTAAAATGTCTGAGAATCACAAGAACAACAATAGTAAAAAAATTATGAACGTGAATGTTTCTAACTGTTAAAAATACAAATTTTATGAAATTTTTAAAATCAAAACAAAATCAGAAAACATAATCCTTAAAAATTGCAAGTCCACTACTATTGGAAACATTTTTTTTTAATCTCGTGATCATAATTTCGGACCCAGATAAATCCAAAACTGTAATATTTACCTATTGTTTATTCTATTTATTTCAAGCATGGAGACTTATTAATTAAGAGCTAAAATATTAGACAGTTGTTTAAAAATCATCAACTATAACACTTTGTAGAGTTTAAGTTGATGATTTCGCTTTGCGCAGTGTTTGACATGTAGTAGTGACACACCTCACCCCTCACCACTTCGTTGAACACTGGACGATATCTTCGGCTGAACTTTAAATCGCTGATACTTTAACCGTCTAAATGATAACTGGGTAGCAGCACGCTCCCTTTTGGATTTGAACAAGGCTCCCTGGTATAAGACTGCCCAAGAACATTAAATACCATTCTTTCGTGAGCTTTCAACCTAAATTCTCTTTGAAGGTGCTGAGTAGCTGAACACGTGCGCTCTCGTTCCACGAAAGCTTTTCCTCCCCGCTTCGTCTCGCTTGCTCGGCTGGTGAATATGCGAAACTGGGGAAATTGAGCGAAAGAGTGTTTTTCGCTTAAGCTTTCGACTGCGAAAGAGTGCTTTCAGTTTAAGCTTTTGGCTTTCCCAAGATCTCTTGAGGTAAGATAGCGATACTGGGGACATTGAGCGAAAGAGTGTTTATGCCGGAACTTTCGATTTTCCTTTCCGCTTGCCTCTCTTCGAAGCACCCCGTTCGTTCATGATGTAAATATAATTGCGGGTTGAACTTTCTCGTTTACTAAACTGCTCGCTTATTTACTTGCGCATGTGTTTCTATGGCTAATTTTCATTGGCGAAGTGCGAGTACGTAGGTGTTGATTGCCCGCTACTATTGCAGTTATGAAGCGGGAATATATCCGAGCATGTTTTATGTGTTCACTCGCAACAATATTTTATTGACCGTCAAACTCATTGTTATTCTTCTCTGTTATTTTCATTAAAATTTTGCTTGACGAAACATACAAACTGTACTTAGAAGAAAAAAATATAATGTAAACACCAACAAAATGAAATTAAATGAAAAGTTTCGACTGAATTAAAAGAAAATACGTGGCAATGCAATATTTTATTAGGCGTTAATTTGTTTTTAAAGGAAGTATTAAAGTAAAATCTTTCCTTCCATGAACTAAATTTTCAGCAGAAACAGAAGTGGAAAGTGAGTACGTCGTTGAATGAGCGAGGTTCTATGTTATCTGCTAATAATTGATTCAATGCTTTCAATTTGGTTGGTGGGGTCGTTATTTGAAGTTTATAGATTTCAGTTATCGTAGGTTGTTTCCATTTGAGTTGAAAGTAGAGTATGTCTGACATCACGTCGGTATGTAGATCGGAGAAGTGTGAGCTTGATGTTTGTTCTTGTTAATTTGTTGGAAATCATGAAATAGAAATAGCAGAGTAGAGTGAAAGTTTAAATTTTCCTTCAGGAACATTTTTGATGCATTTAAAAAGGGCAGGTTAACCGTTGGCTGAAAAGTGTAACTAAGTATAGTCTACCCACGATAAGGCCCACGACCGTTTTCATTTCCGAACTAGCTGGTCGGCCAACAGCCATAACAGAGTAGACTATGAGTGTTCGGATCTGTTGCTCTTAAGCGTATGGCTCGTTCGCACGACTCCAGACTTCACGGCTTGGAATCGCTGAGAAGACGATTCACACTTTTTCAGGAAGTGATTGAACTGAGCGATAAGAACACATTACAAATTTAAACAACTTGGGTAGACTGACCTATGCTCATGTCAGAAGGGTTTTGTACTCTACTTACAAAATGCAGTAATCAGTATCGAATAAAATCAAGAAACATGTCATGTTCGAGGAGCATACTATTTTTAGCAAAGTTGAAAGAATTTTGACTTCTGAGGTATTTGTTATAGTTATACCCATAAATATCTCCCTTGATATTTTTTTCAGATTTTTGAAATCACGGGTCCATTCGAGAGGGAGGAAACACATTTTTCAGATTTTTTGGACGGAAGGTGTCCAATCGCGAGGGGGGGTACGGTAAAGTTCGTACATTTTTCCTTTCCCTGCCCCCCTCGGTACTCATAAGGCAATTTTAAGACTTGTTTTGAAAAGATCTCATTAAGACCTTTCCGATGACACCCTATTCGACTACCAGTGGTGAAAATTTTTTTTTGAGGGGTCACCTCCCTATATGGGGAGACCCCCCTCAAACCCCTTTGAAAAATTTTTCAACCCTTGAATTTTCAAGAAGTCACCACTTCTGACCTTTCTACAAAGTTTTATGGCTGTAGCCTCTATGGTTTCGGAGAAAAAGTGCTGTGACATACAGACGGACAGACGGACGGACGGACGGACGGACGGACGGACAGACGGACGGACGGACAGACGGACACAGGTCGTGATTGCAATAGGGTTTTGTATTTTAGTACGAAATTCTTAAAAGCTGGAAATGTTAAAAATATACGGAAACTGATGGGAACATAGAAATTGAACAACTCAAAATGATTTCGACATGATATTCTCCGTACCTCCTAAGCCGCACACAGCAAAGAAAATGGTAACGGGATGATACTGCTAATAACCAAAACGCAAGCGACAAAATGGGTTAAAAATCCAACAACCCTGAACACTTTACTTGAGCTTGTAGTCCATGTGAAGCAAAGAGTTTGAGCACACTCCGCTAGTGCAGCAGCTCACAAGTTCAAACCTGGGTGGTGGCATCAAGATTGAAGCTATGATGCTGCTGTCGGACTATCAGCCTACCTAACTGTGATGGGTGCTAAGTGAAAAATTAAGTAATTATCACATTGATGAGTGTAATATTAATCATATTACCTCAAACTCCACTACAGCCATAGAATGAGATACCCTAATGGTAAATTGCCGCAATAAGGTTTGGATTTGGATTATAGGGTGATGGGTTATTATTATTACTTGAGCTTACCAAGCTCTATTTACCTGACCCTACCTAACCATCAACTCTCAAAAGGTGCAACCTATCAATTTTCTCTCGGTGCTGAAGATTTCTAAAGATTACTAAAGCGTCCCTCAAAGAAAGTTAAACAAGGCCAGATGCACACAAAAAAATAAATAAATTACGATTTTTTACATCCCAATAGCATTTACATGAAAAGCCTTTCAAATTTAATCCAGATATAATCAGTCCAGGCACCTACTGAGACGGTTCCAAGCTCAGTTGAGAAATCTGTATTTTTCTTCCTCCCCTAGCTTCCATAATTGCTATTCCTACACCCTGCGAGCAAATGTTAGTAAATCGTCTCGGGGTCGCACATTGGGTTTACTGGTTCTCCAATGATCGGATATCAATGCTAATAATTGCAAATACACCTTTTTTGTGCTGGCGTAAGATGGTGAAGGCGAGTCTACCGCGCCTGATAACAGAATTGAAAGTAATAACCATGGAGCCGGAATAGAGATTTTTTTTGTGGTAGGGAGATGAATGCTATTTATGCACAGAGTGTGGGACTCCCATGCGCGACTTGACTACCCACTAAACACCTCCCATGTCCTCCCTCGAGGCATCAGTGGGTCCTAGCAGCAGCAAAAGAACTCCCTCGAGGCATCAGTGGGCCCTAGCAGCAGCAAAAGAACTCCCTCGAGGCATCAGTGGGTCCTAGCAGCAGCAAAAGAATGGCCGGTAGCCCGATTGAAGGCGACTGTGAGAAAAGGAGGAAGGACGAGACCATAAACTCACATCCGGGATGAGGCGCGCAGTCCACCTTCCCTTCGTGCAATTCCTCCAAGACTGCTGCCAATCGTTGAGCGAGCGTTGTCTCTCCTCGCGGACAACGATCTCCCTCGCATCCTCGTTTCGGCGCAGGTAAATAGCGCAGCGCTCTCTAGCAAGGAGGGCAACAGGTATCACGCCTGCAATCATTCTCACCGCCGAGTCGGAGACTATTGGATACAAAGATGCAATTCTCAGCACTCCTCTTCTCTCTACCTGTGCCAATCGTTTTCGGTATACCTCCTTGCTGAGAGCGTCGCCCCATACCTCTGCTCCGTACAGTAGCACTGACCCTACAGCACTCATCAAGAGGCGTCTTCTTGATGGGCTGGGTCCCCCTACGTTGGCCATAAGTCGACTCAGGGCCGATATTCCCGAAGCAGCCTTCTCAGCCGTTGCCCTGATTTGCTCAGAGAAACTCATCTTCGAGTCGATCAGCAGCCCCAGGTACTTCACCGCTGGCTTCGATTCGATCTGTATATCTCCAATACTGATCATCCTTACTCTAGGGATTCTCTTTTTTGTCAAGATGACCACTTCGGTTTTCTCCAGTGCTAAACTGAGCCCGCGAGCAGTCATCCAGTCCCTTGGTCGGCGCATTAGCATACCTAGCCTAAGTTGCGCTTGTTCAACGGTGCGGCCAGCGACCAGAGCCACAACATCATTCGCATAGCCGACCTAGCGCGACTCATCTTGCATCTCAAGTCTCAGTAGCCCGTCGTAAGACACGTTCCGCAGGTCCGGACCAAGGAAAGATCCCTGGGCAACACCCGATGTAATTTCTATCCTTCGTTGGCCCTGTGTCGTGTCGTAGAGCAGGCTTCGGTCCTTTAGATAGTTCCTCAAAAGCCGCATTAGATATTCTGGAACTTGAAACTTTCCAGTGAGTTCAGAACATCCACCCATCTAGCAGAGTTGAAGGCATTCCTGACGTTGAGTGTCACCAACAGGACGATCCGTCGCTTGGTGCAACTATATGCCTCTGCCTTTTGAACTGCGTTCACCACCTCTGCAATCGCATCAATGGTAGAACATCCTGCTCTAAAGCCGTCCTGCCGAGGAGATAGGTCCCCAGCAGCACGAATCGCGCCAGTGAGTCTTTCCTTGATGAGTTTCTCTAGCACTCTCCCAGCCATGTCTAGCATATAACGGGCGGTATGCAGACGGCGATTCGGGATTTCCTTTCCCCTTGCTGATCAGCATGAGCCTCGCCACCTTCCATCGTACCGGGAAAACCCCGTCCCGTAGGCAAGCGTTGAATGTGCTGAGCAGCAAGTCAGGACAATGGTGATAGACGAGCCACAACACCTCAGCTGCAACACCATCAGGACCTGGAGCCTTCCTCGCTTTCAAGGAGAGGACTACCTCCTCCAGTTCCAGCTGTGTGAAGAGTGGGCACTCTACTGCTGTTTCACCATGGACAGCGTCAACACGGACGGTATGGGTGGGGAAGAGTGCCCGCACTATCTCCTCCATCTTTTCCGCGTCATGTATACAAGGCTACCGTAGGGCACCAAGTTTCCCCATGACCAGCTTGTAGCTAAGGCCCCACGGATCCTTGTTCACATTGTCCGCTAGGTCTTACCAGCAGCGAGCCTTGCTACTGTTGATCAGTTTGCGAAGACATTTCCTGGCCGACTTATATGCTGCCACCTGGTTGCATGCCTCGTCACGGTTCCGCACCCGTTGAGCCTCACGTCGAAGCTTGTGACACTCCCTTCACTTTACAGCGATTTCAGTAGACCACCAGTACACTGGGGGCTTGGCGCGCCGGGGTCTTTGACGGGGCATAGAAGCGCAGCAACCAGTCGTGATTGTGCTCATAGTAGAGTTCACCACGTCTTGAGCTGCCAGTTCTTCCGTCCCCTCCGAAGCTCCCTGCAGGGGCTCACCTGCTGTGAGAACCTCGACAAACCTCTCGACGTCCATCCTTCCGATGTTCCATCCAGTTGCAGAAAGTCGAGAGCACGGACGTCGGGAGACAGCATCACTTATCTCAAGCAGAATGCACTGATGATCACTGGCTGAGTAGTCCTCTAATACTTTTCAGTTGTGTATCCTCCGTACTAAGGACTCCGAGGCGAATGTCATGTCCGGTATGGTTCCCTCACAGCCAATACGGCGGAAAGTCAGCGTGTTTCCGGAGTTTGGTACGACGAGAGCCATCCTGGCTGCCATTTCCAGGATTCATTTTCCCCGCAGATTCGTCTGAGGCATGCCCCATTCGATTGCTTTAGCATTGAAGTCGCCCCCAACGAACACTTTGCCCTCTGCGTTCGAGACAGCGTCCTCCAAAGTATTAAGCTTGGCTTGGAAAGATGATATCGACTCGGTAGGCGTTAGGTACACACTATAGAAGATGCTCCCTGAGCACCGAACCCACACGAAACCATCCCCCCGTCCACAACTCTCTGCTTGAAAGTCACTGTTCCGAACCCAGATAGCGGCAGTACCAGTTTCATCAGAGTACCGTAATGCAAGAATTTTATTATGGTGGTGCTCACTCAGCAGCAAAAAGTCGGCTTTCCTGTCCCTCGCAAACTGCTCAAGCAGATTTTGGGCGGTTGAACTGCGGTGTAAGTTTAGCTGCAGGATGCGGGTCATCGAAGCTCTGATTTTGCCCTGGCTAGGGCTTCCTGGAAAACCCGGCATTTTCCTGATTCCAAGACGTGTCCAAAATCAGGTTTTGGATCAGCAGCCTTGCAAAGAATACAGTGTGCTTCTTTCGTACACTCTTTTCTTTTATGTCGCATTTCACCGCATTTGTAACATAGGGAACTCCTATCGGGTCCTTTGCATACTTGCGTGGTGTGACCATAACCAAGGCATTTGAAACATTGAAGAGGCGTTGCTCTTCGCCATATCCTACAGACAACCCACCCTATTCGTACTTTGCCCTTGTTCAGGAATTGTTCGGCGTCCTTTTCGGTCAAGTCAACTATGGCCATGCGTTGTCCCCTGTTGTTTTCTGGTGTCAGTCTCGCTTTGATCCTTCCCACGCTAGGGAACTCCTTTTTGATGGCCTCCTCTACCTCGGCCAGATCCGTGACGTAGTCTTTGTCTCGTATTTCGATCGTTGCCATCGGCTCGAATAGAGATTGCGTGGCAGGCTAACTCCCCTTCCCTGTAAAATCCTGCATTGTTTTGAAATGGGTAGCAGTGCTCCTGAGTGAATTGGATCTATGGCAATGGTCTCGCAGCCGTAACAAGTTGGGTAGGCAGAACTACGCTCATATCAAAAGGGTTTTGCACTTAACCTACAATATGCGAATAAATAGCATGATTTAATTCAAGAAAAACTTTAATGACATCGACAAAAAATTTATTCTTTCTTTAAAAGAACTCAATATTAACCAGCCAATATTTTGTTCCAATATTACTAAGATAATTTACTGACCTGAATCTTAAATGTATTTTTGTTATTCATCTTATCAGAAAATTTGGGGAAGATGCAATCAAAAGTTTAGTCACTGATTTGATGGAAGTCCCATGTAGCAGAAAAATCGTATATGATTGTTGTAACCGGAGAAAATTTAAATGGCTATGACGTCTGTAAATTTTATTGAAACTTATAGAAAAAGATAATATTTTAAAGAACTACTTAAATGGCTGATTTTATCCAATTTATTCATACAAATAAAGTTTTACTGACGAAAATGTTAAATCCTACTACTGTTAGCAAAGTTCAACTTATCGATTCATGGTATCAGAAATTTTTTTTTCGGATCCTAGGAAGGTTGCAAAGCCCTTCTGTTAGGAGCTCTCTCCTGCCTCCTTGACTTGTTTCATTTATGAGTATTGATGGTAAGTACTCATCTTTGGTCATTCATTAAATAGCCTTAAACATTGAAGTTGGGGAAAAATAATTCAAAATTATTCAATCTTCTCATTTAAAACAGCCACTTTTTTGTTTTATGATTACTGATACCACTAGCTGAACCAATTTTCAAATATATAGCTGTAGCTTCTATAGTTTTGGAGAAAAACTGCTAAGGCATACAGATGGATGGACGGACACAGTTCGTGATTTCAATAGGATTTTGTATTTCAGTACAAAACCATAAAAAGAACTATGGCAGTGGAATCTGAAATGTTAGATCACTCAACTACTCTCTGTCACATACTGATAATCCAGAAAACCGATTGGACTGGAAGTGATATTCAAGATATGAGATCGCACACAATATTCAAAATCGGGAAGTCTGCTGGGAGGCAAAAAGTTACAGTGGCCTTCATTGTGGATAGGGAGGATGTTATTGATTTTTAGGCAATAAATGAACGTATCAAAGCGAAGTTCTTCAAAATTTGTCTGATAAACGTGCACGCCTCGTATGAAGAAAAGATCAAAGAAACGAAGGAATTTTTCTACAATCATTTAGAAAAACTAGTTGACTCATTGCCTACAAGCAACACAAAAATAATTTCGGTAGATTTCAACGCTAAAGAGGCAATGAGTTATCTTATTGACAAAGCCTCCACGATCAAATGAATGACTTTGCTTGTAGCAGGAATTTTGTAATACGTTCAATTTACCCCTCACACCAACCTATAGATAAAATGACTTGGGTGCCATCGGATGACAACAAACGAAACCAAATCGACTATGTTCATGGAGATCCTAAACTCTCAGCTAGCCCCTCATCTTATCAGACACATTACCGAAAACATACAACGAGCTATGGGTGGAAGTGAAAGCGGCAATTAAGACCGTGGAAGGATAGACGGTTTGACATCAGGCCCGGCGAAAATGAAATGTTTGGTTCGATGATGAGCGCTAGAATACGTTAGACAAAAATAATCAGGCATACAAGCAATACCTAGGTTCGAAACCCAGGACGAAGAGAGAATATTATGAAAATCTCAGAAAAGTAGCAAATGAAAAAATTAGAATTAAGAAAAGAAAGTTGAGAAGTATATATGTAAGTCTAGCAAGCAACAATAAAAGATAAGCATACAAAGTTGTGAAAAGCCTGAAATGACAGCTAACAGTCCAAAATCACGTTTTGCCGTGATTACGTCGGCAATACCATCGCTGATGAAATCAGGATTAACGAAAGATGGTAGTCAAATTTCAAGAACCTCCTGGACCCTCCACACTGCTCCAGAGCATTGGAGCCTATAGATATTCCATTTGCCCCACAGACCCTGGGGGAAATTTGATCCACCATCAAACCCCAAAAAAATAGTAATGCACCGAGCATCGATAAAACTCCAGCGAAGCTCATTAAATATGGCGGCAGTAGTGTTCAGAAAGCTATCCATAAAATTATCTAGCACATATACCGAACGAGTGGAGCCAATCAATTATATTTCCTATCAGCAAAAAACGTGACAAGCTGCAGTGCGAAAACTATAGAGGCGTACAAAATATTTTCAAAGACCTTAGAAAATATAATCAGATTATAAGCCAACAGTATTATTGGGGAGTATCAAGGTGGTTTCAGTGCAGGTAGATTGACGATAGACTAATTGCTTACGGTCAATCAGGTACTTGAAAATTGCTGGGAGTTCAACATAGCCACTCGCCAAATTTTCGTTGACTTTAAGCAAGCATATGGCGGTGTTGATATGACGTACTGTACCAAATAATGCTTTGTCTTAGTATCCCAGCCAAATTGGTCAGTCTTACCAAAATGATAAAGACATCAACGACCTTCCGAGTCCGCATCAATAACCAACTCTCCGATGCCTTTGACACAAATATCGGAGTAAAGCACGGAGATGGGCTGGCCCATTGCTATTCAATTTGGTTACCTGTCAATACACGGGTTACGTTATTATACAAGTCAAGCCAAGTAGTAGCCTATGCGAGTGACATCAATTTTTGTCACGGTCCTTAGCAACTACCTAAGAATTTTTCCTGAAACTCGACAGCAAAGCAAAACTAGTAGGGCTCCAAATTAATGAAAATAACAAACTTTGTAGCGCATTCAAGGGAAAATACCTGAAATATCCAAAATATCACGCTTGACGAATACAATTTCGAAAAAATGGGTGAATTTGTATATTAAGGCACCAAAATAATGGGAACCGGTAATGAAACAGGCGAAATACGCCGAAAAATACAGCTCGCAAATAAGTTATATGATTCAGTTCTTCTTTTTCATATTGAAGACCAGCTGCATACACAGGAAAACAAAGCACCAAGTACAGAGATCGGTGATACAACCTGTGTTATGCTATGGTGTGAAACATGGACTTCAATCCAAGCATCCGGGAGCATATTGAACATCTTTGTAAGGTGAGTCCTGAGGTGAATAATTGGAGCGAGGTTGGACCAAGACCAATGACGGATCCGATACAACCATGAGCTGTATGAAATTTTTGACGAGCCGCAGGCCTCAGCGATTAAAAGACTGCGGAAACTCCAATGGGCTGAGCACGTGAATCGTATGAATGAACAGCGGATACCCAAAAAAGTTATCGTTGGGAGAACTGAGGCCCGGAGGCCAGTTAGGGAACTAAGGAACCGCTAGTCTGATTCGGTCAATGAAGACATCGCTGCTCGAATTTCGAAATTGGAGGACGTGGTCAATTGAGTGTCGATGCATTGAATTAAGATAATGAAATACTCTAGCTGACTCTAAGCGAAGGCCCGAAAACGGCTGCAGTGCTAAGAAAATAAGAAGAAAATAATGAGAAGCATGCCCGCTAGAGATGCAAGAACAATAATGAAATATAAGGATAGTCACCAGTTCGAATTCTGTTCACATGCAAGTTTTATGTTCAGCATGACTTGATCTTATCAATATTGAATTAACTTTTAGGTTTAACATAAATCCAAAAGAAATTGCGAACTTTGGCAAGCCACCATATTAAAACCTACAGTCCAAATCTTTACGAAATCCGAGTTTTATGTTAAGACTAATTAAATAGTTGAAAATGTTACTAGAAATTATTGAGTGCTCTAATTGCTGCAACAATAACAAGTGTTCATTAATTTTAATCTTGATGACCCTCGCTTTGAATTGTAGTGGAATATTTTGGGCAACTTTTGCACAGTTCTATCGTATTTCATTTCATTCAAAGTGAAGCTCTACTCTGGTGGGAGCACAAATCACAAAATTTTGTTTAATATTACCGCTGAAAACATGTTTTTGAAGTTCTTATTTTTCATTCAATTTCTATTTTCACAATAAAAATCTGAAATAATGCATCTGTGAATTGCATCATTTCATAGTTTAATCTATTGTGATCAAGGAAACTACAGCTTATCGGAGAGAATCGATAAACGAGATTCTAAAATTAACAATTTTTTTCAGCGTTTAGGCCTTTTAAATGCCTCAAAATAAGTTGTTATCCAGTCACATTCCCATGGATTGGATTCGTCTCATCTCGATCAACGTCAACTCCATTGTGAGTCTACATCGACGTGACTGTCGCCTCAAGTTTCTTGTCAAGCAAAAGCCTGACATCATGTTTCTCACTGAAACCCACCTCAATTCATGGTACTCCATAACATTCAAGGATTTTGAGTTCGTAAGAAACGATAGGTTAATAGATGATGGGGGAGGTGGCACCGGGATATTGGTGAGAAGACCGTATTGTTTCCAAAATATTGAAAAAGTCGAATTCAAAAGGTTTGAATCTCTTTAAATGTCCGTTATCAAAATCACACTGCCAGGGGGGGGATAACCTCTTCGTTGTCTCTGTCTGTGCAACTAGTCAAAATGTTCTCAAGTTCAAGGAGGAGCTCGATTCCTTGTTTGAAATACTTGAATTGAACAGGCTGAATAGTTATTATGTTCTCGCTGGTGACCTGAATGCCAAGCATACATCTTGGCTGAATGCCACCAATAATCCCAGAGGTGTATTTTTGAAATCGTGGATAGCAGAGAGTCAAATTGAAACAGGTACAATCAATATTGGTCGGAGTTCCCAACATACCCTAGGGAAAATTCATATTTGGACCTCTGCATTGATGATGCAAGACTTAAATTTAGCTTTAATAGTCCTCAATGGAAACTGCAGGTGCTTCCTTATGATAGTGACCATAACGCAATCGTAATGGGAATCAATCATCACACGGATGATTTCTTCCTCATTCCAGTTCAACATGAAAATCATCGGTTGAATTTAAAAAAAACAGACTGGGGAAAGTTTCAAAAGAAGTTGAATCGGGAATACCAGAAACAATCTCCCCCTTGTGATAATGGCAATGCTTGCTCAATGGTTCCTAATGACAGGAATCTAACTAACGATGAAATAGATCTCTATTTGTCGAAGTTCGAGAAGCTGACTTTGGAAACGATTTAGAATGTAGTTTCTAAGGTTAAACATCAAAACAATATGAAAGAATACGAAGCACCCACCATTGAGAGGTTAAAAAAGTTGAAAAGCCTTCTTTTCACACGCGTCAACAATATTTATCGACGATTTTTGGACTACAACCATCCCTCGTTGTCTTTGTTGAAATTACACCTGAAGAATGTCCGGAACTGAATCCGTTCATACTTTAGGAGTGAGGTCAGCAATCAATGGGCCAAAAAATTGAGGGGTATTAGTCCACAGAACCCAGATGGCGTTTTCGTGAAAGTGAATAGAAGCAGTCTCGAGTGAAGATATCGAGGTATCGAATCTTGAAGTCGCTAGTGATTAGATAAATCTTTTCGATAGGGCTGGTATCGAAATTGATAGTACGACTCCAGATAGAAATGAAAACAGGATTATATGTGAGGGATTGCATAAACTTGCCCTGATCGGAACACATTTTGAATTGGTTCATCTACCAAACCCTGAAAGAGGGCATGAAATATTTTCAGAGGTCGTTGAAGCAAAAGTTTCCGACATCAAACCTTCATTTCAATGCAACATTAATACTTGACCTCATACCGAATTTAAATCTTATCGATTATTTTTTCAGCTATGAAAACCTGTGTTTCATAATTGGCAGGATAAACACAAGGAATCATGTGGTACTGATGGTATTCCAAATGTCGTCGTGCGACTTTTGCCTGAGGTTATTATTAGGAATTAATGGGTATTTTTCAACAATATGTTGAGCCATTCATATTTCCCAAATGAGTGGAAAAAGGCTAAGGTATTTTCAATCTTGAAGAAAGAAAAAGATCATCATACCATAAAAGCTACCGCCCAATCAAGCTGCTGCCTAACATCAGTAAGGTGTTTGTAGTGATATTCAACAAAGCAAATACCCACATTGAGGAATATGAGTTGATGTCAAATCGCCAATTTGGTTTTTGTGCCAGGCATTCGACCACACATGCAATAACGAAAGTAACCTCAGACATCTGTTGGTAACTAGATGAAAGGGAATGTACCGGAGCATGTCTCATGTTCGTTTTTAAGCTCCTTCAAAAAAAGCCAGAAAGTAAAGTTCGTACGGACGCCCAATTACAAAAAGGACCTGATGCAAAGCAGGACAGGCAGAAGCCCCGACGACGACCCCGGCAGCAGGCATTGCTTGTAAAGTCCCAAGATGGCCGACCCTACGCGGAAGTACTGCGGGACAACAGGGGAAACGTTAGGCCCGAAGACACCAATACTACCATTAAAGTAGTACAACCAACGCGGTCGGGCCACATACTGGTCGAATTCGGAGCAGAGGCCGGCAATAAAGATGCATTCTGTGACGTGATAAAGAAAATCCTCGGCAAAAGCGCAACTATAGCCCCGCTCGAGCCGATGGCAACGATCGAAATACGGGACATTGACTGCGTGACGGATCTGGCCGAGGTAGAAGAGGCTATCAAAAAGGAGTTCCCTAGCGTGGGAAGGATCAAAGCGAGACTGACACCAGAAAACAACAGGGGACAACGCATGGCCATAGTTGACTTGACCAAAAAGGACGCTGAAAAATCCTGAACAAGGGCAAAGTACGAATTGGGTGGGTTGTCTGTAGGATACGGCGAAGAGCAACGCCTCTTCAATGTTTCAAATGCCTTGGTTATGGTCACACCACACAAGTATGTGAAGGACCCGATAGGAGTTCCCTATGTTACAAATGCGGTGAAATGGGACATAAAAGAAGGAAGCACACTGTATTCTTTGCAAGGATGCTGATCCAAAATCTGATTTTGGACACGTCTTGGGATCAGGAAAATGCCGGGTGTTCCAGGAAGCCCTAGCCAAGGCAAAATCAGAGCTTCGATGACCCGCATCCTGCAGCTGAACCTACACTGCAGTTCAACCGCCCAAAATCTGCTTAAGCAGTTTGCGAGGGACATGAAAGCTGACTTCTTGCTACTAAGTGAGCAACACCATAATAAAAGTCCTTCATTATGGTACTCTAATGAAACTGGAACTGCCGCTATCTGGGTTCGGAACAGTGACTTTCAAGCGGAGAGTTGTGGACGGGGGGATGGTTTCGTGTGGGTTCGGTGCTCAGGGATCACCTTCTTTAGTGTGTACCTAACGCCTAACGAGTCGATATCATCTTTCCAAGCCAAGCTTAATGTTTTGGAGGGCACTGTCTCGGACGCAGAGGGCAAAGTGCTCGTTGGGGGTGACTTCAATGCTAAAGCAATCGAATGGGGTATGCCTCAGACGGATCCGCGGGGAAAACGAATCCTGGAAATGGCGGCCAGGACGGCACTCGTTGTACGAAACTCCGGAAATACGCCGACTTTCCGCCGTATTGGCTGTGAGGGAACAATACCGGACGTGACATTTACCTCGGAGTCCTTAGTACGGAGGATACACAACTGAAAAGTATTAGAGGACTACTCAGGCAGTGATCATCAGTGCATTCTGCTTGAGATAAGTGATGCTGTCTCCCGACGTCCGTGCTCTCGGCCTTCTACAACTGGATGGAACATTGGAAGAATGGACGTCGAGAGGTTTGTCAAGGTTCTCACAGCAGGTGAGCCGCTGCAGGGAGCTTCGGAGGGGACGGAAGAACTGGCAGCTCAAGACGTGGTGAACTCTACTATGAGCACAATTACGACTGCTTGCTGCGCTTCTATGCCCCGTCGAAGACCCCGGCACGGAAAGCCCCAAGTGTACTGGTGGTCTACTGAAATCGCTGAAAAGCGGAAGGAGTGTCACAAGCTTCGGCGTGAGGCTCAACGGGCGTGGAACCGCGACGAGGCATGCAACCAGGTGGTAGCATATAAGTCAGCCAGGAAATGTCTTCGCAAACTGTTAAACAGTGGCAAGGCTCGCTGCTGGCAAGACCTAGTGGACAATGTGAACAAGGATCCGTGGGGCCTTGGCTACAAGCTGGTCATGGGGAAACTTGGTGCCCTACGGAAGCCTTGTATACATGACGCGGAAAAGATGGACGTGATGGTGCGGGGACTCTTTCCCGCTCATCCTGTCCGTGTTGACGCTGTCCATGGTGAAACAGCGGTAGAGTACCCACTCTTCACACAGCTGGAACTGGAGGAGGCAGTCCTCTCCTTGAAAGCGAGGAAGGCTCCAGGTCCAGATGATGTTCCAGCTGAGGTTTTGCGGCTCGTCTATCTCCATTGTCCTGACTTGCTGCTCAGCACATTCAATGCTTGCCTACGGGACGGGGTTTTCCCGCTACGATGGAAGGTGGCGAGGCTCGTGCTGATCAGCAAGGGGAAGGGAAATCCCGAATCGCCGTCTGCATACCGCCTGTTATGCATGCTGGACATGGCTGGGAAAGTGCTAGAGAAACTCATCAAGGGAAGACTCACTGACGCGATTCGTGCTGCTGAGGACTCCTCGGCGGTACGGCTTTAGAGCAGGACGTTTTACCATTGATGCGATTGCAGAGGTGGTGAACGCGGTCCAAAAAGCAGAGGCATATAGTCGCACCAAGCGACGGATCGTCTTGTTGGTGATACTCGACGTCAGGAATGCCTTCAACTCCGCTAGATGGGCGGATATTCTGGACACGCTGGAAAACTCTTTTCAAGTTCCAGAATATCTAATGCGGCTTTTGAGGAACTACCTAAAGGACCAAAGCCTGCTCTACGACACGACACAGGGCCAACGAAGGATGGAAATTACATCGGGTGTTGCCCAGGGATCTATCTTTGGTCCGGACCTGTGGAACGTGTCTTACGACGGGCTACTGAGACTTGAGATGCCAGATGAGTCGCGCTTGGTCGACTATGCGGATGATGTTGTGTCTCTGGTCGCTGGACGCACCGTTGAACAGGCGCAACTTAGGCTAGGTATGCTAATGCGCCAAGTGAGAGACTGGATGACTGCTCGCGGGCTGAGTTTAGCACTGGAGAAAACCGAAGTGGTCATCTTGACAAAAAAGAGAATCCCTGGAGTAAGGATGATCAGTATTACAGACATACAAATCGAATGGAAGCCAGGGTTAAGTATATGGGGCTACTGATCGACTCGAAGATGAGTTTCTCTGAGCAAATCAGGGCAACGGCTGAGAAGGCTGCTTTGGGAATATCAGCCCTGAAGCGACTTATGGCTAACGTAGGGGGACCCAGCCTATCAAGAAGACACCTCTTGATGAGTGCTGTAGGGTCAGTGCTACTGCCTGGAGCAGAGGTATGGGGCGACGCTCTCAGCAAGGAGGTATACCGAAAACGTTTGGCACAGTTACAGAGAAGAGGAGCACTGAGAATTGCATCCTCGTATCCAACAGTCTCCATCTCGGCGGTAAGAGTGATTGCAGGCGTGATACCTGTCGCCCTCCTTGCTAGATAGCGCCGCGCTATTTACCTGCGCCAAAACAAGGATGCGAGGGAGATAGTTGTCCGCGAGGAGAGACAGCGCTCGCTCAACGATTGGCAGCAGTCTTGGGTGAATTGCACGAAGGGAAAGTGGACTGCGTGCCTCATCCTGGATGTGAGACCGTGGCTAAATCGAAGGCATGGTGAGACTGACTTCTATCTGACCCAGCTTTTGAGCGGGCACGGGTGTTTTTAGTCTTACCTACACAATATCGGTAAGTCACGGTCTCCCGATTGTCGGTTTTGCCCAGGAGAGGGGGACAATGCCTGTCACACATTTTTTGCGAGTACAAAATGGGTCGGGCTGCAAAGGGAACTCTACAGGGAGACGAGGGAGCTCACCCCGGATAATATAGTTGCGGTGATGCTCGAAACGGTTGACAAATGGAACCAGGTGGCACATTATGCTCGGGCAGTCCTAAAATATAAAAGGGACTCACAGCAGCCGGAGGCGCTGGGGGGTCGCTCTTCTGGCATTTCCTCTTCCCCTCTCCCCTCCCGCTAGGAAAGGGACTCCCTAGCTTGAAGGCGCCCCACGGCGTAACAAAACGAAACCTGGCCCGAAGTAATGTATTAAACGGTTCCAGGATGGGTTCTCAAGTTGACAGGGGAGGTGTTTAGTGGGTAGTTCAGTCGCCCATGGGAGTCCCATACTCTGTGCATAAATTGCATTGACCTCCCTACCACAAAAAAAAACTCCTTCAGGACAAGTTCCACAGACACCTTGTCGCCATGATGTGCAATATATCGTTCTTTGTAATTGATGGAACAACAATGCGCGATTTCAAAGTCTTGAATGGTCTACACCAAGGAACAGTTACTGCGCCTCTGCTCTTCTCAATATTCATTCGCAAGCTATCGAGCAGCTTTAGTTAACGTCTCGCCAACACCATCATTAGTAGCGTCTGCTGATGATCTAATCAACTATATGGCAGACCGAAAAGCTAAAATAGTTTCGAGTGCTCGCCAAGAAATGTTCAATGATGTGCAGCTATACACTGACAATTGGCGAATTAAAACCAATACACAGAAGTGCGAAACAATTTTGTTTCGGACAACGCCAGCCAAGACCTGAAACGTAATTGGAAGGATTTCCACATCATGGCTAACGAGGGTAGTTCAGAACGGGTTTCACATGAAGTCTGTGTTCGAGACCTCGGTGTTCATCTCGATCAGTATGTGTACTGTACTGAACATGTGAAAATCATGCTCAATAAGGTGCAAAAAGTAGTCATGGCCCTACGAAGAGTCTGTCATTCCAGATACATTGATCAAAAGGTTAAAATTATCTATTACAAGACCCTGGTTAGACTAGTTTTGACATATGGATGTCAGGTCTGGTACAACCAGAGTGCTAGTACTATGGAAAAATTAAGAGTTTTCGAAGGGAAATGTCTTCGTGCATGTACGGGTTTGTACAAAAAGCCTGAGACGGATTGGAAGCACTGTATATAGAAGAATTTATCAAATTGCTCAAGGACAAGAGTCGATATCTTCATATTGAAACTTCTTCGGAATCATATCACAAGATCTATAACTGAGAGTGAAAACCCTTGGATTTCACAGCCGTTCCACCCTACAGACGGATATATTGCGACTTGCCTCGCTACTGGCTACGATCTTTCAGAATATCCAAAATCGATATTATTTGATTCTGATGGCGTCCCAATCATATATCACATATACGAGTATAGACGCGCTACCGATAAGAAAATAAAATATCCTCCGAATTTGAGTTCACGAGACCAACAATTCCAATGGAGATACTCATTTGCTAGATTCGTTATTGGTGGTTGAATGACAATGTCTAAATTATTCGTATATATTTTCAGTTTAAGTGTTTTTTGTTACTTTGTTTGTGAGTTTCAGCTCCTCATTATTGCTAAATTTAGTGTTTTTGATAATTTGTGTTAAAAATTAGTGATTGGTTGGGTATGTGTTATGTTTATTTCATTAAGTTTAGAGACAAGGTTAAACGCGTAGGTTTAGAATATTGTAATAGAATTTTTTAGTATAAGATAAAGTTTTTTGATTGAATTTCATTAAAATTAGGTTATAACGTATTAGGTGTAGGATCAAAGTTTACTGTTGTGTTAAAATTATAAATAACTTGAATAATGTAGGTTGGTTTTTTCTCCTTTTTTCAATCAAGTCATAAAAAATGTAATAATTTGAATTTGCTATGGTTTTACTTTGATCAAATGTGTTTAGCTGATAACATATAAACTTAGAGAGCCATTTGGGCCATTATGTTTTTTATATAGTTATTGCTTGGAATTTGCTTTGTATTCTTTTAAAATTTATAACGATTAATACTGAATAAAGCGCTTTTGACTATGACGGAACCACAGCATCAATTTATCTTATTCATGTTTACCTTAATTTTACGTTCAACACAATCAAACAACAATGTTGTATTTTATAGGTCTTAAAACTTTATAAATATGAACAGCGCAATCATAAAATTTGAAAGTTGATCTGAAAGAGTGCTTTGCCGCCAAATTTTTTTTAATCAAAATAAGCAGTGATTCAGTCAAAACCGCAATAAAAACTTTTAGCTGGCTTTTTGAATATTTGACGGCTGTCAATTTAGATTATGCGTTATATTGAGTTTTTTGAGCAACTTCTTTGTATAGTCAAATGGTTTAGTACAAATCGAAGCTTTATATAGGTCGAAAAAAAAATTTAATCACCGATTTCTGTCTAAAACAGCCACCATTTTGTTTCGCTCGAACAATTTAACAATTTATAACCTATGCCGATCAAGCTGGTAGCCTTCTATTTTTTAAAAATCGATTTAAAAATAATATTCAACGCAAATACATGAATCTCACCATTCTCAACTGTAGCATTAAGAATGTGAATCGGAAATGTACAATAGCAATGAGCACTAGCGTCCATTAAATTGACTTTGTCTTTATCATTTGCTCCACAAACATACACTTCGCAAATGTAAATTGTTCTTTCCATTACCGAACGATTACGGTTCTTCCGTCAGCTTCCATGTGAAAAGTTCACTTCACATGATGACGACCTCTTTTCTGTTTCATTTAGCTGGAATTGCTTTACTCTCCTTGCCTCCGGCATACTTATAATGTGGATATGCTTTTTGGAGCAACATTTCAAAGTGCATACAAGTTCCTGCCATAAGAGCATATGTGAATGTTCCGTTCCTAGTGTAGACTGAAGTAATTTCAAACAGAAAACTACACATTTCATACGTGAAATTCCTTGCCTAATTGCATGTGCAATTTCCTCATAATTACTTCCTGCCTAGAAGTAAATTTACTCATTTTTCCGCCTGTAGTAATATTTCATGATTAAATGCTACCAACAGGTGAATTAAAATATGTTTAGGTTTTCAAGGATACTATTAATTTTAATTTCTGTCAAGTTTCGATGCAAGTTAAGTTTTGTCTCTCTTTAACAGGTACTAAAGAGTGGGCGCGTACACGAATACTTTCTTTTTAACAGACTTTTCTAGGAAAGGAGATTATCAGCTCCATTGGCATGTGTGTTTTTTGCTATTTTTCTGTGAGTTCGCGCATAACTTTTGAATGAGGATAGTCAAAAGAATTCGGTTTTTGCCTATTTGTTAAGCTTACTCATCTGAAGGACATTTAATTCCCATAACAATAAAGAATCAATTCAGTTGGATAAAGTCGAATTTCCCCACTTTGGTTCCGCGTTCTCTTCATCAGGAATCGATCTGCTGATGAGTTCTAGTTATTGAGGTTGCATATGAATTGCAACATATGTTCTATAATATATCAGATATTAACACTATCCATGGCGAAAATGGCCAGAAAATAGCATTACCTGAAATTTCACATGAAACTCCCAGTTACCATTTCAGCGGTAATTTATCGCCATCACTGTTGTACGTATGAGTGGATTTCAACAATTAAGAATGCATTTTATAAGTAATAAATTGTTGTTGGTTAAGTGAAGATTTTATGGCTGTCCAATAAGGGATATCACCGGTATTAGCGGTACCATAAAGAAATTTCTCGGCCAAAAGTACCAAAAGGACTGTACAGAATAGTACTTCGGAATAGAATTCCAGCAAAACTAGTCCATCTGACGAGAATAACTATGTCACCAACAGCTTCAAAGCTCAGAATCAATAAGAAGAAGAGAGCAAGTAACACTTGAAACAGCTATATGCATCTATCAAATAAAGTTTCAAGTTTAGAGAAGATATTTTGCTTTATAATAACCAACTGACGCAAGGGTGTGTAGTAACCGCCGATCTCGTGGAGCGATACATGGCAGATATCTGTCATCCCTATACAATTCCGATCGGCTGGCAAGTGTTGGATGATAGATGTCTGCCCTTGAACCTCCACTTGACATCAACAGTGTGGTGAGTTGATTATCACTTTAATCTCTATCACTGAATCGTGACTGGACGCTGGCTATGTGGTGAGTCGATTAACACTTTAATTTCTCAATTTTAGTGTGTTTTCATGAGAAATGCGCGTATAATTTATTACTAAAGTCACTTGTGATTCAATTTAAGTGTGACGTGACAATTTAAGAGCAGGTTGTGGCCTTGACCTATTATATAAAAAAACAAGGCTTACCACGTGGCCACACATGTCACTTGTCCCTTAGTGCCGGCCAAAAGGACGCAAAAATAGGTTCAAAACAGCCGGAAAAAGCGACAAAAAATAAGATGTAGTGATTTTTTTTCTTAAGTTAAAAGTGTAATCCCTTAGATTTAATCTTTTTGGAACAAAAAGTTAAGCCCACTTCGATTACCAGCACGACTCAGCAACTGGGACTCCCCTTTTATAGTAAAAGTAAGCTGATCTCTCTCATTGATCGTCTTCAGAACGCAGCTTCATGTAATTTATGATTTGTAAACCTAGATTAAGTGAGGTATATGCATGCTTTATACATTTTATTTAAGAATAAGCTTGAAAATGATAATTCCATTATTGGTATATTCATAAGTATTATCACACATTTTAGCTTTTAGAAAAGTAAATCTACATAAATCAAATCCAATTAAAAATGAAAAAAAATATTTGTATCTCGATAAAAAAGAATTTATTAATGTTTTTACGCACTTTAATGCATGCGAAGGATAATAATAAATAGTAACGCGAAAGAATTAAAAGGAGGAAATTGTCAAACCAATCAAGAAATCATGGTAAAGTAGTAATTGTACGGGGGTCATTTGAAAAGTTTCCGACCTTGTCACGGGAACGATTGGCACCTTGTTCTTTATTTCTTTCTCAGCGGTTGTTAAAATACCACCCGAGCCAAGGTTAATGTTAAAATAATAGAGTAAAAATATTAAAAGTTTAGAATATAAAGTAAAGTAAAAGAAAAATAGGCAAAAGAAACGAAATGTGAAAAGATTAAAGTAAAAATGTAACGTAAAAATAGGGAAAAACGAAATGTTAAAATAATAGAGTAAAAATATTAAAAGTTTAGAATATAAAGTAAAGTAAAAGAAAAATAGGCAAAAGAAACGAAATGTGAAAAGATTAAAGTAAAAATGTAACGTAAAAATAGGGAAAAACAAAATGTTAAAATGATAGAATAAAAATATTAAAAGCTTAGAATATAAATGTAAAGTAAAAGAAAAATAGGCAAAAAAAAAAAAAACGAAATAGTCGAAAAAGTCCAGGTAATCAGATATATGGAACACGACATTCATTCAGTTTAGTATCGTCAATGGCGAATGACAAAAGATAATGATGTATACTCCAGCTCCTGGGCAATTTAGTGATGCTGAAGAGGATGACAGTGATCAACTCCAAATCGATGAATCCCTCAAACATCTCACAATTCAACATGAAATATTTAAAGATCTTCAAAACCACCCAGACGCCGACGATTCAAATGAATCGGCTGACGACGATGAGGACGACTATGACGAAGAAGAGTATAAATACCACAATTCAAATTTATACGATGACTACGATGATAATTACACTGGCTATCAGAAACAAAATACTGCCCAAGTTGTGCCTCATTCAGGAAATTTGCATCCCAATGCACAAAAGTCTAGCAACAAAGTTACATCCTATCAGCCAAGTGATAAACTCTTCAAAAAAATACACAAATCGGATAAATGTGGAGAAGTATGATCCTCGTACGAATATGTCCGATCAAGCTGCAAATCGGTTAGTGAATTTCGGTCGTCGACAAGAAGCGGAAAGATTTCGAATGCGTGACAAACATGACCGTGCGACGGCAGAACAAGTAATGGATCCAAGAACAAGAATGATTCTCTTCAAGCTTCTGAACAGGGGATTCATCAATGAGGTCAATGGTTGTATTTTGACTGGAAAGGAAGCGAATGTGTATCATGCAACGGGCAAAAATGATGAGGAGTATGCGGTTAAAGTTTATAAAACTTCTATTCTGGTTTTCAAAGATCGCGACAAGTATGTCTCCGGAGAGTTTAGATTTCGTCATGGATACTGTCGTCATAATCCACGGAAAATGGTTCGAACACGGGCGGAAAAGGAAATGCGAAATTTAGTTAGAATGAAAAACGCAGATGTGCCAGTTCCTGATCCAATCCTCCTTCGTGGTCATGTTCTCCTTATGAAATTTTGCGGTAAAAATGGATGGCCCGCGTCAAAACTCAAAGATTGTGAATTAAGTAGTTCAAAGGCTCGTGAATTGTATCGCTTATTAATCCCCCTTGTAAACGTACAAAATGATGAACGAAATATAAATGAGAACGACAAACACACATGGTAGCAAGAATGTGACAATTAGTGGCGTTAAAAATCTCCACAGCCACAGCGAGTAATCCAAATCGATGTATTGCTCGATGAAATTGATCGCCGCATTCCAGTATTCATTGAAGAAATCCATTGCGTTCTAGGACTGGAACCGCAAATCAGAATACTTCAAAAATTAGTGCCAGAGTAGCTCCAATCAATTATATGTTGCAAGAATCAGGTCTAAATTTATAAACCAATCTGCCTGCGGCTAAGCCAGTTCAGACACCGATAACGATAGAACACGTCGCTGCAATGTTTAGGCGCTTCAAATTATTCCACCATTCAGTCAGCAAACAAAAGATTAATATTCTTGTTATCTTGACACCAGCAAAGCTACTTTTTGTTGTGAATCACATTTCAGTTCTTTATTGTATTTTTTTTGTGTACACAAAAATCTTCTTCTTCACGAGACTTGAGCCCTTGGGATGAAGAAAATTTCTGAACAGAAAAAGCATTCCTCAGACAGAATCGACAAACACGGTTACTATATGAGACATTCCCGATGTATGAATTCATGTGATGATGATTATGAATATGACGAGGAAATCTTAAAAAGGCGGCAAAGACGAATAAAAACAAATGTAACTCGGAATAAAGAGGAATTAGATTTAGGCACCTCCAGAATCAGTGGCAGATTTAGTTGATTTAGAGCAAGAGCTAAGTTCAAGCCAACGAGGAATTACTCAAATGGAGCGAATCACACCGAATGAACCTTCTACCACCACAAAAATAGTAACTAGTGAAGACCCGTTCGGCGACTCTTTCACGATCTATCAACTTTTGCCCCCGCCTGAATCATCACGATCCCGGTATCTAAGGGCAAATAAATCCTCGGAAATTATTTTATCTGGAACATCTATTGTATCCTCAAACTCACAACCTACACCAAATTCAGTTAATACGTACGAAGTTGCATCGCCTTCCACTGCAGAAAGATTCGGAAGTAAGTTCGACAAAATCGAAGTAACGCCGGCTTCGCAGAATCACATTTGTCAACAATCTCAATGACTACAGCGTCCTCGACTAAAACACATACAAGTGAAGAAAATTCACCTCCTAAAGCCAACGATGAATTGAGTCCATCATTTGTAAATGCATCCACATTATCGGAGAATTTCTGCAAAATGTCGTTCATAGATGCATTTTCTGATTTAGATCCAATGTAAATAAACATGAAAATTGACAGAATGTCAGTCACTTTGACATTCTACACCTGTCGAATGAGTGTACTAAAAAAGGGAAATTTAGATTTCAATTGCCCGATGCACCCCAGTTGGGGGATCGGAATTGAACATCGAATCGCCCAAGGATGAAGTTAACGGCTCGCCGGTTGAAACCGAGCCGATGAAAAACCCAAGAAAGAAGAACGGGTCTTTCTCTTTTCTTGCGGGTTCGAGGCGACAACGTGGCTAAGCGAGGATAGCGTGAAAAAGGAAATTGCGACGAGGGAAAATTTCAAAATTCCACAGTGGAGAGGAATAATATTATCAGCGAGACAACCAAGGAAGATTGGCGACTTCAGGCGATAAGTGGAGAGGAATATTATTATCAGCGAGACAACCAAGGAAGATTGGCGACTTCAGGCGAAAATAAGCGCGCCGGCGGAATATTGCAGGCAGAGTACGGGGGGCCCCCGTTAGGTAGAGTAAGTGGAATTTGTACTTTTAACTACATTGTATTTTTTTTAGCACTTTATTTGCATTTAGCAGTGAAATATATGACAGTGGAAGAGTGTAAGATATATTTTGTTTGAGCTTCATTTCGCATTTCGTATTCACGTAGTGTAATAGTGAAAGTTTTGTGTGCGTGTTGCAGAAAGAGCGGGTTTGCCGCGCGTTTTAATTATACACCTGGCTCGGGTGTGTCCGAAGATAAATCTCCTTGCTGGTTCTTTTTTTTTCAGGGGTCTCTGTAGCGGAAGTGTTCCGTTTTCTTTTGAGTTTCTTTTGCTCGGGGAGAATAGTCGCCCCGTTAGGGAAGCGCTTAAGAGCGTTAGTCTGGGTTGTGTGAGGGGTGTTCGGCGGCCGCGTTCTCGCTTGGCGGCTTTTCTAGGACCAGGGGATAAGCGAGTGGCGCCACCTACGACCGTCTTCGACGGCAAGCCGGGTCCGAGGTCCTTAGCCGAAGGAACTCCCACGCGGGGGGGTAACTGGGGGTAACAACCTTTAAAAGGAATTCAAGCCAAACAAAAATTTATTTTTTGACATAGTCTCCACGCAGGGTGATACATTTGATCAAACGCTTTTCCCAACCCTTCAGGCAAACAACTCTTTATGTAAACCTGAAAAATACAGGTTTGCTGCCTCGTCAACCTCATTATTTTACCCATATTTTTTCCCACCTAGAAATTTTTTCAAGTTGGGGAACAAGAAAAATGTCAATTGGTGCTAGGTCTGGTGAGTAGAGTGGGTATTGAAGCAATTCGAACTTCAATTCGTCCGATTTCACCATTGTGACCATGCATGAGTGAACTTGCGCGTTGTCTTGATGAAACAGCACCTTTTTCCTTGCCAAGTGTGGTCGTTTCTACTTGAGTTCCATCTTCAATTGGCCCAACAATGCAGCGTAATAGGGTCCGTTAATGGTTTTACTTTTTGGAAGGTAATCAACCATAATTACTCCAACGCTGTCCCAAAAACCTGTGCCATCACTTTTTGGCAGAAAAAACGGCATTTGCCTTCTTTAGCGCTGGTTCCCCCATCACAATACTCTGCATTAACTATTATTTAGTCTCCGAAGTATGGTGATGGATCCAGGTTTCGTCAACAGTAATTAATTGGCGCGAGAACTAGGGAGGATTCTTTTCAAACAGCTGGAGAGTCGCGCGAGTTACGAGCCCCATTCCACGTGCCGACCAATAGATCGGATCCCGTTTTACGTGCCATTTACCTGGACGAATTTCGCGACGGTTATTGGACTCCCGCAGACAGACATTGGACCTGCACTCATTTCGAAGTGCCTTTCCCACGGAAATTATGCTGCACCATCATAATTGCAAACAATAGACTTTTCCATAAACGTTAAAACGAGTTCAGTTGTATTGCAACCAAATATTAATAAAGACGTTCAAGCGGAACTTACCTGTTTAATTTAAATTGAGTGAATATATAATTTTTTTTGTATAACTTCGGCCCGAGAAACATAACTGGCGCAGTCGTGCGGATTTCTTTTCGGTGCTTTCACGACTTTTTAAATAAAAGTAAATCGACGGTTTATCGGTTTTACTGAAATTGCAGTTCTGAATTCCGAAATCATCGACGGTTTATCGGTGATTATTGAAAGTGTATTGTGAGACATCGACGGTTTATCGGTGGTCCATTCATACAGTACAATTAGCCATTTCACATCGACGGCTTATCGATAGTGTAAAGTGGAAAAAGAGAGACATACATCGACGGTTTATCGATGTTGAACAAAAACTAAGAAGTGCTGTATAGTTAATCATCAGTTACAACACAAATAAAATTCAGTTCTGTGAAAGGAGTGAAAGTGCCGAAAGAAAAAAGAACGAAAAGAAAGGAAAAGTTCAAGTGAAAGACATTATAAAGAAACAAAGACATGGAAATGTTACTGATTTCGTTGGCAGCAATCCTCATGTAAGTCGAATTTGTTGATGTATCTCCTTTATAACCTTCCCTTTATCCACTTTTCTCCATATTTAACAAAATCAATGAAATAAAATTTATATTTTGGTGAAACAAAAACAAATATCTTGATAATAATCCTATTCTATGCAAACTAATTAGGATCGAACTGTTTAAGAATCATTAACCGAATTATATTCTGGTGAAGTACCTGTATAAGAATAAATAAAATATTTATTCGAAAGTTCAGATTAGTGTCCATTAAAAAGATATACTTAATCTGTTTTAAACCGAACTTGTTGTGTGTTACAGTTGTAATGGCAGACGTTGAAGAAAATGTCATTCCCATTAACGTGGCGGACATTGCAAATACACTTAGAGTTCCAGACGCAATCAAGGATTTACCTCAATTTGAAGGAAATCCTAGATTGTTATTTGAATTTATAAATAATGTCGAGGAAATCCGTTCTCTTGTTTCTTGTACGAATGGGACGCCCTATGGGAAACTACTACTTAGAGCCATTCGTAACAAAATTGTTGGACCGGCCAACGAAGTCCTGAACATGTATGGGACTCCTTTGGAATGGCCTGATATTAAGCAAAATTTAATTCTTCATTACTCTGACAAGAGGAATGAAACATCCCTCATCCGGGACCTACACGACTTAAAACAAAAGGAGAAAAGCATCGAAAAATTCTACAGCGAAATAATTGAAATACTCACAACCATGACCAACCATATACAAATTCACGAAGTTGATGAAAATGTCATTAAAGCAAAACGTGAACTTTATACTGAAATGTGTTTAAATACATTCCTATCAGGACTCAAAGAGCCTCTTGGCTCCACAATTAGAGCAATGAAGCCTAATTCCCTTCCAACTGCATTCTCTTTCTGTATTAAGGAACAAAATATTGCATACATGAAATGTGAGCCTAATAGTTCCAAGATGCTAAACACTGCAAGGTTACCCCCACTGAAAGTAGTTCCACAACAAAATTTTAGATATAACCCACAACAACTTCCTTCTGCCCTAAACAAAACATTTACAGGAACTAGGGAGGAATATAAACAGAATCAACCTTCAAATTACTATCGGTCAACAAACTTTCCCGGCCAATTTCCTCCACGTAAATATACTCCATTTCCTCCCCGACAAAATACAAATTTTTCAAGACACACTACACCAAATATACCAAGATCTCAACATTTAGATAATAGAACAGGGTTTTCTGCACAAAATCAACGAAATAATCGACCACAAATGAATAATTTCCGTTCTAATCAACCCCAAAAAACTGATAGCAAAGAGCTATTCAACTTTTGTTATTCTAACAATTATCCAAATCCCTTTTATCAAAGTGATAGCTCACGCCTCGAAGAAAATCACTCACCACTACCCCAGGGGCAATACCAACAATTAGATAATTATTACAACGATCAATATCAAAGCAACAACTACATTCACGAGATCGATGATACAAATTTTCCAGCAAAAGCCTCAATGAACCCATCGGATACTTAGATATTAACTTTCATGGTAACAAACTTCCATATATATCTGTATCTTCTCCTTTTGGCCGCCCTTTAAGGTTTTTAGTTGATACAGGAGCTTCAGCATCTTTCCTCAGCCCTGAATTTGCAAAGAAATGTGATATTGTCCATATTGAACCGATTCCTATTAAAACCATTCTCAGTGAACACAAAATTGATCAACAGATAACATTAAACAATTTCATTGAATTTAATCAACCCGGCGAAATCACGTTTCTAATTTTTAAATTCCATGAATATTTTGATGGACTCCTAGGCCTCGATATTCTATCATTTTTGGGTGCTGCAGTTGACCTCCAGAAGAATACTTTAACTACAAACAATTCCATTATTCGGCTGCAGTATAAACCAAATTTCAGTTCTGAAAAATTTAAAATTGGCGCAAACAGCAAACAAATAGTTAAAATCCCCGTGCAAGTTACAGAAGGAGACATCTATGTCGGAAAAACCCAACTGAATAAGGATGTGTACATACCAGAAGGAATTTACTGTTGCCAAGCCAACTACAGCTACGTAGAATTGATTAACACTTCTGATTTTGAGCAAATCGCGTTTCTCGAGCAACCACTGGTTGCTCAGATGTTCTCAGATACCAACTTTATTGAAGTTAATAACTTCAGTATCGACACCCCAACTTGCAAGCAAGAACTTAAGGAAATATCTCATCTGCTCCGTACTTCTCATATGAATGAAGAGGAAAAGAAAATTATATTGCACACTTGCAAGGAATACAGGGATTTGTTCTTTCAAGAAGGACAAAACTTGAGTTTCACAAGCCAGATTAAACACCGAATCAGAACCACCGATGAGATACCAATTTACACCAAATCCTATAGGTATCCATTCATTCATAAAGAGGAGGTACGGAGGCAGATAAGCGATATGCTCGATCAGGGAATAATCCGCCCTAGTTATTCCCCATGGAGCTCCCCTGTTTGGATTGTTCCAAAGAAACGGGATGCTTCAGGAAAACAAAAGTGGAGGGTAGTCATAGACTACCGTAAACTTAACGAAAAGACGATCGGCGATCGGTACCCATTACCCAACATAGCAGAGCTTCTCGACAAACTGGGAAAATCTTTATACTACACCACCCTTGACCTTGCAAGCGGGTTCCATCAAATAGAGATGGATACCAGAGACATAAAGAAGACCGCTTTTACAGTGGAAGGAGGTCACTACGAATACGTGAGAATGCCATTTGGCCTGAAAAATGCTCCATCCACATTTCAGCGAGTGATGGACAACGTACTTGGTGACCTTCAAGGGAAAGTCTGCCTAGTTTACCTTGATGATATCATCATCTTTTCCACTTCACTTGAGGAACATAAAATCAATCTGCGACGAGTCTTCCAAAGGTTGCGAGAAGCAAACTTCAAAATACAACTCGATAAATGCGAATTCCTTCATAAAGAGATATCCTTCTTGGGTCATGTGATCACACCCGAAGGAGTAAAACCCAACCCTGATAAAATCAGGGCGATCAAAGATTTCCCTATTCCTAAAACTACTAAAGAAATTAAAGCATTTCTTGGCCTCCTTGGATATTATCAAAAATTCATACAAAACTTTGCTCGTCTCACTAAACCTTTAACAGAATGCTTGAAAAAGGGTAGAAAAATAGAGTTTAATGATCGTTTTTTAAAAGCGTTCAATACGTGCAAAAATATCTTGATGAACGACCCCATACTGCAATACCCCGACTTTACTAAGCCGTTTATCTTGACCACGGATGCTAGCAACTTTGCGATAGGAGCCATTCTATCGCAAGGCGTAATTGGCAGTGATTTACCAGTATGTTATGCTAGCCGTACTTCAACAGATTCAGAGATTAACTATTCTACGGTAGAAAAGGAGCTACTGGCGATTGTATGGGGAACGAAGCTTTTCAGACCATATTTATTCGGGCGAAAATTCCAGATTGTGACTGATCACAAACCTCTAACATGGCTCATGAGTTTAAAAGATCCAAACTCAAAACTAGTCCGTTGGCGATTAAAATTAGAAGAATTTGATTACGAAATCGTTTATAAAAAGGGTACCCAAAATTCAAATGTAGACGCTCTCAGCCGAATCAAACTTCCTGACGAATCCTCCCCAAAGATCGAGATAAACTACAACGTTACGAATAACGCTAATTTAAGCTCCAACTCAACAGTCCATTCAGCCACTGAAAACCTAGAAGATGGCATTCCGATTTCCGAGCGACCTCTAAACGAATTCAATTTACAAATAATCTTTGAAAAGACAGACAGACGACCTCCAATATCCCTAAAAACAATTTTCCGTAATAAACAACGACGTACGTTCCGACTACCAATATTTACAGAGGAGAACATTACCAAAATCTTCAAGGAGTATTTAGCCCCAAATAAAACTACAGGAATAATGACCGACGACAACACTTTCAAATTAGTCCAACACGTTTACACTAAGTACTTTTCAAACTCCAAAGTTTTCAAATTACTTAGATGTACACATATACTTACAGACGTAACAGAAGAGGACGAACAAGACAGATTAATTAACGAATACCACATGAACAACAACCATAGAGGTATAAACGAGACTGTACTGCATCTAAAACGAACATACTATTTCCCGTTTTTGAAGAATAAAGTCATAAGGACAATAAATAATTGTGATACTTGTCGAATCCAAAAATATGATAGGATCCCACGTAAAATAAAATACGAAATAACAGGAAGCCCTTTTAAACCGCTAGACGTAGTTCATATCGATGTCTATACAATCAACGGTCACCCCGTTATGACACTTATTGACCGGTTTTCTAGATTTGCCTGCGCTTACACACTTGAAACAAAAAACACCTTGAACCTTGTGAAAGCCATGAGAGACTTCATCAGCCATCATGGTATCCCAAAGAAAGTAACCGCTGATCAAGGTTCTGAAATGACCGCAAACATTTTCAAAGATTTTTGTAAACAATACAATATTAACCTCCATTTCACATCCTTCCAGCAAACAAGCAGTAACTCGTTTGTAGAAAGATTACACTCCACACTAACAGAAACATACAGAATTATCCTTCAAAAAAGGAAGGAAAATCACTTCGATCTAGACCATACCGACATTCTTAACGAAACTATAGCCACTTATAACAATGCAATTCATTCTGCAACCAAACTCACCCCTCACGAACTTTTTACTGGTAGGACACATATTTTCGATAGAGAAATTACTTTCAATGATGAACATGATTATCTCAGGAAGTTAAACGAGCTATACCCCAAGGTTAAAGAACTGGTCGACGAAATGACAAAGAAAAACCTAGACAAATTAAACACAAACCGTGAAGAACCCCCAGAAATAGCAGAAAATAAAATAGTATTTAGGAAAGAATGTAGGAGAAACAAAATTACCCCCAGGTTTAGTAAGCACAAAATTATTAGAAACAATAGAGTCACAGTTATCACAACTAGAAATCAAAAACTGCACAAATCTAAATTAAAACGGAAACGGAAATTTCAGGACAACGAGCGGACAGAGGCTGGAAATACAAGACCTGAGAAACAACCAAGGACTCCTACCAATTCGACTGGGACCAGCACGATTAATCACGACGCACAGCAATCTACTACACATAATCCGACTTAACGCATACTATAATAGCTTGGACGAGATACAGGACTCATTGAAACACTTCGACAAAATTCAGGAACTTAACGGCATAATTCAAACAACCAAATTTAAACTCCAAGAAACCCAACAAAAAGTCAGCGGGCTATCGCCAACAAGCAGAAATAAGAGAGGGTTGGTAAACGGGTTTGGTACTATCATTAAATTCATTACCGGTAACATGGATGCTAACGACGCGGATCACTTAAATAACGAAATTCAAAATATCCTTACTAATGAGTCCAAATTCAAAGGCCAAATTGATTCCCAGATATCACTTAACCACAGAATGATACAACGTTTTGAAAACATTACAAAGCACATTAACACACAACAAGCAGTCATAAAGCAATACATGGAAAAAACCATAGGTTCCGTGAAAAATCAAATTAATAGGGACGAACACTTATTCCAACAATTACAGTATCTGAATCAAATTAACTATAATATCGAAATTTTAAACAATCATATAACTAACATTGCAGAATCAATAATTCTAGCAAAACTAAATGTCATACCAAAACAGATACTGAATAGTAACGAACTTAATGAAATCCACAAAATATTAGCAAAACAAGGATTCCAAACTAATAATCAAGAAACAATTTATGAACTTTTAGAGATGCAAGCATATTACAATAATTCAAACATCATTTTCAACATAAAAATCCCCATATTATCCAGCGAAGAGTACTCCCTATTTCATATCATACCACTTCCAATTGAAAAAACCAAAATAATACCTACCAAACCATATCTGATCCTTAATCCAAATGATATACAACAATTCGACGAGATATGCCAACAAGCCGAAAATACATTTTTCTGCCGTAAACCTTCCCATCGAAATAATAAAAATGCTGAATGCATCCGAAACATTATTAACAACAAACCTTCAAATTGCGAATTAACCCTGAGGAACGAATATTCGGATATATTTCAACCAGAGGAAAACCATATCCTCCTGATAAACGTTCCGAGCACTCCCATGAACTCCACGTGTGGAGTCGGAACACAAAACATCACAGGGACAAGCCTTATAAAATTTGAAAATTGCGAGGTGCAAATAAATGGGATTACCTACGATGCTACCCCAAAACTCTTTTGGGACGAGATCCAAATTTACCCAGTCCTCTATAACAGTATTAACTTTACCGCCTCGAAAGAGCTTTTTCCTGTACACTTTCAGAAACTTGAAGGCTACAACTTTGATGCGAAGGAAGACGTCAAACTTCTTTGGTCAAGCCTGGAAACAAGGACGCAATCAATAACAGCTATACTCACTATCCTTGGGATCATCATCTGCATTCTCGACCTACGACCTGTTTTCCGGGGAAAACTACGCATAAATCAGGAAGTAAGAACAACAGGATCCTCAGCCACACCTACTACAGGTCCCTCAGCCGCTCCTACACCAGGACCTGCAAAATTTCAGTTCCTGCTTCCGTCGCTTCTTTCTAAGGGGGGAGGAGTTACGAGCCCCATTCCACGTGCCGACCAATAGATCGGATCCCGTTTCACGTGCCATTTACCTGGACGAATTCCGCGACGGTTATTGGACTCCCGCAGACAGACATTGGACCTGCACTCATTTCGAAGTACCTTTCCCACGGAAATTATGCTGCACCATCATAATTGCAAACAATAGACTTTTCCATAAACGTTAAAACGAGTTCAGTTGTATTGCAACCAAATATTAATAAAGACGTTCAAGCGGAACTTACCTGTTTAATTTAAATTGAGTGAATATATAATTTTTTTTTGTATAACTTCGGCCCGAGAAACATAACTCGCGCGACACGTCCATCCGTACGCGCTTTTGGCCGATCGTGAACAAACGCGGCACCTATCACACGGATAATTTTCACGTAAAATCGTATGCTTCTAATCAGTTGATATTCCACAATCCTCAGCAATTTCCTTAATGGTTTATCGGCGATCTTCAATCACGGTTGTTTGCCCTAAACTGACAAGATCTTCCGTTAAAATAGTTTTAGGACGTCCAGAACATTCCCCATCAAAAATGCTTATGCGACCGCGTTTGAACTTGGCCACCCAATGTTTCTTAGTTGTAAATGAGGACAACAATTCACCAGACACGAAGCTTAACTCTTCTTTCACTTCCCGAGTTTTTTTGCCCTTCGAATAGAGGTACTTTATCACCGTGTGACACTCGATTTTATCCATTGTTCTTAACAAACGTCACCTGTCCACTTTGACAGAGTATCATGTGTTTTGTACTGATCAGAATGACTTGAAATTTTTATAGCGTGTACATATATAAAGGCCACATATTGATTGGCAAGATAACTTGAATACACCATGAGTTTTTGCCGGTAAGGCCGGCAACTTTTCAAATGACCCTGGTAGAAACGCAATTTTAACTTGAATATGCTTCTTTCAAAATTTAGTGCTGCGTTAATGTGTTGAGAAAAAAGAACAGTATATATAGTATTTATCAATCAGTAATTGACGTCTAAAGGAACATTTGATATAACTCAGCATACAAAGTGGTTAAGTTAACAAAAAAAGAAAATACAGTTTATTCTGAAGGCAATAAACATATGTAAGTACAGAATGCATGGTCTTAAGAAAAGTTTCCAAAAAGTTTGAGAAGATTTAAATCTTTATGAAAACATAAGAAGACTTGTTGTGATTAGAAACAATTTTAAAATTAAAGAACTACATGAAGAGGTACCTCGTCTCCTTTTGTTTGTTGGTTTCTTACTTGATATATAGGGTTATCCATTTTACACTTGGGAAAGTAAGTATAGGGTTATCCATTTTACGCTTGGGAAAGTAAGGCTTAAGAAAACACATAAAATATTCAGGTGGAAACAAAATTTTTTATTCAATATAAAGACTGAACCTTGCCATTACACGTGAAATATAACTTCATTCAAATATTTTCCACAGGACCTCTTACAGGTCTCAATTCTTTTGAGATAATTTTCAATCACTTTCCGGCACATTTCCGGCAATATCTCGGCCATAACTTCACGAATATTGGTTTTCGATTGCTGATTTTGAGGATTTTTCGTGTAAACACGATCTTTCGCATAGCCCCTTTAAAAGAAATCCAAAGGTGTTAGGTCGTAGGATCTTGCGGGCCAATTGACATCACTCAATCTCGAAAATACGGGTCCTGGAAATATCTCTTGCAAAAGTGCTCGATTAGCCTGTATTGTGCGGCTTTTGGCTCCGTCCTGTTGGAACCACATGTTCTCCAGATCATAATCTTCAATTTCTCTCCAAAAATAATCGGTTAACATCCATCCATAGCGGTCAGAATTGCGCTTCCTTGATCGTTTTCAAAAAAATACGGGCTAATAACACCACCAGACCATAATGCACACCAAACGGTCACTTTTTCCGGATGCAAAGGCCTTTCTGCGACCACCTGAGGATTTTGAGAGCCCCATATGCGGCAATTCTGTTTATTTACGTAACCACTAGGCGAAAAATGAGCCTCATCACTAACGAAAATTTTGTTCGAAAAATCGTTATCAATGGCTTTTTGTTCAATCACCCAATTCGCATACATTCTGCATTGTGTATGGTCTTGAGGCTTAAGTTCTTGAGTGAGTTGGATTTTGTACAGATGGAGATGCAAATCCAAATGCGAAATCCCTCACAGTGAGCCGTAAGACAAGCCCAAATATTGAGCACGTCGAGGAATCGACAAATTCGGGTCTTTCTCTACGCTTTGAGCAACGACAGCGATATTTTCAGTAGAGTGAATGTTGCGATGATGCACAGGCCTTGCAATATCAATAACCGATCCAGTCTCTTCAAATTTTCTCACTGTGTTCGAAATTGTTTGCTGTGTAGGTCGAGTATGTCGACCGTAATCGGCTCGTAAAGCCCGAAATGTTGATACAGCAGAATCACCATTTTTATGATAAAATTTAATAATTTTAACGCGTCCTTCGACTGTTAAATGATCTTAATTTCTAAATGGCAAACCTTCAGCTAAAAAAAACACGCTTTGAATGATATTTAATTATGACAGATGTCAAATGGCAGGGTTTTACTATCCTACCACGAAATGAATAACCCTGTATATACAAGGGATGCCCTGAAAGTATATACTATAAACTCTTATTTGTGATGTTAATACGATCGAGTTACGTGTTTCTTCTTACTTTCCTACAGTTTTTTTACAACATTTTTGCGAAAGTAAAGGTGAGTATGCCGATGAGGCGGTAGAATTCAGATAGTCTGCGAATGGTTAATTTTATGTCATGGTCAGTATGCGGCGCCGTAGCTTGGCTTTTGCATTTTTAGTTAGATTAGACTGATTCGATTTGAATTCGAGTAGTTAATTTCAGGCATCGCGTCAGTGAATATTTGGGAATGCGTGAGTTTTGGTCAAGGACGTTTAGTGTTGAATTAAGGTAGAGTAAAGTAAGGTCGAGTTATAAAAGTTGCATTTTAAATCGGGCATTTGAATCTGTGGCTGATTCTTATATTTGGACTTAGTCGGCTCGTGGAAGACCTGTGATGGAAATTTCTCTCCGGACTAACTAGCCTGCCAGCAGCCACCTCAAAGTAAACTAAGGGTGTCCGGACTTGTTGATCTGATGGTTACAGTCCGTTAGCTTGGTTCCTGACTTCACGTTTATAACCGATGAGAGGCTGGTTTAGACTTCATTCAAGAAATCTCTTGAAACGAGACGGACGAAGAGTTAATATCATTACTGGTGGGGCCAAAGTGAGGTGATGGGCTGGCCTCACTGCTATTTAATCTAGCCCAAGGGTACGTTATATGGAAGCTCCACTCAAAAAACCTAGCCAATTTTAGCGCATGCGGATGCATTAATATTTTATCACTGTATTTTTTATCAGCCGAAAGCTCCTGCACAAGCTGAGCTAAAAGGTAAAGTAGATGGAGCTACAAATCAAAAAGACCAAAACGAAACTCATGACACAAACTTGGAGAAATATTCCACATAGATAAAATGTAAAAATCAACGAATATATTGTAACCTGGAATTAATTAATTCATTTATCTTGGCTCTAATTCAGTTAAAGCCAGCAATGAAAAGATGGAAATAAAGCAAAAATTCTTCACTGTGAATTGGTTACCCTGAAGGCCAGCTGTATAAAAAAGAATACCGAAATCTAAGGATACGAGTTTATGATAAGACCTCTACTATGCTGTGGATGTGGGACATATACTCTCACTCAAGCTGCTGCATGGGTTCTGAGGCACATTAAAGGAATCAGATGAGAAGGGGATCAATAGTGAATGCAGTACAGCCAAGAGTTGCATGAATTATTTTACAAGCCAGAAAGCTTCACTTCGATAAAGCTGTGAAAGCTACAATTAGTTGGCCATGTAAAAATTTGCGACTTGCTCCTGGAGAGGGATCAGACACTAAGCACTTTGGCAACCTCAATCGGTTCAACAAGCGCTGGAGTCACCAATTTCTGACCAAAACCCACTGCAAAACATTGTGACTTCATTCCTCTAGGCTGTAATTGACGAACCCAACCTTTTCTGTGGCCGGTAAGTTGAAATTTTGTTTTTGTGGAGTCGTGTTCAAGGGCAAGTAATTGGAAGGGTGTACAAACGCATTGCAGTTAATCCTTCTTCCCCCTGGTAAGTTCGCCAACAATACAAATTATATTCTGTTCTTCTTCTTCATAGCGCTACAGTCCTTCTTGGGCCTTCGCTTCCTGCAAAAAGCACCTCCAACTGTCTCAGTCCATTGACCAAATCCTCCAATTCCGAAGTCCGGGCAATAATGAACTGTCTTCGTTGGCCAAGTCAGGTCAGCATTTCTTCGGTTTCTCCATCGATTTCTGGCATTCAGTTCTCCCAACGAATACTTTTTTGGGTATCCGGTGCAACTTTGCAGTCTTGCAATCATTGAGATCTCTGGCTTGTCAAAAATTTTATACAGTTCATGGTTGTATCAAACTTGCGATAGGTCCCCGTCGAGCTTCGCTCCAAGTACCTGCCTCTCGACTCAGGTTTCGAAGGCGTTCAATATATTTGTGAATGCTCGAGTTAGAGACTATGTTTGACACGCACAGCATAGCACAGGTTTCAACAAATATTTGTAAACTTGGAGCTTTATTTTCCTGCGTACGTAATTCCACTCTTTTATTAGCGGTTCTCATTATTTTGGTGCCTAAATATACAAATTTGCCGACAAATTTTCGATATTGTATTTGCCAAGTGTGATATTTTGGGTATTTCAGGTATTTTTTCTAGACGGTCTCATGAACTTTGTTTTATTTTCATTGGTTTATAGCCCCACTAGTTTTGCTTCGCTTTCGAGTTTCAGGAAATCCTTTGGCAGTTGTTAACGACCTTGAAAAAATGTTGATGTTGTTCGCATAGGCTACTACTTGGCTTGACTTATCTAGTAACGTGCCTCTTGTATCGACAGGTATCTTTCTTATGACATATTCCAGAGCCAACTTGAACAGCAATGGTTCCAGTCCATCTTCCTGCTTTAGTCTGATATTTGTGTCAAAGTCGTCGGTGAGTTGGTTATTGATGTGGACTTGGGAGGCTGTTGACATTATTTTCATTTTTGTAAGATGGACAAACTTAGCTGAGAGCATAATTTATTTACGTGATGATCAATACTGTCGTATGCTTGCTTAAAGTTGACGAAAATTTGGTGTGCGTCCATGTTAAAGTCCCAGCATTTTTAAAGTACCTGCTTGACTATTAAGGGTTAGTCTTTCGTCGGCGTATTTCCGCTGAAGTAACTTTGAAATTTCCCAATATTACTTCTGGTATATAATCTGATATTGTTTTCCAAGATCTTTGAATACATTTTGTGTGTCTTACAAAATAGTGACATGTCTCTAAAATTTTCGCACTATAACTTTTTACCTTTTTTGTGGATAAGGAATTTAATGGATGGTTTCACTTGATCGGCCTTTGTTCTGTTGCCAAATGTGCTTGAGTACTTTATGGATCGCATTCTGAATACCGCTGCCATCATATATTACGAACCCAACTAGAATCCTATAGATGATCCTTTTGAGCCTTAATGGTGGAAAAAACTTCATGCAGAGTAGGTAGAACTATTGTAAGCTCTTCGGATATATTTATAGGCTGCAATGTTTTGGATCTGTGCGGAAGGTTTAGAAGGTTCTTGAAATATGATGCCCGTGTTTCCTTGGGCCTGTTTACATCGGTGATGATGTTACCAATGTCATCACGACATAGCACTGTCTTGGGTTGATAACCTTATTTCAAGCGTTTAACTATCTTGTATGCTTGTGTTATGTTGTTACTCGCTAGGCTTATTTCAATTGTTCTCAATTGGTCGTAATAGATTTTCTTTTCTCAATTCTAATTATCTTATCTGCTATTCTTCAGAGATTTTTGTAGTGTTCTTTCTTCATCCTGGTTTTCCTAATGAACTTTTATTGTAGTGTTCTTTCTTCATTCTGGTTTTCCTTATGAACTATTATTTGTACGGTTTATTCTTTTTTCTAACACATTCTGCCACTCACCATCGAACCAATACTTTTTGCGCCACGCTTGATGTCCGATTATCTGTGCTATAATGGTTTTAATTGACGCTTTCACTTCCACTCACAGCTCGTAGTTTATTTTTTTTAATGCGTCAGATAGAATAGGAACCAGCTAATTGTCAAGATTAATATTTAATAGATTTTTTTTCACCCTTAAGGACCGCAAATAATCAAGTTTAAAATAAAACAAGTGTTCAATTACATCAACTTAATTAAAACTTAAGATGTTACAGATATGTTTTTTCTAAATGACACGTATGCATTTCGGTTAGTATTGCCGACCTCCTTCAGCGCTAGACGGAAAACTACTCAGTAGTCAACTAAGGTGATTGAACTCTCGTGTTATTTTTAACTGGATTATTTGCGGTGCATAAGGGTGAAATTTTACCCCTGTTTTATCAGTATGAAGAACGTTAGATTTCTTGATGCAAAACTTAAACCTGCTGATTCAGTTTCTAAAATACTTTTCATTCTCGCGATAGTAAGAAGGAGCTTGAAGCAATTGGAAATGATTGTGAACTAATTCTTAACAATTAAAGTACAAGTTATAATGTTACTGCACAATGTATTAAAATGGGTAAATACCTGTCCGCTGACAAAATTAACCAGCTTCGTCTTAATTACGGCAATAAATATGATAGTCCATTGATTAAATTTATTGAACAAAAACAGTGGACAACAACATAGTTTTTTGCGAGCGGAGAAAAATAATACGATTATAGCTATTAAAAAGTTGAGTAGCCAGGAGAGTCCTTCTACTAGATGGGCTTTGTAGTATCTTAAGGCTCGAACCAAATTTTCAGAAAACATGAATTGAGGACTCGAATTATTCATCTAATTCTTGTATTAGAAATCGTTAAAATTCATCCAAAAGATGCTGAGTTTCATACATAAACACACAACAGCCGCCATTTCGCTCCAGCTTAAATAATTTTTCTGATTGCTTGCCCAATTGAACATATTCAAACTAAACGCTATTCTTAAGTGCCTGGGTCTATTTAAAATATGTATCAACCATCAATACGTGTTTTTGATTCCATACAATTGAAATGGCTATAATTCACTTGATTATAATTTCGTTTCCCTGAACATAAGGAACTTACATCAATCTACATTACTATAGAATTTTCAGATGTTTAAGTGTACCATTTCACTTTTATGGAGGAAAACTTAAAATTTATAAATCATGTGCTACGAAGAGCACTATAGCCACTCTTGGGCCTTCGTTTCCTGCAACAAGCGCCTCCAACTCTCTCGGCTCATTGACTGTATTCGCCGGTTTCGAAATCCGAGCAACAATGAACTGTCTTTTCTTCGTTTGCCAAGAACTTGTGGCGTCCACATGCTCACCGCAAAGAGCACATCAAGCAGTTAGTGGATGCCATGAATTTCGCAACTCATGTCAACGAGACTGCACCTTGTTCGCAACCGCCGACGAGTCAACATCGCGCGCGCCAACATGTAATCCTTCACTACATTCAATTCTATATATATAGTTCTGTTCTTTAGTTTTGCCAATAGAGTTATATTTGTGTTTAGTAAAGAAATATTCTTTCTTCTTATGGGAATCGCGCATAGCTTATAACCAATTCCCATAAATTCATTTCCTTTGTTCTATTTTCGCAAGTCTTAGTGCCATCTACGAGTGTAGTACAAACTTCTTAAAAATAATTCCTTGTTTCTGTAAACTTTGTAAACATTAACTTTATTTAATTGGGCGCCTTCTTATAGGCAATTTATAAAATTTTACTTAATCGGAAAGTTTCGACATATCGTTTTCATTTACAGGATTTGCCTAGCGTTAGGCAATCTTATATCGTATATTTATTTAATCTGTATCACTTAACCCTAGAAACATTTATTTTATAAATATATTTTTTATTTTCTCCGACCACACCATGACTTGCAACTTGGTGAAATGTGTGGACTCAATTGACAAATCTCCAATGGTTGTCTGCTTTGGTTTTTGTGACCGATCCTTTCACGCAACGTGTGTTAACCTTCAAGGTTCTATAGCTGACACTATTAATAAAGCCGGCAATGGTGTGCAGTGGTATTGTGGTTCCTGCAGGAGACTTTCAATTTCTGTCTACGCTTCACACCTGCATCTTGCTCATCAGACAATTAAAGTACTCTCGGAGGAATTGAGCTGCTTGCAAACGAAGTGTTCAAGCGCGATTTCGGATATTGATTCTTTGTTACGGTCTACTGAAGCATTCTCTTCCAAGAAATCATTCTCTTCCAAGAAATCTCCCTTGCGATCAGCCTCCATCGGTGGTTGGATCTGAGACTTCATCCTCTACAACAGCAATTATCATCATCAACATCGTCATCAAACAACGAAAATATTTCGTCAAGAGTACCTACCACAGAGTATGCCCTCATTGTCATTAAGTAACGCAACGCTAATGGTTGGCGGTATCGCAGACGCTTTAACCAACTTCTCAGCCTTCTTCGTCGATCACTACAAGAAGTATGGCACAGAGATCTTCATCTCATCGGGGAGCCATTTCAAAAAATTTCGAAATGCGGCATGTTCCTGAGGATTTGCCATCCCTCCAAGTTGTAGCGCAACCAAAACAAATCTTCATATCAAGGCTTGCGTATAGCACATCCACCGAAGACATTTTGGATTATGTTAGTAAGAAATTTGGCTCATCTCTGAAAATAATTAGCCGCCAGAAGCTGACGAAGGACAACTTGATCAACAGAGTTATAGCCTCAATTTTCTAACAGTAAATTTTTTATTTATTATCAAAATGTTCGGGGTTTAAGATCCAAGCTAGAGGATCTAGCTTTATCCTATTCTCTCTCTAACGATGACATAATCTGTATTTCTGAATCCTGGTTGACTGATAATATATATGACTCTGAAATTTTTCCCAATCAAACAATTGTTAGGCGTGATCGTGATAGGTCTACCTCCAACAAGTTAGACGGAGGAGGTGTCTTAATTGCCTACAAGGATACCTATACTGGCTTCAATTCAACAAATTTATTTTTCACTGCACCTGTACAATGTGTGGCGGCAAAAATAGTCATTTCGTCTTCCCTTTCTCTTCTTGTCTTTTGCACTCATATACCTTCTAAGTCTTCTTTTTTGGTCTACAATACTTTTTTCACTGAAATATCTAGTATTTTCTTATCGCGCTTTTCAAATTGTCATCTTATTAAATGTGGAGATTTTAGCCTTCCTAAATTCTCATGGAATGACAATCAGGTTGATTCTGACTCATCACAAATTTGGTCTTTAATTTGTTCTTTTATATCCATGTGTTCCTTGACTCAATTAAACAATTTTCTTAATGTTAATAATCATCTTCTTGACTTATTCTTTCGTAGTATGGAGCGATCGTTGTTATGCTCACCTCCAGTTCTTTTTCCTTATCTCTCTCCTGATCATCTCGTTCATCTCGGATGAATTCTTATTTCGTTATCCCATATGCTAGAACTGATTTATATTTCTATTCACCAATCTTAAGAATCTTACGAAATCATAAAAATCTCGAGCACGGTCCTTTCCCCTCTTCTTACATAGCCTTTAAGAAAAAACTAAGAGACTTACTACTAGTTTAACTTTTAATTATCGAGAATTTATTATTCTTTTTCATTTAAATATTGCTGTAATTGTTCTTTGCGTTCCATTTTGTTATTGGATTGTTTAGTCTGTAAGATGGAATAAATAAATAAATAAATAAATCCCCATCATCTCCCCTTACGCTTTGAAATTTCCTATACCACTTCTGTTCGTTATCGTTGGAACTACAACTTTTATAAAACTAATTATGAGCAACTTCCAGAAACAATTTGCTCTGTTGATTGGTCCTCCTTCTTTCGCGGTCTTGACTTGGATACTTGCTGTAACAATTTCTATGATTACCTAAAAATTGCTATTTCTAACACGACTCCACTCGTCAGTACAAGAAACTCTTCTGACTTTCCCTGGTGAACTTTCGATGTGAAGCGAGCCTTGCAAGCTAAAGATCGAGCTCGTCAACGTTTTCCACGTGACAGATCTCCTGAGTCACGTACAGTTTTTGGTCATCTGAGGTCGGTAGCAAAGAAAAAGATGCAGATCGCTAAAACTTCTTATTTTCATAGTATTGAAGGCTCTTTAAACTCAAATCATTCAAAACCTTTTTGAAAATATATACGTTCTCTTAAATCCTCTTCCAGTTTCCCATCCTTGCTTCATTTGAACGGCTGCTTAGCAACTTCACCTCTCGAGATTAGTGAACTTTTTAGAACTCCGTTTTTTTCTACTTTTAATGCTATTCCCAGCATAAGCCCTTCGTTCTCAATCGTATACATGCTGCCTTCATTCCCTTTTACTTGCCATCTAGAAGATGTTATGAAGCTCATTTTAGAACTTGATGACTCTGGTAGTTCAGGTCCCGATGGTATTTCTAATCATTTTGTGAAATCATTAGCTACTTCTATTTGTACCCCCTTTTCCTTTCTCTTCAATCCCAGCTTATCTTCAGGCTCTTTCCTTCGTGTTGGAAATGATCCTATGTTACTCCTTTTTTTTTTTAAAGTGGGTACCAATTATTGGCCTATCTCCTTACTACCCTGTTTCTCCAAACTACTCGAGAAAATCGTGTACTTGCACCTTTCTTCAGTTACTCATGAGTTGCACGTTCCTGAACAACATGGTTTTATCAAAGGGCGATCGACCTTAACGAATTTGTTAGAATTCATGACCGTTACTTCAATAGCCACGGAGGACCGTTTACAAGTCGAAACCTTGTATTTGGATTTCTCTAAAGCCTTCGACTCAGTAAATCACAATATTTTGTTTAGCAAACTTAAATTTCTTAACGTTCCTGATTATTTGCTCCACTGGTTATCCTCTTACTTATCCAATCGTGTCAGTCAGGTATCTTTTCAAGGCTGTCTTTCTACTCCCTTCCATCCGTCTTCTGGTGTTTCTCAAGGATCCATTCTGGGCCCACTATTGTTCACTCTGTTTATAAATGACTTACCATACGTTGTCATCAACTCCTCCTGCCTTCTTTATGCAGATGACGTCAAAGTTTTCAAAGTAGTGTCGTCAATCGATGACTGTGCTTTGCTTCAAGATGATTTGAATGCCATTTTATCTTGGAGTTCTTATAACCAACTTACACTAAATGTTTCTAAGTGCATCCATCTCTCATTTTTTAATAACCCTTGCCCTATTAGCTTTCATTTTACGCTAATAATTCCAGATTCCTATGTACAGTGATACACTTCAGGGACTTGTGTGTCACTTTTGACTCTAAATTAAAGTTCGATGTTCATATTTCTGAAATTACTTCTAAAGCCTCTCACATTTCTGGCTTAATCTTACGAAATTCCTATATTTTTTTCAATCCGTTATCGTGTGTTAAATTATATTCTAGTTTGGTTGGTCCCATCCTTGAGTACTGTTCGCCAGTTTGGTCGCCTCATTTGAAGTATTTGAAGTTCACGCTAGAAGCTGTACAAAAAATATTTACCAGGATCGTCTTCTTGAAATTCCAGATTCCGTACATTTTTTATTAATCACGCTTAGCTATCCTCAATATTCCTTCGCTGGAAATGCGTCGACTCTACCTTGATGACTGCTTCCTTTACAGACTTTGCCGTGGTTTGCTTGATACTCGCCTTGTCAACCAGGTTCCTGTGAGGCGCGTTATGCATGCTACAAGATCGTCGAATATCTTTGATGTTCCATTTGCACGTAGTTTGATGTATTTTCACTCACCCATGCTCAGATTACCTCGTAACCATGATGACCTTCAGCTTGGGCCCTTCCCCCTTTCGTATTTAGTTTATAAAAGATTTGTTAACTGTCTTCTTCTCAGCCTTCAGTAATTTTTACTATTTTTTTCTCCTATTTTTTGCATTTTTTATTACTTTTATCTGTGCTGTGCTATTATTTAATTCATTTTGCTGTACTTTTATTTTATCTATTTTTTATTGGAATTTTTTCTGTTAAATAGAAATAAGTAAATAAATAAATAAACTCGTCTTCGTCAACCGAGTCAGACTAGCGTTTCATTGGGTTTCTCACTGGTCTCCACCCTTCAGTTCCCCAAAAAAATTAGTTTTTGGGTATCCGTTATTCTTCCATACAATTAACGTGGCCAGCCCCTTGCAGCTTTTCGGTTTAACAATCGTTGAGACCTTAAGCTCATCCAAAATTTCCATTCACCATTGGTCCACGTCTATCTTTGCTCCAAGTATTTGCCCAAGACCCGTCATTAGAAGGCGTTCAATATATTTGCGGATGCTAGAGTTAGGGTCAATATTTCACACCCATTGCAATGAAGTGCTTTTTGTTCTAAAAATCCGTGTGGGACAAGGGTTCCGATTGCCTGACACACGTGTCAACGAGCTATAAACAACACCAAGCTCAGCTGATTAGCTGCGCCTAACGGCCGCGTACGCATGCTTGTCGACAAGTATTTGCCGGATCATATGAGGCGGGTTCTTCTCGAGCCATGAAGCTACACTACAAAATATTTATCATGCGTTCTCTACTCTACGAGACGTATCGATAAATTTTTAATTATGTTTAGAAATGTTCTATCATGTGCCGATTAAGCTACCCTATAGTAATTCAACATTTTTTTGTCTCGTTAAAGTTAGCGGGCACAGAGACTTGAGACAAAGGCAAATATTGTACAAAACGTAACCGTTACTTTCTCTGAAGAAGGTCGTTGCATTACAAGGGGGATATCAAACCTAAAGATGTTAAAGTGGCTGAAGTGAACCATTCATCTCTGCATAAACGATGGAAATTTGACGGATGAAGTTAACTTTAATCAAGTAAAACAACAAACTAAGCGCTTTCGATGGGTGACCATCTTTTCTTTTCAGGAGCAGCCACTCCTGATCACCATGTGGCTGCTCGACTGCTTATGTTTATTACACCATAGCATAGCATAGGTCATCACAGAATAACTTGGAGCTTTATTTTCCTGTGTTCAAAGCTGGTTTTCAAGATGTCAAAATTGAATAAAATATATTTTTTGTGAACTGCATTCTTCAGCGTATTTCGTTTTTTCCCTACCAGTTCTCATTATTTTGTGGCCTAAATATTCAAATTTGGACGAGATCACTGGCAAACTCGATATAATCGTGAGTTGTATGAAATTTTCAACGAGTCAGAGATCTCGATTGAAAGGCTGTGGAAGATGCAATGGGCTGAATTATATGTATGCACAATGGATATTCAACAAGTTGGGTAGAAATATTTACGCTCATGTCAGAAGGGTTTTGTACCCAACTTATGAAATGTAGTCACCAGCAAATCAGGAAGCATGTCAAAGAGATGTGCACGTTTAAGAGAAAATCTATTGTTTCTCCATTTTCAACAGGCGCCAGTTTGTTGCAAACTAACGAAAATCACTCATATCGTGAATTCCCAAAAATATTCGGTTATTGATCTTATTGGAAAATATCAAAACTGCAGTGACTGGAATGATGGAAGTTCTTTAAAATACCAAAATTGTATGTTTTTGTTGTTGTAATTGAAGAAACTTCAAATGGCTATAACCTCCGTAATGATTTCTTCAAAAATGGCTCGATATTGTTACGTTTTATAAGCATTTTGCAAGTGGAAGTTCAGTCGATCAAATTTGTTTGTGTTAATTCATGCGGCACCCAACCGTCGAGTTTCTTCGTGTATTCAGCCTTAGGAAAATGGTTCAAAACTGTTTGATGATGGATATTCAATTCTTTAGCAATGTTATGGCTGCTTATGTATCGGTCTTCTTCAGTTGTTTGTAAGATTTCATCGACGTTGTCAGTGATTGGTCAACCTGAGCGAAGTGCATCTTTGACATCGAAATTTCCAGAACAAAAGCGAGCGAACCATCTTTTGGCTGTAGCTTTTGACAAAGTACCTTGAACGTAGACACCACACATTTTTTCACGAGCCTGCGATGGATTCTCACCTTGATAGTAGTGATATTGTAAAAAATAACAAACTTTTCAGAAATTTCACTTATTTTCAAATGAATACAACTTTTGACACGAATGACGAAAAACAAAACAGTCCATATATATTAAAAATTGAAGACTGGAATGTCACCTTTCAAACGCATATCAGTTTGACTCAATCTGATTAGTTTTGCCCGATATATGACAACAAACACCATCTAGTGACAAAAAAGGCTCAATACTCAATACAATAGACTATCCAATATATATATATATATATATATATATATATATATATATATATATATATATATATATATATATATATATATATATATATGTATATATATATATATGTATATATATATATATATATAAATATATATATATATATATATATATATAGATATATATATATATATATATATATATATATATATATATATATATATATATATATATATATATATAGATATATATATGTATATATATAAAAATAAATACATACCAGTTAATTCATGCGGTTTTTTTTCGATATATATATATATATATATATATATATATATATATATATATATATAGATAGATATATATATGTATATATATATAAAAATAAATACATACCAGTTAATTCATGCGGTTTTTTTTCGAAAATTGAAGCTTTATTGTGAAAAATTGCTTTTAAGTGATCGGAAATGGTTTGTTGAGCGACGCCAAATGATTTTGCAAGTTTGGGATGAATCTTGGTCGAACAATGTCTCCAATTCCTGATCTTCAAACTTTTTTGGCTGTTCGGGCTGTTCATTGTCCTCCAAGGCGAAGTTGCCACTTTTAAACCGTGCAAACCACTTCTGGCACGTACGCTCAGCTAGAGCATGCACACCATACCCTTCCACCAAAATACGATGACTTTCGGCAGCCTTTTTCTTCAATGAAGAAGTACTCCCCGCAAAAACACTTTATTCGGCACAAAATTCGACATTTTCAGAGTGACAAAAACTATTGTAGTTTACGCTTCAGCTAAATGACACATACTGTTTCTGAAATTATATAACAGTAGCTTTCCAACATATATTTGGAAAGGTGAATTACTGGAATAAAAATCAAGTTACGCCATCTGTTAGAAAACCGCATGAATTAACCGGAACCCCTATTATCTTAGTTACGATTGGACCTTGGTATGCACGGATGACAAGAATGTTCAAGGCCCATTGTTGTTGAATCAGAAGAGGGTCAATTTGGTTTTGTGCAAAGTCAGTCAGGCGCTAGCTGTTGTCATTTGTTTTATCGTGAATGCTCTATCCTCCAATCATTCCCCAATGAGATAGTTCATTGCCAACCTTAGCGTTGAAATCGTCAAGAATTATTTTTGTGTCATTTGCAACGACTCCATTAGTCTTTTCAGGTGATTGTAGAACATTTTCTTCGTTCTTTTCTTCAGTCGGGGCGTAAATGTTAATCAACCAAATTTATAAGAATTTTGCTTTTATACGAACCGCACACAACCGTTCATCGAGTGCTTTAAAATCAATAATGTGTGATTTGGTCTCCGTGTCTATAATAACTGCGACTCCATATTCTCGCTTTCTAGCAGGCTGCCCACTTTTGAATATTATGTGCGATCTCATATCTTGAATATCATTTCCAACCCAGCTCGGTTCCTGAATTGCCGGTACGTTTGATTTATAGTGACTGGCCTGTTGTGAAAGATCTCTAACAGTACGTCATACGGAAGCTACCTGCGATACGCGAGGTACATTACTATACAAGTCGAGCCAGGTAGTGGCCTATGCGGCCGACATCAACATTCTGTCACGGTCACTAACAACTGCCAAAGAACTCTTCCTCAAACTCAACAGCGGAACAAAGCTAGTAGGGCTACAAATCAACGAAAATCAAACAAAGCTCATGACGCAGTCGAGAAAAAATACCCCAAATACACAAAATATATTAGCGAATTTGTGTATTTAGGTGCTAAGATAACGAAAACGGGCAATGAAAGAGACGAAATACGCCGAAGAATACAGCTCGCAAATAAAATATTTTATTCAGTATTGACGACCTTGAAGACCAGCTGCATACACAGAACAACAAAGCTCCAAGTATACAAATCTGTGATAAGACCTGTGTTATGATATGGGTTTGAAATATGGACCCTAACCCAAGCATCCGCAAATATATTGAACGCCTTTGAGCGACGGGTCCTGAGGCGAATAATCGGAGCGAAGCTAGACAGGGACCAATGGCGAATTCGAAACAACCATGAGCTGTATGAAATTTTTGACGAACCGGAGGTCTCAAGGATTGTAAGACTGCGGAAGCTGCAATGGGCTGGACACATGAATCATATGGATGAACAATGGATACCCAAGAAGGTATTCGTAGGGAGAACTGAAGGCCGGCGGCCAGTGGGGAAACCAAGGAAACGCTTGTCTGACTCGGTTGACGAAGACAGTTCATCGCTGCTCGGGTTTCGGAATTGGATGGCACGGTCAACGGACTGAGACAGTTGAAGGTGCTGTTTGCAGGAAGCGAAGGCCCGAAAGGGACTGTAGGGCTAAGAAGAAGAAGAAGGTTTTCTAGGGACGGCAAGGTAGCTTGTTGCCCAACCTCCATTCTCGTCGCATGATTATTACTTTCGATTCCGTTATCAGGCGTGGAAGACTTACCTACACCCTCTCATGTCGTCACAAAAGAGGTGTATGTAGGATTTGGTAGCAGAGCTGTGGCTGTATTTGCAGTTATTGGCACTTCTCGGCATTTGATGTCCCTGCATTGGAGAACAAGTAAATTTGATGTTTGACCCCGAGATCATTTACTATCATTTGGTCATGGGACTTAGAATGATTTAGGGGAAACAAGGGAATCCCATCTTTTTTCTCAAACGGGCTTGGAACCATTAACGACGGAGTTTTGATCTTATTTTTTTTTTTTTAAATTGTCTTGAATCATCACTACTTGTAACTAAGCTTTTCGCCTGCTGGAATGGTAAATCAAATAAACAAACAAGTTGATTGAACGTAATCTAATTACCGATAAAGATGATAGATAAAATTGTTGCAGGAGGTTTCAGGTTGCAACCAATATGGCTTACTGGAAATCCAGAAATTTAACTGAACAAAAAATATACTTTAAATATTTTCAACAAAATTTTACCACAATGCCACATAATTGCTGGTAGACTGGTAGACTCCGGAACTATTCGCACCAGTATACCGGAAACTACCCCAGAGCTTATGAGACAATAGATCACGAGAGAGTTAAACCTGTATGGAACAGAAATCGATTTGCCTTAAAAAACTTACCGGCTGAGAATCAAATATCTTTAAATCCTTTCGTTTAAGTCTCCAATATGGCTACAAGCAAGCATAAATCACAGATTGAACTCAATGGAAACGTATATAAAGCGATTTGGAGTCTATAAACCAAAGCAATAAATGTCTCGAACATCTCCAAATAGTGGGAGATAAATTCTAAAATCCAAAGCAACCATGCCAGTAGAAGGATGCCAAATTTCAATTACAGCATCTACGTTGGATGAACCATGTTAGCAATCCTTCTTATGGAGCCTTTCGATTGATTGATATATGAGGCACTTAAACACATTGTCTGATGTGATGAAGAGCAAAGCGTACGTTTGTAGTACTTTAACGCCTTTTCGACATTAATTAAATGAATTGATGTTAACAGCTCAGGAATGGTATCAACTTATTCAATACGGTGAATGACACTTTAATCTATTGTGTCTTAGCCTGAGTTAAAATATTAAAAAGATATAGGAAAAATTACACAAAAATACTTGTTTCTTTAACGGGATCCAAATTAAAGAGATTTCTTGACTTGGGTTGCTTTATCGATTTATTTATCGTATGAAGTGGTGCCAAAACAGTTTTTCAGCGGCTAATTCTAGGTGATTATCATTCATTTGTTTTTCATTATATTGCATTAGGAAAATTGATTTTACAGGTTTACAGGAAATAAATTTCATGGATTTAATGCAGTTTTCAGTCGTATTTTTTAGGACCAGATAACGTTTTAGATTAGAATTACATTAGAATGTATTAGATATCAGTGAATAGTTCAATATTTTGTTGTGTTCTTTGATTTATACGCAATTTTTAGGATTCCATATATTCAAATGGCACAATGGATCCTTTGTGGGATCGCTCGTGTGTCTGGTTTCCCGTCTGTCACAGCTGATTTACTCCAAACTTACTATACCGATTAGGCTCAAATTTTATACAAAAATGGAGCCTTGTGTCCCAAACTTACACGTATAAGTTCAATAAATGAGTTTTGAAAACGTCAGTATCTTTTTGGAGAAGGAGATAGAAAAAATGTTTGTGAAGTGTACCATGTGACATATCAAATGAAAAGTATTGTACTGAAGGACTCAAATAATTTTTTTTTAGATTTTTCAATTTAATTTATTTCAAGCTATTACAAAAAAAAATGAAAAGTGATCATCTCCTACCTTATCTCTGAAGCTACTAAGCCGAAAATTTTGGCAAAAATGCGGAAAATTTTTCTTTCCTGTATATTACAGGAAAATTAACCAGAAAACTATGATCTTAAGAAAACCTTGTAAGCTCTTTAATAATGTGGAGAAAAGCTCGTAATATAAATCAATCAGCGCTCCATACTTAACTATTCAGGTCTTTTAAATTTCTTCCGAAACTTGCATTCGAATGCATTTAAAGTGTTATCAGTGTTAACATATCAAACAAGTTGGGTAGACAGACCTATGCTCATGTCAGAAGGGTTTTGTACTTAACTTACAAAATGCAGTAACCAGCAACGAATAAAATCATGAAACATGTCAAAGACGATTTTATTGGAGAAAATGTGAAATTCGAGGTTCATACTAATATTAACAAAGTTGAACGAATTTTGACTTCTGAGGTATTTGTTATAGTTATACCCATAAATATCTCCTTTGATAATTTTTTCAGATTTTTTAGATCACGGGTGTCCATTCGCGAGGGAGGAAACACATTTTTCATGTATTTCCCCCCTGTGCCCCAACTGAAGCAAAAACTGTCAGTTTAAGAACTGTTTTGAAAAGCTCTCATAGAGAACTTTCAATTGATACTCATATCGGCTACCTTTCATGAAATTTTTTTCAGGGGCCACTCTTCTGTACTGTAATCATCGATTCATGGCCTATTTTTTCGAATCCTAGAATGGTTACAAAGCCCTTTTGCTAGGAGCTCTCTCCTGCCTCTTCGACTTGTTTCAATTGTATGTACTCATCTTCATGATATCTATCACTTCTGAAATTTTCATGCAAATTCTAGCAAACCTGTAGTGTCTAAGTCGGTAAAAAGCGCATATGGCTCCATAACCATATGTTTCCATAGTAATACACGGCATATTGCTCCATAGTAATACAGGAAAATTCAAATCGCTGTAACTTCGGTAAATACCATTCGATCTTTATGAAACTTTCAGAAAAGATCAATCTTATAAATTTTATTGAGTTTAAGGGTACCGTTTAGATTTTATTCAAGAAAACACAAAATCGATAAATCATACTATTACTAACAAAGTTGAGTGAATTTCGACTTCTCATGTATTTGTTGTTGTTGTACTCATAAAGTCCTACATTCATGATTTTTTTCAGATTTTTCGGATGGAAAGTGTCCAATCGCGAGGGGGGGGTACGCGAAAAGTTCGTACATTTCCCCTTCCCCTGCCCCCTCGATACTTATAAGGCAATTTTAAAACTTGTTTGGAAAAGATCTCATTGAGACCTTTCCAACGACACCCTACTCGACTACCAATGGTGAAAATTTTTTTTTGAGGGGTCACCTCCCTATATGGGGAGACCCCCCTTAAACGCCTTTGAAACATTTTTCTACCCTTGAACTTTCAAGAAGTCACCACTTCTAACCTTTCTACAAAGTTTCATGGCTGTAGCCTCCATAGTTTCGGAGAAAAAGTGCTGTGACATACAGACGGACGGACGGACGGACGGACGGACGGACAGACGGACACAGGTCGTGATTGCAATAGGGTTTTGTATTTTAGTACAAAACCCTAAAAATACTGGCTATTCAGGAAACAAACTCGACTGGAAATGACATTCAAGACATAAGATCGCACACAATATTTAAAAGTGGAAAGCCAACTGGAAAACGAGAATTTGGAGTGGTTTTCATTGTGGATAGGGAGTCCAAATTGCACGTTATTGATTTTAAGGCGATAAACAAATAGTTGTGTGCGATCCGTATTAAAGCGAAATTCTTCAAAATTTGGCTGATAATTGTACACGCACCGATCGAAGAAACGGAAGAAGAAACGAAGGAAACGTTCTACAATCACCTGGAAAGACTAGTCGACTCATTGCCTACAAACGACAAAAAAATAATTCCGGGTGGTTTTAACACTCAAGTTAGCAATGAGCCATCTCATCGGGGAACAACTGAAGGACATGGCCTCCACGATGAAATAAATGACAACGGCCAGCGCCTGATTGACTTTGCATGTAGCAGAAATCTAGTCATTTGTTCGACTTGCTTCCCACATCAACGCATTTATAAAATGACCTGGGTATCACCGCCAATTGTAACTCAGATCATTACTTGATCAAATTAACCTATCCATATCGTCGGTCAAAGGCATACTCGATGAAGACCAGCACACTACAGCCCGCTACAAAAATTTGACATGGAAAGGCTCCAAACGGTGCCTGTGGCCAAAAATTTCAAGGAGATCCTCGACAACAAGCTGGCTCCCATCCTATTAGATGCATCATTAAAGACGAGCAACGAGCTTTGGATGGAAGTATAAGCGGCTATTAAGACCATGGCAGAACAGATGATCGGACATCAATCCGGCGCAAGAGGAATGATTGGTTCCCTGATGAGTGCCGGGATGCGTTGGATTAAAAATAATCAGGTGTACAAAGAATACGTAAGTAGGAAAACTAGGACGAATGGAGAACACTATGATTTTCATAGTGAGTAGCGAATAGGATAATTAGGATTAAGAAAAGAAAATACTATGACAACCAATTGAGAAGTATAAATGTAAGCCTAGCGAGCAACAACACAAGACAAGCATACCAAGTAGTGAAAAGCCTGAAACGTGGTTATCAGCCTAAAAGTCATCTAGCACATTTGGTAACAAAAAAATGTGTCAAAAGAGTGGACCCAATCATTCCCTATCCACAAAAAGGGTGACAAGCTACAGTGCAAAAACTATAGGGGCATATCACTACTTTGTACGGCCAACAAAATATTTTCAAAGATCTTCGAATATAAAATTAGATCATACGCCAACAGTATTATTGGGGAGTATCAAGGTGGTTTGAGAGCAGGTAGATCAACAATAGACCAATTGTTCACAGTCAGGTAGGTACTTGAAAAATGCTGCGAGTTCAACATAGACGTCCACCAAATTTTCATTGACTTTAAGTAAGCATTCGACAGTATTGATCGCAACGTACTGTACCAAAAAATGCTTAGTCCGTCTTACCAAAATGACAATGACGTTGACGACCTCCCAAGCCTACATCAATAACCAACTCACCGATGCCTGTCGAAGCTACCTGTCGATACGCAAGGTACATTACTATACAAGTCAAGCCAGGTGGAAGCCTTTGCAGACGACATCAATATTTTGTCACTGTCATCAAAAACTGCCAAAGAAATTTACCTGAAACACGACAGCGAAGCAAAACTAGTAGGGCTACAAATCAATGAAAATAAAACAAAGCTTATAACGCAGTCAAGGCAAAATACCTCAAATAACCAAAATATCACACTTTGTGCATACAGTTTCAAAAACGTGAGCAAATTTGTGTATCTAGGTGCCAAAATAACGAGAACCAGTAATGAAAGAGACAAAATACTCCAAGAATACAGCTCGCAAATAAAATATTTTATTCACTTTTGACAATCTTGAAGACCAGCTGCATACACAGGAGAACAAAGCTCCAAGTATACAAATCTATGATGAGACCTCTGTAATGCTATGGTTATGAAACATGGACCTTAGCCCAAGCATCCGCAAAAATATTGAACGCCTTTGAGTGACGGGTCCTGAGGTGAATAATCGACTAGACAAGGACCAATGGCGAATTCGATACATCCATGAGCTGTATGAATTTTTTGACGAACCGGAGGTCGCAACGATGGTAAAAATGCGGAAGCTGCAAAAAGGTATTCGAAGGGAGAACTCAAGGCCGGAGACCAGTAGAGAAACCGTCAAAACGCTGGCTTGACTCAATCGACGAAGACAGTTCATCGATGCTCGGATTTTGAAATAAGAGGGCATGATCAATGAACTGAGATAGTCGGAGGCGCTATTTGCTACAGAATTAAGAGAGTGTCAAATATGCAATAATTCTTATTCAATAAAATGTATTTTTTTTCCAACTGGTGCTTTGATTTTAGCATTGCTTAAATTTACAGCGCGGGGCGGGCTATTTGGATTTTCGATGATTTTAAAAGTTTTGAAATAAATGAATTTGATTTTGAAATTTAGCCACTTTTCTCTAATTTTTTTATTGCTTTACAGACAGGTAAATTAAAGGACCTCAAGTTTTTAAAAAAAGAAAACTTGAGTACGTGTGAGTTGAGCTTATGATCTAGCAGTTTTTAAACTAGTTGTAAAAAAAACTGTAACTAAGATCTACTAATTTTGTGGCCTGTCTACCTATCTGTCCGTACGTCACAGCAGGTTTCCTCAGATACTATAGAATCTAGAATGCTCAAACTTTGTGAAAAGGTCTTAAGTGATGGTCTCCCAAAGTTTGGTTTTACCAAAAATTTAAAATTTTTCTCAAGGGAATCCCTCCTAAAAGTCACGGCGTAAAAAAACGAGAAGTGGCCCGAATTAATGTGTCAAACGGTCCCAGGCTAGGCTCTCTGGTTGAGAGGGGAGGCGTTTAGTGAGTAGTCCAATCACCTTCTTGCACGCCTGACATTCACCTCCCTACCACAAAAAAACGTTGTCAAAGCGGTTATCGATTGAAAGACCTTGATTAGAACTTTGAGAATCTGACACAAAAAAGTCATTTAATCATCAGGAGGCCTAGGAGGAGGCAAGATGTACGAAAATTTTGAGCCCCACCTTCGTGGTTAGACACTTTTGAGCTGAAAAATCTTAAAATAAACAGGAAGGGGGCTCTTTTTAAGTACAAGGGCAGCAAATACCTCTCAAATTGTAATTGGCTCAATATAAGATCCTCATGTTCACAAAATTTCATGGAAATCGGATCATAATGAAGTGAGTTATAGCCATTTCAATTGTATGGAATTACAATAGTAATAACATGTGTTTATGGTTGAAAGACATTTCAAATTGACCTAAGCACTTTGTTACAAGTAACTGGAGCAAAGCCAGAGCCTTGGACTATTTTTGGAAATAAAAATTAAATTTGTAGTTATTCCAAAATTGAGTAAGTGATATGGAACTCATCCCAAGCAAAAGAAGTAAAAACTGGAAACTAGAGTAATATTAAATTTTGTGGTGATTTTAAGGGTAGTTTTAAATAAAATTACGAGTATGCGTATCACCCGTTGTTTGGTTGGCACCTCTGCCAATGCCCTTGCGAACCCAAATATGGAGGGCGGCCATGGCTTACCCAGATCTGGAGCACGCGAAAAGAGGCCCACTTAATCAAGAGCTTGGTCTTACCTTGAAGCATGCTAAAGAATTGAAGCAGTAGCAATTCCTGTCCATGCCAATGGATGCAGGTCATATCTTCAGTGAAAACTTCAACAAATGTGATAGAAGTGATCAAAAAATCGACTGGAAAAAATGTGTAAAGACTTGAAATTCTCACATTGAGATTTATCAAACAAATTCAAAATCCAATTTGGTTTTCGTGCCAGGCATTCAACCACACATGCAATAACGAAAGTAACCTCAGACATCTGTTGGAAGCTAAATGATAGACAATGTGTTGGAGCATGTCTCATTGATATGGAGAAAGCCTTCAATACGGTGTGGTTAGATGGACTAATTTTTAAACTCCTTCAGGACAACTTCCCCAGACACCTTGTCGCCATGATGTGCAATATGTTATACGGGAAATCGTTTGTTGTAACTGATGGAAATCTGACAACAATGCGCGAGTTCAAGAACTTGAATGGTCTACAGCAGGGAACAGTTACTGCGCCTCTGCTCTTCTCAATCTTCATTCGCAAGCTTTTGAACGGCTTTGCTTTTAACGTCTCGCCAACGCGATCATTGGTAGCGTTTGCTAATGATCTGATCATCTATACGGCGGACCGAAAAGCAACAATAGTTCAGAGTAATCTCCAAAAAATGTTCAATGATGTACAGCTGTACACTGATCATTGCCGAATGAAAATCAATGCGCAGAAATGTGAAACAATCTTGTTTCGGACAACGCTGCAGGGGGCCAGTCAAGACCTGAAACGTAATTGGAAAGATTTACACATCATGGCTGGCGAGGGTAGTTTAGAACAAGTTTCACATGAAGTCTGTGACCGATACTTCGGTGTTTATCTCGATCAGTATCTGTACTATACTGAACATGTGAAAATCATGCTCAGTAAGGCACTAAAAGTAGTCATGGCCCTACGAAAACTTTTTCATTCCAAATACATTGATCAAAAGGTCAAAATTATCTGGGACAAGACCCTTGTTCGACCAGTTTAGACATATGGATGTCAGATCTGGTACAACCAGAGCGCTAGTACTATGGAAAAATTAAGAGTTTTCGAAAGGAAATGTCTTCGTGCATGTACTGGTTTGTACAGTAAGCCTGAGACGGATTGGAAACATTATATATCGAATAGAAGAATCTTTCAAACTGCTGAAGTGACAAGAGTCGATATCTTCATATTGAAACTTCTTCGGAATCATATCGCAAGATCTGTGACTGTGAGTGAAAACCCTTGGATTTCACAGCTGTTCCACCCTACAGACAGGTATATTGCGACTTGTCTCGCTACTGGCCTCGTACCTCCAGAAGCATTCGTGTATTTGGACATGAATCGATATGTTTTTGATTCTGACGGCGTCCCAGTCATATATCACATGTATCGACGGGACACCGATAAGAAGATAAAATATTCTCCTAATTTGAGTTCAGGAGACCAACAATTCCAATGGAGATACTCATTTGCTAGATTCGTTGAAGCTGATCGAATTGAGACGACGCAATCCAGGTATTGGTGGCTGAATGACAATGTCTAAATTATTCGTGTTCATTTCCAGTTTTGATGTTTTTCGTTATTTAGTTTTTTGAGTTTCAACTCATTATTGCTACATTTAGTGTTGTTGTTTATTTTTGTTAAAAATTAGGTTAAAATCAGGTATAGGTTTGGTGTATGTTATGTGTATTATATTAGGTTAGAGATAAGGTTAAACGCTTAGGTTAGGAACATTGTTATAGAATTTTTGAAGTGTAAGATAAAGTTTTTTTTTTGTTTTTGATTGCATTTTATTAGAATTAAGTTAAAACATATTAGGTGTAGGATCAAAGTTCACTGTTGTGTTAAGATTATAAATAATTTTAGGATAGTGTTGGTTCGTTTTTTCTCCTTTTGCCAATTGATTTTTTTAAATATGTAATTTTTTTTGAAGAAATATGTTTAATGATAATGTATAAATTTAGAGAGCCATTTGGGTCATTATGTTTTTGTATGTTTATTGTTTGGAATTTGGTTTATATTCTTTGTGAACTTATACCGATTTGTATTGAATAAAGCGCTTTTGACTTTAACTTTGACTTTGAATGCGCGTCACGGCGTAAAAAAACGAGAAGTGGCCCGAATTAATGTGTCAAACGGTCCCAGGCTAGGTTCTCTGGTTGAGAGGGGAGGCATTTAGTGAGTTGTCCAATCACCTTCTTGCGAGCATGGCATTCACCTCCCTACCACAAAAAAACGTTGTCAAATCGACAACAAAAAAAGTCATTTAATCATCAGGGGGCCTAGGAGGAGGCAAGATGTACGAAAATTTTGTGTCCCACCTTCGTGATTAGACACTTTTGAGCTGAAAAATCTTAAAATAAACAGGAAGGGGGATCTTTTTAAGTACAAGGGTAGCAAATAACTCTCAAATTGTAATTCGCTCAATATAAGATCCTCATGTTCACAAAATTTCATGGAAATCGGATCATAATGAAGCCATTTCCATTGTATGGAATCTCAATAGCAATAACATGTATTTATGTTTGATAGACATTTCAAATTGACCCAAGCACTTTGTTACAAGTAACTGGAGCAAAGCCAGAGCCTTGGACTATTTTTGGAAATAAAAATTAAATTTGTAGTTATTCCAAAATTGAGTAAGTGATATGGAACTCATCCCAAGCAAAAGAAGTAAAAACTGGAAACTAGAGTAATATTAAATTTTGTGGTGATTTTAAGGGTAGTTTTTAAATAAAATTACGAATATGCGTATCACCCGTTGTTTGGTTGGCACCTCTGCCAATGTCCTTGCGAACCCAAATATGGAGGAAGCGCCCTTGACTAACCCAGATCTGGAGCACGCGAAAAGAGGCCCACTTAATCAAGAGCTTGGTCCACTTAATCAAGAGCTTAAAATTCTCGCATTTAGATTTATCAAACAAATTCAAAAACGACAGCCAGTACACGGTGAACATAACGGTAAGCGTCATGAATCAAGGAATTCCTGATGAAATGAATCGAATATCATTTAGCCACCAACCTCAATCGGTTTGTGATATTTCAACGGAAAATCAGTTAATAACGGTCAAAAATGATTTAAAAGTTACATTATACATGTATGAAGTCCATACAAGGAGAGGCCTACCCGTGGATAGCAACAACATCGGAAAATATAAGGGAGTAAAAGGAATTACAATTTGCCAAAATCATGACCAACCAATTTTAAATATTTTCGCTTATTTTCTAAATGTTGGAAATATATCAAATGGTTTGAATGATTGTATTGATTGGAAAGAATTTAAATTTTATTTTTAATGTGCAACAAGTCAAATAAATGATATTAGTAAATTATTTGATGATAAACTAGCATTACACGAACCCATAAGGCATCTATGCAAGTTACTCGTAGTTCAAAAGAATGAATTCACTAAATCATTGTGCGAGCTTGGCCTTTTAAAATCTACCAACATAATCCAAAATGAATTCGCTTAATTATAAAACCGTCAAATTAAGTCGCATTAAAAGCTTGTGTGAGCCCCCTCATTGTAGCCAACAGTAGCTTGCCAACAAATTTTCTACGTCTATTGCTATTCTCTTCTGGCTGCATCACCTACGTCAATAATGCCAACCAAGTGCATGCGATGATGGAATACGCGTGTGGCAATTAAAGCCAAATCACGTGGGACAGTAAGAAAAACTGTAAAAAACAACGTGGGTTAGAGCAGGCGAAGTAAAAGCTAGTTGAGGGGTTCAAGGTCTTTCTTTGGCGTTTAGGCATCGACAAGGATGGATCTTTCGGAGCAAAGGAAAAGGGGAAAATCGAAGCAAAATAAAAGGAAAAAAACAGCGGGCTGGCAACGACAAGCAATTTTTAAAGGTAAATCAACCAAAGAAACAGGGAGCTAGCAACGACAACCAAGTTTTAAGCTATTTCAACCGGAGAAACTGGCGATAAGTCAGGGGCGCCCTTAGATTGAAGTCAAATAAGCCCAGCAGTATTTTATGAAGAAGCATGATTGCCGAATTTTCGAGGTGATCAATTGTAACCTTGGTTCAGATGCAATCAGGTAAGTTAGTATCTTTGTTTTTCTTTTTCTTGTTCATTGGTGAAAAAGACCTAGTTTCCGATAGTGCGAAGGCTCTGGTGGATTACAGTGCTGTTTGGTGAAATTTTAGAAGAGGCTAGGATGTCCTCATTTTTTTGGGGCTAGGACGAATCGATTGGCTAACTTGCGATTTGTTGGTGCATTGGATCGTGGTCCGCCTTGGTGTCGTTTATTTTATAGATTTTTCATTTCGGTTCATTTTGAATTACTTGCAAGTTTGCTGATTCGCGAGCGGCAAAAGCAATTCTTGATGTTTTGGGGAGTCGTAGTCTCACTCGATGACTCTTGGAGTTTATAGAGATCGAGTGGTGCCCCCGTCCGGATTCAACAAGCAACCTGGCACTGTATTCCGTGGTGGGCATCTTGTGGCATTGATATAAATTCATTTTGGGGCTAACAATTTTTATTTTCATGCAATTTTCATTAAAATTCAAAGAACAGTGTTTATTTTGAATATGTTCAATCGGCTGAGCATTCAGAAAAATTATTTAAGCTGTATGAAAATGACAGCTACAATGTGTTTATGAAAGAAACTCTGCATCTTTTGCATAAATTTGAACGATTGCTTATCCAAATATTTGATAAATAATTCAAATCATCGATTCACGCTATTAGAAAACTTACTTAAAACCCTACGACCGTTACAGAGACCTTCTGGTAGGAGCACTCTCCTGCTTACTCAACTTGTTTAAATCTGACGTAATTTTTTGTGGCAAATATAAAAAGGGCATCTTTTACTAGATCGTAGAGGGAAATTGATGAATATGCTATATTGTCTATTGTTGAATTCTGTATCGTCGTATATTTTTGAATCTGTTGACCAAGAATGATGCTAGAAGTTAGTCTGGATTTTTAATTTTTTGATATGTTCAGGATTTAATATTCAAGTTTCCTTATATGCTAATCTTATTTTAGCACTGATAACGCACGCTGTTAATGCATTCAAAAATAGAGTCCAGAAAAATTTGAGAGATTTTGTTGCAAATTCCGGCGTACCAAGTTTCCTCCCATTCGTAACTTCAAATTGCAGCCGTAACATCTCCATCTTCCCTTGGGCATTTATACCTTTTTCCCTGTTCTTTATTTAATTTTATTAAAATTTTTCCAATTTCCCTATAATTTTTACCTACCCATCATCACAATCCTACCCTTTTCCCTTATTTCCAACTAAAATAATATAATATATACTAATAATTTCAATTTTCCCACTAACAACATTTTATTCATTAATTCCCACTAACAAAACTTCATTCAATACTTAACTAATTCTATTCACTAGCTTCCACAAACAAATTTTATTTTTTATACTAACAAAAAATTAATTCACGTTTCCCTACTAGCAAAATTCAATCTCATACCCAAATGCATCGTTGAAGTTGCTTATGAGATGAATGGGAGATCGACAATACATGGCACCATTGGCTGCGTCGTGAATTCTCGACCGGGAGTCTGCTGGAATCCTGATTCCAGCTCCCCCGGGAGCAGGAAAGCACTCTTTTTGGGGTATCGGCAAAATCAATAGTTTCGGTAATGTATATGTGACACTTTGCATTCAATGAAACGATTTTTTGATGATGTAAATTGCCATATATGCAAATCAATGGATACTATTGTGTTTGTCGATATGGGAAAAAAGATGTGTGGGTAGCGGAATCGAAGTGTAATGAACTTCGATTACGTTACCCAAATGCGGTAGCGGTAATTGGAAATCAAAAAGAGATTACGGAATCAGATTGGATGGAAGTGAAAAATGCGGAATTAAGTTGTTGGGATAGGGGAGTCAGTATTTGACGTCGAAAAGAAGAGTGAGCGCTTTGGGACTCCACAAGTCCGTTTCGAGTTTGAAAGTGGAGAAAGTGCTTAAGCGTGAATTTTTGGGATTCCGAAGAAGAAGAAGAAGAAGTTCTTTAGCGGTGTGAAGAAGAGTTTTAATCGAAAGTGAGTTTTGACTTGCATTTTGGGGATTTGAATTTGGAGTTGGGATTTTCAGTGTGGGTGTTGGATGTATTTTTGGGGAAAAATAGTTTTAATTTGGATGTTAGTACAGAAAGTTTGAAAGTTTAAGTGACAGAATATACTTTTAACGAAGACACAAACATAATTCAAAGTTTGTTGTGAACTAAATGAAACTTATAGATAACCAAAAGAATTAAGAAGGAGTGAGAAAAAGGAAAGAAAAAACGGTGAATTTCAAACAGTTTTATTCTACAGTGAAGAGGAACTAAAATACAGTGCCGGAGAATAAGAGTGAGAGGTTAAACGGTTCAAACAAGCCAGTGTGGAAATTACAAAAGGTGGCCGTTTCACCATTTCTCTTGAATTTTTGTTTTTACATTCCAGAGACTTCAACTTTAGTTCTAAGAGGCCCCCGCTCCTTTCTTGGCCTTTCCCCGAGCACTCGGAATTTTGCAGGAAAGTAAGTGAGTATAGACTTGATTCTTCCTTTAGTTTTTTTGCATTATTTTCTTTACTTTTTGTTGCATTGTTTCAACTTGCCTTATTTTTCATAGTTTTGTATATTTAATTAACCTCAGTTTAATTGTTATTTGCTTAAACTAGATTTTGAAGGGGTGGATTTGATTTTGGTGTGTAAATTAGTTTTTTTTTGTTTTATAAAATTTGCGAATTTTTTTTATATAATTTTTGGATTTTTGGTAAATAAAATGGCCATGTCACATTAGAAGTTATATTTTTCATTTCTTGAAATGGCCTCCCCCTTTCCCGTCCTTTTCCGTCCGTGTTAGTGATTTCTATGTAAGGTGGCTCAGCACGAGCAGAGGGTGCCCCGGAAGTCCCACGACACGACTGCGCGTTAGCCGGCCTCAGTATACCACCCCGGGCTACACACCCCTCTGCTAATATTTAATGTGTCCAACTGCGGTGACTTCCGTGGTTGCAACAATTTATATGTAGTTAAGAATAGAACCCCAAATGGTTTAAATTGGTAGCTTTTACCTACAGTATTAAAACAATCGCGTTGGCACCACCAGGTGGAATGGGAAATTTCTCGTAGGTACCCTTATTTTTAAAAGCAAATAATCATTTTATTGGTACCCAATTTGAAAGCCAAACACTGTTTAAGGACAGGTAAAAGTAGCAGGAGAGTCCTCCTACCAGAAGGGTATTGTAAAATAGTTAGTAAATCAAACAACGCCGTTTGAATATCAAAACTTGGCGTACGCATATACATATTCCATGTATTGAGCTCGGGAAAATAATATATGATTATTGTTTTTTTTTATTTACCGCCATTTTACAATTTTTTCAGTTTATTGACCTCAATGATTGAGTAGTCATGATGAACATATCAATATTTTAAAATATTTCTACAATTTTCATCAAAACCCTTACACATCTGGTGTGTTTACATAATACCATGTATAATATTTGTTACAACTGATAAATTTCAATCGTCTATATTAAACTGCTTAAGGCTTAATTTTTGCAAAGCTTTCAGAAGAATTGCGTTCAACATCAGAAAATTTTTTGGCAAATTTAAGGGTCATCCCTTCGATTTTATAGATGAAAACCTTAAAATTCATAACATGTACTATTATTAACAAAGTCGATCGAATTTCAACTTCTGAAGTTTTACTTGACCTTGTAGTCACAAAGACATACTTTCGTGACTTTTTTCAGATTTTCCTGTCCAAAGATGCATTTCCCGTCACCTTGCACCCCTGCTTGCAAATGGCTCTTGATTAGGACATGTTTCGTAAACTTCTCACCAAAACCTTTTATTTGGTATGCATATCGGCTACCTTTAGTAAAAAAACAAGTTGAAGTAGCAGGAGAGTGGTCCTGGCAGAAGGGGTTTGTGAAGGAGTTAGTAACTTAAACAATATCTTCTAAACAGATTCCATAAATTGAGTTTGAAGAATGAAATCCTGGTTAATATATAGTTTGTATGTCTCTTTGCCTACGTATGTTAGCGGATCCACTTTTCGTCATTCAGATGAGTTTCATCAGTTGGCGTTCCAGTTTTTATTTACACTGTGTAACAAGTTTGTCAATGCCATGTTGTTTGTGTTCGTTATTACTAGCTATTCTGTAAATATTGTCTAGTTCATTAAAGTAGTTAGTAGGATTCATGGGGATGGGGTGGAACCTCTGCACCATTGATCTGTTCGCTGCTAGTTCATATTGTGCAGGGTGGTTAGAAGTTGCGTGTATGGTATGATCAGTTGTGGTTGGTATTCTGTATATTTTGCAGTCCAATCATATTCGCTTGCGTGTCGCGGTTAGTTCCATATAATTAAGCTGTCCATTTGTTCCTTTTTCTAAAGTAAAGTTTATATTCAAGTGTATTTCATTCATATGAGTAAGTAGTTCGTCATGTTGATTTTTTTAGGAGTCAATAACTATGAAACAGTCATCTACATATTATCTGTAAAATATTACGTTGAATTGTTTGATAATTTTAGGTCTAAAGACTTCGTCCAGGGAATGAAAATATATTTCTGAAGTTTTTGAGGAAGTTCGGTGTGCTATATCCAAATCACCTTTGAAAACGTACGGGTTATTTTTGAATTAAAAATAGTTCTGCTTGGTTGTAAACTCTATGAAATTAAGTAGTTGATCTGTGAATTGTTATTGAATGAAAACTTTTCTTTCACAATGGCCAGTCCTTTGCCGATGGGTGTAAACGTGTAGAGGTCAGTGATGTCTAGAGACAAAAGTCGACAAGTGTCAGCCAATGTTAGAGAGGTGGAAGACTTCACTAGATCGCGGATATTCTTTAATGTGCATTTGTCATTAAGGTGCATGATATCTGTCAGTCCTCTTGCCAAGTACCGTGCTAATTGGTATGAAGGAACCAGGTGGTAATTGAAAACATGCCAGAAAGAGATATTGGTTTAAGGGGCTTCTTTTGTTTCTTCGTAGCACTAAAGCTACTCTTCGAGCTTTCGCTTCCTGCAAAAAGCGCCTTCAACTATCTTGGTTCATTAACCGTGATCTTTAGTTTTGAAATCCAAGCAGGGATGAACTTTCTTCATCGATCGAGTCAGATCAGCGTTTCAACGGTTTCCCCACTGGTTTCACTCTTCAGTTCTCCCAGCAAATACCTTCATATGTATTCTTGTTTGTCCATAAGATTCACGTAGGCAGCTGATTGCAATTGCCGCAGTGTTACGATCGTCGAGACGTCCGACTCGTCAAAAATTTCATACAGCTCATGATTGTTTCGAGTTCGCCATTGGTCTCTATCTAGCTTCGCTCCAATTATTCACTTCAGGCCTCGTTGTTCGAAGACGTTCAATATTTTAACGTATGCTTGGGTTTCATACCCTTAGTATCGCACAGGTCTTATTACAGATTTGTATACTTGAAGCTTTGTTTTCCTATGCAAGCATTTGCTCTTCAAGATCGTCAAAATGGATTAAAATATTTTATTTGCGAGCAGTATTTGTCAGCGTTTTTCATCCCCTTTAGTACCGGTTTTCATTATGTTGGCACCTAAATATATAAATTATTGGAATACAATCAAATACTATGTATGTATCATATCCTCTCTTTGCATTTACTTACTGTACTATCATTACTATACTTTCTCTTTCATACTATTAATACATTGTAAAATTGAATTAAGTTTTTAGTCGTCACCGTGAGCTTGACCTGATAAGTAATAAACCTTGTGAAATATAATTGAAACTATGTGTTTTAAATTAAAATTCAATATAAATTATAATAGGTTATGGGCCCAGGTCGCTCTATAACTATAATTATTAAAATAAAGTGCTCTAAATAAAACCCAAAAATAAATAATTAAAATCGGTGGTGATCAAAAAGTGATCGATTAAAATGGCGACTCTAATGGCGAATTTCGAGAAGTTGACCGAGTCCAACTACGAAAGTTGGAAATTGCAAATGGAGAGTAGTCTAGAGTTTTACGATCTATGGGACTATATGTCTGGTGAAACTAAGTGTCCAGACGAAGACGAAAAATTAATAGAAGCTTGGAAAAGGAAGGATCGAAAGGCTCTTGCAAACATCCGATTAAGTGTTACAGTTAACCAACTTATGCATATAAAGTATAGTTCGACTTCAAAGGAAGCATGGTCGACCCTCGAGAAGGTTTACAAGATGGATTCTCCCGCGCAAAAGGTATCTTTGTATAAGTCACTAATACAATTGCGTTTAAAGGATGGCGATAGTATGCAAACCCATCTAAGTAACTTTGGGCAAATAGTTGACAAAATGAGTGAACTCCAAATCAAAATGGATGATGAGACATTATCCATTATGTTACTATATTCACTACCACCACAATATGAAAATTTTGTAATCGCTATAGAAACTAGAGACTCATTGCCATCACTTTGTGACCTAAAATTGAAGTTGATTGAAGAAGAAAAAAGAAAGAACAACGATGACGTCAATGAGAGTGGAAGTCAAACGGTGCTATACACTAAGCAAAATAAAAAATCGTTCAATCCTCCTAGTAATACTAATATATCAGCTTCTACTAAAAGAAGGAAAGGTATATGCTACATTTGCAAGCGTAAAAGGCACTACGCAAATGAGGGTAGATACAAAAACACTCATACTAAACCGGTACTTTTCGGATCAGTCTACAATTGCAGTAAATCAACTGACTCGTGGTGCTTAGACAGTGGAGCGAGTTCCCATATGGTTAACAAAAAGCATTTGCTTACTGAAACACATAAAATTGTTGCCGAAATAGAACTAGCGGACCAACGAAAGGTGACAACTAGTATCAGCGGTGTAGCATCAATCAATACAATATATGGAGGAGTGGATTTAACTGAAACATTGTACATCCCATCGTTAAAAATGAATTTCGTATCAGTATCTAAAACAGTACAGCGAGGATGTATAGTGAAATTCGTAAAAAACAAAGCTTATGTTCAGAAAAACAGAATAACTATATTAAGTGCAAGTAATAGAAATGGTTTATACATAATAGACTGTAAAAGTGATCAACTGAATGCAATCAGTGCTAAGAACCTTGAAATTGTTAAATGGCATAAAAGACTAGGACATCTAAATAAAAGTGATTTAAATATTATAATAAAAAATGAACTAGTGCGTGGCATTAAAAACGTGGAAACTGACGATTTTGATTGCATAACTTGTGCTAGAGCAAAACTTGCTGCAAAGCCTTTTCCTAAGCCAAGTGAAAACAGGGCGAAGGATCTACTGGAGCTCGTTCATAGCGATATTTGCCAAGCTAGTTGCTCATCGTATGGCGGAACAAAACATTTTATATCATTCATTGACGATAAAAGTAGATTCACCAAAATTTTCTTGATCAAATCAAAAGATGAAGCGTTAGCTCGATTCAAAGAATTCAAAGCAGTTGCCGAAAATGAAACTGGCTTTAAAATCAAAGCATTAAGGACTGATAATGGCAGTGAGTATAAAAATAACTTATTCCAAGATTTCTTGAAAGTAAACGGAATCAAGCATCAGACATCCATTCCATATACACCGCAACAGAATGGAACCGCCGAGCGAATTAATCGCACCCTGGTTGAGATGGCGAGATGTATGATAGCTGAACACAATTTGAACGAAAAATTATGGGGCGAGGCAGTCAGTACGGCTGTTTATATTAGAAATCGGTGTCCGAGTAAAGCGATAAATGGGTTACTACCATACAAAATGTATTATGACAAAACACCAACCGTCAATCATTTGAGGATTTTCGGTAGCAAAGTTATCGCAATAAGAAGCGGTCAGCGGAATAATAAGTTCCTTCCGAAAGCACATGAGTACATTTTAGTCGGATACTCGGAGGAACAGAAGAGCTATAGGTTGATGAATAAGCAAACTAATAAAATAATTATCACGCGAGATGTTAAATTCTTCGAAGATGTTAAGCCAAGCAGTGTATTCATTAGCCAATTCCCAGCAGAAGATGAAGAGCATCCTCAAAACTCAAATCAAGTGGAAAAAGTATCGGATCTCAAGACTTCCCCGTTAGCTCATCCGCAAGACTCAAATCAAGTAGAAAAAGGATCGGATCTCAAGGCGCAAGCAGACACTGCATTACAACAACTTTTCAAGGAGGATGATGATTATAATGATCTCGATGAGGACGAAGGGAACGAAGATTTCTCAACACCGAAGTCCGAAATTGTGTTGCGCGATAGAGAGAAATTAAAACAACCAGTAAGATTGCAGTTAAACAACATTAGTGTATGTCAAGATCCCGAAAACTTTTGTTAAGCAATAAACAGTCCAAATCAAAAGGAATGGATAAAAGCAATGGAACAGGAATTTAACTCTCTAATTGAAAACAATACGTGGACATTAGTGGATCGTCCGAAGGATAGAAATATAATAGGATCGAAATGGGTCTACAGAACAAAGTATAATAAAAATGGTGAAATCGAAAAATTCAAAGCGAGATTAGTGGCGCATCAGATCGACATTAAACATGCATATATAAACAGCAAACTAAACGCCAAAATATTTATGGAACAACCGAAAGGTTTCGCGAATAATATAAATAAAGTGTGCAAATTAAATAAAAGCATATACGGTTTAAAACAATCCGGTAGAGAATGGAATACAGCCCTTAATAATGTTCTAACACAAAAAATGAAATTTCAACGATTAAAATCTGATCCGTGTGTTTACATAAAGGATAAGCAAATAATAATAGCAGTATATGTGGACGACATAATTATTTTGTCAAAAGACTTAAATAAAATTAATAATGTAAAAGATCAATTAAAACGCGAATTTGAACTTGATGATAAAGGTGAACTAAAATATATACTTGGACTTGAAATTAATCGCGATAAAAATAATGTGTCTGTAACACAAGTGAATTATATTAAAGCCCTTTTGGAAAAGTATAATATGACCAACTGCAAGGAGGTTTCAACACCCGTTTAAACAAATCTTCAGCTACAGCAATGCAAAGCAGAATCCTGTGATCGATGTGATCGAATTAAATCAATTTAATATCAATCATTGATAGGATCATTGATGTACTTGGGAATCTACACGAGGCCAGATATCATGTACACCATAAGCTACTTGTCGCAGTTTAATAAGAAGCCTCACAAGGAGCACTTCGACGCAGCTAAACGAATTTTAAGGTTTTTGAAGGGAACAACCAATCATGGTTTATATTTCCAGAAAACAGGAAAGTCCCTTATTTGTTATGCAGATGCGGACTGGGGAAGTAACTCAACAGACCGAAGGTCTTACACTGGCTACCTATTCGAGCTAGCTAATGGACCAGTTAGCTGGGAAACGAAAAAGCAACCGACAGTGGCGCTGAGCAGTGCAGAAGCAGAGTACATGGCATTAAGCCAATCATCTAAAGAACTTGTATTTCTAAAAGGCTTATTAAATGAATTATACTTGAATAATTATGTTAAATTGCCAATTGATGTATTTTCTGATAGCCAAGGAGCTGCAAATTTAGTAAAGGATAACACAACAAATAAGCGAACAAAACATATAGATATAAGACATGACTATATTCGAGAATTAAATGAAGCTGGTGTAATTAATATTATTTTTGTTCAACTAATGAAATGAAAGCAGATATTCTAACAAAAGGTCTATCTAAAGAAAAATTTACATATTTAAAAACTAAAGTTATGAATTGTTGTCATAATTAACCAAGTATTTTATTGAGTGGGGGTATTGGAATACAATCAAATACTATGTATGTATCATATCCTCTCTTTGCATTTACTTACTGTACTATCATTACTATACTTTCTCTTTCATACTATTAATACATTGTAAAATTGAATTAAGTTTTTAGTCGTAACCGTGAGCTTGACCTGATAAGTAATAAACCTTGTGAAATATAATTGAAACTATGTGTTTTAAATTAAAATTCAATATAAATTATAATATAAATTCGCCTACATTTTCGATATTGTGTTCGCCAAGTGTGATAGTTTGTTTATTTGAGGTATTTTTCTTCCTCTGTCTTGATGGAGCTCAGGTTGTGCTTTAAAGAGTGGTGTGGATGGATTTGAGTTTATGTCGCGGTGCTAATTATTAGGAGGCGACCATATTATAGCAGTCCGTAAGTCTGCTTGGAACTTATCAGGTGCTTCTTTCTTCGTTACTTCATATCCATTGGTGACAATAAAATATGATACGTTTTTTGTACGCAGTCTTTTCTTCCTGGGATCACCATTGTATGTTCTTTATCACCCATTTTCACTATAAGTAGGTTGTCCGTAGGTTTTTTGTGAATGTGTCTTAATATTTTATGGACTTTGTGGAAATTGGTTTTGTTTATGCTAGCGCGTATTTTTTTTAGTATATCTACTGCATGTGTCCAGCATGTGTCTATTGTTTGTGTGGCAGTTTGTGTCAATTATTAGTTGTTCTTGGTTTTTGCTATATAAGTTGTGTTTCAGTTCTTTATCTAATAGCTCCATTTCCTGTGTCGTAAAAGCCTTGTCTAATAGATTTTAAGTCCGTCGATAGAATGTTCTGTTCGTTGGTGTGGCCACGGTAATTGGCCTTTTCATGTGTTTTTCAAGTTTTTTTGACATGATCTCATATTTGTTTTTAGGCTGAATATCAAAATTTTGCCTCAAGTCATTGTAGAATTGTAGAAAGTTTTCAGTTTATCCAAGGTTAGTTAATTGCAGGTGTGAATGTAGTAGTTGGTAATTGATTGCGTCCTTTTTTATGTACAGTGTTTTAATTCCATTTTTAATACGAAGTTTTGTGCACTACGCTGTATGTTTCGTGCAATAATTGGCTTTTGCTTTATAAGGATTTTTGCAAATGCTGGTATTTAATTTTTAACCCTGTTTGTTGAACCATATATTTGCAGTCGTTCTAAAAAATCTTAAGGTAATCTTGTGAAACGATGCAACATTTTTGCTTGACTGGCAGTGTTGTAGTCAATTTTATTGTTCATATGATATCGGAGGGCCACTTTCCTTCGTTTCTTGAAAAGCGTTGGACATTGCTTTTTAGAGTGAGCAGAAGGCTTTTCAAGAAAAAAGAAAATTATACTGCGGGTTTCAAATAAACAAAATAACTGACTAAAAAATTTCTAAATAACGTCTTAAACTTCAAAAGGGTGGCTAATAAAACATCGAAATTTCAAAGGCTTTTAAAAATCACAATTCTGATGCGGTTCGTATAAGACTGGGCCTTAAGGTAGATGGTGAGATAGGAAAATTTCCGCGAAGATAAACTTCATTCAACGATTGACAGCAGTCTTAGGTGAATTACATGAAGGAAAGGTGGACTACGTGGCTTATTATGGACTTGAAGCCGTGGCTAAATCAAAAGCATGGTGGGACTAACTTCCATCTGACCCAGCTTTGGAGCTTCTCTGCACAAGAGACCAAGCTCTACCGACTGTAGGTTTTGCTGAGGAGAAGAAAACTGTGACTACCAAACAGGCCAGGCTATAGTGGGACTTCTATAGGGTAACTAGAGAGTTCGCGCCAGAGAGTATAGTCATAGTGATGCTTGGATCGGTTGAAAAATGATACCATATAGCACACTATGTTTTGGCAGTCCTAAAATATGAACGGGGTTCACAGCAGCTGGGTACGTTATGGCTGGAGGATCGTTTGTCGGGCCTCTTCCTTCCTCCCTTCCCGTTGGAGGGGAAAGAACTTCATGGCGTAGCAGATCAAGACCTGGCCCAAAATAATGTCTCAAACTGCTCCAGATTAACAGGGGAGGTGTTCAGTTGGTGTTCCAGTTGTACATGAGCATGGAAGCCCTACACTCAGTGTGTAAATGTCATTCACCTCCCAACCACAGAAAAGGTAAATGTTGATCAGATCTAATGACCTTATTATTTTAGTGATCATCTACATATGTATAATGTTAAATATGGTGGCGGTGCACATATGCATATTTTTCAGACTTTTGTGGCCCTTTAGCGGCCATGATTCTCAGTGGATTTTGATGCAACTTCAAATTGCATTAGCTGTAAAAATTAGATGATAAATAAAGCAGTAAATAATTCAAAACTTAATATCTTAAGCTGCAATTTGCAACAAAAATTGAACACAAGTTGCATTCCAAAATAAACGAGAATTTCGTCATTAAATTTTTTTGGTAGCGCCATCAGTAAATTCGTTGGAATCCCTCTCTGACTTCCCTCTCTAACTCCCAGTGAAAGTTTCGTGATATTCAGTTCAGTTAAACCCAAGTTATTGCGTCTAAAGTGACGGTATGTTTGTGTCATCGGTTCAAAAATGAGTTTCAAACAAAGAGCTAATATCAAATTTTGTTTAAAATTGGTAAGACGTTTACCGAAACATTTGAATTGATTAAAAAAGTGTATGGCGATGATTTTCTTTCTCGTGCCAGAGCTCATGAGTGGTTTACGCATTTCAGAGATGGTAGTGAGGACATAAATCATGACGAACATACGAGCCGCCCAAAATCAGTGATCACCGAAAACTCCATCGAAATTGTGCGTAAATTTATCAAAAATGAGCAGAAATTATCGTTTAAATTCATGAAATTAGAGTTGAATATCTCCAAAACATTGATTTATCGCATTTTAACCGATCATTTGGGCTTACAAAAGGTTTGTGCACATTTTGTTCCGCACAAGTCAAGGTGCGTTTCAAAATAAACAAGACTTTTGTCATAAATTTTTTTTCTATTTTTTTACTAGAAATCGCATTTTAACCATCAATTTCTCACCGTATTCACCTGATATGGCTTCCTGTGGCTTCTACGTATTCGGAAAATTGCATTTGGCGATGAAGGGAAAACGCTTTGCTTCTGTAGAGGGCATCCAAAAGGCTTATACCGACATCCTGAAGGACATTCCGATCAATGACCTGAAATACTCTTTCGAAAAGCTTTTGGATCACGCTCGATAGTGTATCGAGGCTGAAGGAGACTATTTTGAATAAATAAACTCGAATTTACCAGAACAAAGCTCTTGTCGTTTCTATTTTGGCTCAGTCTCGTTTATTTTGGAAAGCACCTTGTATATTATTTCTGCCCAGAGTAAAATCCCAATTTTAACGAAATTTGGCACAATGGTTGATGAGACTTTAAAATAGATTTGTTTTAAAATAAATGAAAATTTAACAATTTAATTCAAAATGGTGGGCCCATGAAGCTTAGAATAGACCAAAATACGTTATTTTAATAGCAACTACGGTGTGAAGAATGTTTTTACGGAAATGGCTTCTTTTTCATCTTCGTAACACTACAGCCCATCTCGAACCCTTGCTCCCTGCAACAAGCACCTCCAACTTTCTTGGTGTATTGAACACGTCCTCCGATTTCAAAATCCGAGCAGCGATAAACAGTCTTCATCGGCTGAATCAGACCAGCGTTCCGACAGCTTACCCATTGGCCTCCGGCCTTCGGTTCTCCTAACTTATACCTTTTTGGGTACCCGTTGTTTGTCCATACGCTTCATTTGGCCAGTTCATTGCAGCTGCCGCTATCTTACAATCGTTGCGAGCTCTAATTCATCAAAAATTTCATACAGCTCATGGTTATTTCGAATTCGCCATTGGTACCCGTCCAGCCTCGCTCTGATTATTTGCGTCAGGGCCCGTCTTTTGAAGGCGTTCAATATGTCCGTGAATGCTTGGGTTAGGGTCGATGTTTCATACCCACAGCATAGCATATGTCCTATTACAGATTTGTATACTAGGAGCTTTGTTTTCCTGTGTATGCAGCTAGTCTTCAATATCATCAAAACTGAATAAAATAATTTATTCTATATCTTTTATTTCTGGTTCTCATTATTTTGGCGCCTGAATACACAAATTTGTCTACATTTTCAATAATGGATTCGCCAAGTGTGATATTATGAGTATTTGAGGTTTTTTTTCTCGACTGTATCATGACAAAGCCCTACTAGCTTTGCTGTGCTGTTGATTTTCAGGAAAAATTCTTTGGTGGTTGTCACTTGGCTTGACTTGCATAGTAACGTGCTTCTTGTATGGACAGGTAGCTTTCTGATTACGTATTCCACTGCCAAATTGAATAGCTATGGGGTCACCGCATCTCCCTGCATTAGTCCAATATTTAAGTCAAAGGCATCGGTGAGTAACTTATTGATGCGGGCTTGAGAGTTTGTTGACATCATTGTAGTTTTGGTATGATTGACTAATTTGGCTGGGATACAAAAGCAAAGCATTTCTTGCTACAGTACTTTACGATCAATACTGTCGTATACTTGCTTGCATTCAACAAAAATCGGGTTTACTTCTATGATGAACTCCTAGCATTTCTCAAGTATCTTTCTTTCGTCGATTTACTTGGACTAAAACCACCTTGATACTCCCGAATGTAAACGGTATGATTTTATTTTCTAAGATTTTAGAAAATATTTTGTACGCCGTACAAAGCAGTGATATGCCTCTATAGTTTTCGCACTGTAGCTTGTCACTTTTTTTGTGGATAGGCAATATACTTGAGTGACTCCTCTTATTCAGCATAAATTCTTTTTGCCAAAAGTTCTTAATGATTTTATGGAGGGCTATCGGAACAGCATTGTCATCATATTTGATGAGCTTCATTGGAATCTCATCCATACTCGGGGCTTTATCATTCTTTTGGGCTTTGGTGGTGAAACAAAGTTCATCCAGAGTATGTGCTGCCAAAAGAAACTCTTCAGAAATATCTATAAACTCTGATATTCTGAAGCTGTGCAGAGGATTAAGGAGGGTCTGTAGTGAATAAGAGGAGTTTCAATAAGTCCGTTAAGGACTGCAGCGATGTTCTGTTGCCTCGGCAGAAGAAGATGACAATATCTGCCGAGAATGCCCTCGTCTGGAGACGCGTGAATGCGCTGGCAGGCTAGCATTGCGGTGTCGTGGGGCGGGTTCATTTTCCCCAGCACGAGGATCCACTACGAAAAAATTTCGCACTCACGAATTGGATGTTGCTCACGAGGCGACCAAAGTCGCAAAAAGTGTAGCTTACTACACCGAGGGAGATGGTACTTGTTACGAAAACAGAGGAACCTGAGAAGAAAGGCGGAGTTGGGGTAACCTCGTCATTACCCGACGAAGCTCATGGCCCACAAATGAAAGAGGAGCAACCGGGTGATGATGGAGCCCCTTCGCACCCACCCAACCGGAATAAATCCATATATATTTTGTTGCAGTGGCTAGGTATTCCTCTTCTGAGTGGAAAACTCATACAACTTGAATTGCATGAACTTTCCCATCAGAAGGGGAGTACCCCAGTGACCAATTTCTGCCATAGAATTATACAATTGGATTGCATAACGCTATGCCATAAAGAGGCACTCTGCTTGGGCCACTCAACCCGCGGCGTCACCTGAAACCAAAAAGATTACATTGTACCCGGCGGCTGGCTCATATTTAATGAGGAGAGCCTGCCACCGTACCGGGTTCTATACCCGGTCAAACAGGACAAAAATGAAAAGACCGGCGTTACACTCCAGCAATCCATTTTATTAACGCATTCTATTCCCATAACTACAAACCTTAAATCACTTAAATATTGTGACACGATTTTAGTAGCTTCCAGGGCCAAATTTGAGATAGAAATAAGAACAATTAAAGCAAAATTTGAAATATACGTAAAAAGAATCAAAGCAAAATTTGAAATAGAAATAAGAAGAACGAAAGGCAAAAAAAATTTCAAATATATCTGTGAAAAAACCCAAAAGCAAAATTTGAAATATAAATGCAAAAAAATTAACGCAATAGAATTTAAAATGTATGTGTAAGCAAAATTTGAAATATAAATACAAAAAAAATCACGCAATAAAATTTAAAATATATATGTAAGCAAAATTTGAAATATAAATACAAAAAAATTAACGCAATAAGAGGGTACTTACCCCACATGGTCCGTCGAGCGCTCGATGAAGAATGCGGGTGTCCTCTGAAACTTTCATTAAGTTAAATTCTCAGATCAAAAACTTTATAAGTTTATCTAACAATTAGTGCGAGAGTTTCTTCACGATCACTTGTAGCTTTACATAAAATGGAGATAGTTCATTTTCTTAAAATTTCAATCACGTTCACACGTTAATCCCGTTTGAAATATTTCTCTGTGATAGTATCCAATTCTTTGGCGCCTCCTTCATGTGTCTTATTTTGCACACAGTTTTGTGCGAGAAGAAAAATCCCAGCGCATAATTCGTCAGGTCCTTGACTTGAGCGTACGCACCAAATCCCAACGGGCGTTCATCGTTTAGTACAGGCCGTTGTCACGTGATGAAGTCCAAACCAACAAATTGCCAAGCATACAATCAAATACACCAAAGTCCTAGGATCTTTTATTTAAGTGCGCGAGAAGAGTGTGTTCGGGGAAAATGGATCTGATAGATTCTTCACTACCTAATGAGGGAATTCCATCGACTCCCAATTTAACCGCGTATAAAGAAATTGCCTTTCTTTACTGAGTTGCGGAAGCATTTTGCACGCACGCAAATTTCTTTTTCGGCGGATTCGTGAACACACCGACGACAACGACTACCAAGGCTCTGTCCCCCGCAAGTACACTTCCCTCTTTCTGTTCGATGTCTTCACAAGTCGAACGGCGAGGCGTTCGAAACGAGTGGCAATGGTCCAAAATCACAAAGTTCTAGGCAATTGTTTCGTAAGGAAACGAGTTTCCGCCACCGATTTGTTCAATTCGCCTACGCGAAGATTACGTAAAATCTGAGCTAAACCGCACAATCTGCTAGCGGCGAATCTCATGTAGCTTATCGATAAATCGCGTTCGTACAAATAATACACGGGAAACTCGCACTTATCACCTTTCACAAGATTTGTTTATTGTCGTTGTCCAGACGAGCCAAAATGACAATCCTCCCCCGGATCCGACCACATGCGCCCCCCGTACGTGAAACCATTCGGAACATTCCCACGATTCTGCTACGTTATGTGCCGTAATCTTTTACTGCACTCCAATCACTACCGATTTCCCGGTCTTGCTTTATTTGTTTAGAAGCTCAATTCCGCGATTATTTCAGCGTTTCTTATTGTCCCCGTCCCGTTTTTTCTTCGTCGTCTCGGTCGCCGTCAATTTCTCGCGCCCTCCTTCTACTTCAATTCCAATCACCAAAACTTTTCCTCGCGCGCGGGAACTCAGCTACCGGCGTCCGCGCTGTGTGGCGGTTTCGAGCAGACCCACCTTGGCCGGCTCAGATATTCACGCAGGCAGATTCGAACATTTCGAGTCAATCTCCCTTTGCATGTTTTGCTGAGTTATTGGAAGGGTTAATCGTGCCGTCGGCCACATCTTCATCCGTTTCTGTAGCGGTTGGAATTTCGTATGCCGCTTCTAAACATTGACTGACTACTTCAATGCTCGACGACGGATGATTTCTCGTTCAATGAAATGCTGTCGCACAACCGGCTGTTGGGCGGATTGCACTGCATCTTTGTGATGAGGTCTTCATAATAAAGTGGAAGAGATAGAAAGCAAGATCACCTTCAATTGCACGCCGCGGGCGGTCACTGTCTAGTATTGTCTGCAGTTTATTTCTATTTCATCGTATTTGATCGTCATCGTTTTGAGAATGAGCGCCGCGGTACCATACGAATTATTTTCAAAATTTATTTAAAAGTATGTAGGTAGAGGGGTTTTGTTATATGATTATAATGTAGCAGCAGCGATAGCAGCGTTTCAGTGCATACATGAGTGTTTTCGTTTCACGCTAAGATCGTTTTTGTTTTCTTTTTCGGAAATTTTATTATTTATTTATTTATTATACTCCCTTACAACATGAAGTCTTATGAGTTTTGATATTCAATTTCAGTAAAAGTTGAGTCGTCAACATGATTTTCGCCGGGTTTGAATTCTTTGAATGAACTTGCATATTTGAAACGTTTGTGACAACGTTCTTTAATGGCTTTCAATTGCTCTTCGCAATCACCAAATTCGCCGCTATAAAGACTTTCAAAGACTTTCGTACTGTCCTCAATTGCTGCATTTTGCATATCAAACGAAGTAGCTAAACTAATCGCTGCTTCCTTTTCACTGCTATCTAACTTGTACATTATTTTCGCTCCCTCCAACGAATGAGTAATTGAGTTCTGATGTCTCTTAATGAATTCATCATTTAATCCATTCACTGTTTTTGTTCCGATCAGTTCTTCGCTAGCTTTTCAATAACTAATTTAACGCTAGGATGTAGACTTTTCACAGTCTCTTCAGTTAAAGCTTTTATTAATTTTACCGTACATGTATGCACAAGTGGATGAGTTGGATCGATCTTGCGGGCGTGTCTTATTGATTGGACCATCAGTAGAATTTTATTCTTCCGCAAATAAACTTCGAATGCGAGTAAATGCGTCTTAATTTTTCTTTGGCTAAGATTTGCAATGGTTTTAGAAACTCTATTGTTCTTTCCAGAGGATCTTCCGATCTCTCCAGTTTTCCCGGAATCAATTCATCCAATTGTGGTGCTTCGGGATCGACATCTTGGGGGTTCTGTTGCTTCGATTTATTATGTTGCTCTTTTTTCACAGGAGCCTGAGCGGCTTGAGCACTTTCCAATTCCGCCTTTTCTTGGCTTTTCGTTGCTTATTTCTTAATTTATTTTGCTTCAGCTGGTGGTAAATTTTCCGTATCAATTTCTTCAACTGCCTTCTCATTTTCCAGAGGCTTGTCAAATAGTCTAAGATATATCTCAATGGCACATTTGGCAGCTTTGAAATAAAACGGGTGCGATCGGAGGACGTCTTCAAGGCGTAACAGTCCAACGTAGGAACTAACAATTAAAACCCTGGAACACGAAACAGGGAACTACACAGAATGAAAGACGATTTCATTATGTTAGGAAGAGGTACAGATTATTTTATTTTTATTCGAAACTCTCGCACGCTGGCTTTTTGAGCCATACCTACTCGATTACTACAGGTCTTTCAAACATGATGCCCATTTTTCTCTAATCCTGGTTTTATCAGCGATAATGTTACCGATGTCATCACGGCAGAGCGTGGTCTTAGGCTGATAATCATGTTTCAGGCTTTTCACTGCTTTGTACGCTTGTATTGTGTTGTTGCCTGCTAAACTTACATCGAAAATTCTCAATTGGTCTTCATTGTATTTTCTTTTATTACTTGTAATTATCTTATTCGCAATTCTTCTCTTTTTCCTGATTTTCTCACCTACAAATTCTTTGTACAACTGATTCTTTCTGCGTAATGCACTCTGAGACTCATCATCGAACCAATCATTTCTTTTGTGCTGGGCTTGATGTCTGATCAGCAGTTCTGCCATGGTCTTAATCACCGCTTTTAATTCCAACCGTAGCTTGTTACTTGTTTTCAGCGATGCATCTGATATATTAGGAGCTAGCTGGTTGTCAAGGTCTCCATGAAATTGTTTTTGCTACAGACGCCGTTTAGAGAATTTTGATGTCAAATTTTTGTAGCGGACTGGTCTTCGCCGAATACGGCTTTGATATACGACATCGATAGGTTAATTTGATTAAGTAATGATCCGAGTTACAGTTGGCTCTTCGGTATGTACGGACGTCAAGCATGTTCGAGGCCCAATGTTGTTGGGTCGCAAGATGGTCGGTCAGGAAATTTTATGTATATGTCGATGAGGGAAGTAAGTCGAACCTATGACTAGATTTTTGCTACACGCAAAGTCAATCAGGGGCTAACCGTTGTCATTTTTTTCATCATGCAAAGTATATCCTCCAGTCGTTTCCCGATTAGATAGCTCATTGCTAAGTTTAGCGTTGAAGTGGCCCAGAATTATTATTGTGTCGTTTGTAGGGAATGATCGTAGCATGTTTCCTTCATTTCTTCGATTAGGGCGTGGACATTAATCAGCTAAATTTTGTAGAATCTCGCTTTTATGCGGGCTGCACACAAGCTTTCACTAACTGCTTTAAAATCAAAAATGTGTGATTTGAGCTCTGTACCCATAATGAAGGCCACTTCGACCTTTCGCTTTAATTACTAGGGTAATTGATTGATCTGACGTTTCAGGATCCAATTCTATCGTCCTGTTTTCGGTTGCGAGGTCATTGCTGTAGATCTAATCCACTCTGTGACTCTTTTGCAAGTTTCGAAACAATGAAGGATTTTACAGGGACGGGGAGCTAGCCCATCGCCCAACCTCCATTCCGGCAGCATGGTTATTACTTACATTTCCGTTATCAGGCGAGGAAGACTCGCCTTCACTATCTTAAGTCACCACAAAGGAGGTGGGTGCAAGTTTGATTTAGTAGGAGAGCTGTAGGTGTATTCGCAGTTATTGGCATTTTTCGGCATTTAGTGTCCCATCATTGGGGAACTGGTAAACCCAATGTGTGAACCAGAGACCATTTACTACCATATGCTCGTGGGACTTAGTATGAGGATTTATGGAAGTTGGGATGGAGGAAACACGGGGATCCCCCCTCGTTTCTGTACCGTGCTTGAGATCGTCTACGGCGGATAAGAAATGGATTACATTTATTTTTATTTATTTTTGTATTTATACAACAAATAATCGTTGTTAAACTTTCAAAGTGGTGGCCAATCAAATTATTATATCATTTATTGTTCGGCTAAGATGCTTACGGGAAACGGGGACTTGTTGGAATAGTTTTGCAAGTGCATGAATGTGAAAGATATTTATGCAGCCTCACCAAAACTTGCAGGGGTATATTTTCGTTACATATTGTACAACTATTCAATAAATTACACACCAAAATTTCAATTTTATACCACCAGCTCTTTGACTATCGAGACATGTTGCCGTTGTATACATATTGAGCTTCGATTAGCTCGTCAGATAGCCAAAAGGGCCAACAGGTATATCTACTATGTTAATTGTCTTGTGCCCCTTGTCTTCCATCTTAAGAACCGTTTGATAAACTCTGTTTAGTCATTTTTTTTTTTGTGGTAGGGAGGTGAAGGCATTTACGCCCGCCGAGTCTGGCAGTGTGGGACTCCCATGGAGGATACCCTTGGACTACCCACTAAACACCTCCCCTGTCAATCTGAGAACCTAGCCTGGAACCGTTTGACACATTACTTCGGGCCAGGTCTCGTTTTGTTACGCCGTGGGGCGCCTTCAAGCTGGGAAGTCCCTTTCCTAGCGGGAGGGGAGAGGGGAAGAGGAAATGCCGGAAGAGCGATTCCCCAGCCCCAGCACCTCCGGCTGCTGTGAGTCCCTTTTATCTTTTAGGACTGCCCGAGCATAATGTGCCACCTGGTTCCATTTGTCAACCGATTCGAGCATCACCGCAACTATATTATCCGGGGTGAGCTCTTCCATCTCCCTGTAGAGTTCCCTTCGCAGCCTGGCCCATTTGGTACACGCAAAAACGTGTGACAAGCATTGTCCTCCTCTCCTGGGCAAAACCGATAATCGGGAGACCGTGACTTACCGGTCTTGTGCAGGTAAGACTGAAAACACCCGTGCCCACTCAAAAACTGGGTCAGATAGAAGTCAGTCTCACCATGCCTTTGATTTAGCCACGGTCTCACATCCGGGATGAGGCGCGCAGTCCACCTTCCCTTCGTGCAATTCCTCCAAGACTGCTGCCAATCGTTGAGCGAGCGTTGTCTCTCCTCGTGAGCAACCATCTCCCTCGCATCCTAGTTTCGGCACAGGTAAATAGCGCGGCGCTCCCTAGCAAGGAGGGCAACAGGTATCATGCCTGCAATCACTCTCACCACCGAGTCGGAGACTGTTGGATACGAAGATGCAATTCTCAGTGCTCCTCTTCTCTGTACCTGTGCCAATCGTTTTCGGTATACCTCCTTGCTGAGAGCGTCGCCCCATACCTCTGCTCCGTACAGTAGCACTGACCCTACAGCACTCATCAAGAGGCGTCTTCTTGATGGGCTGGGTCCCCCTACGTTGGCCATAAGTCGACTCAGGGCCGATATTCCCGAAGCAGCCTTCACAGCCGTTGCCCTGATTTGCTCAGAGAAACTCATCTTCGAGTCGATCAGTAGCCCCAGGTACTTCACCGCTGGCTTCAATTCGATTTGTATATCTCCAATACTGATCATCCTTACTCTAGGGATTCTCTTTTTTGTCAAGATGACCATTTCGGTTTTCTCCAGTGCTAAACTGAGCCCGCGAGCAGTCATCCAGTCCCTCACTCGGCGCATTAGCATACCTGGGTTAAGTTGCGCTTATTCACCGGTGCGTCCGGCGACTAGAGCCGCAACATCATCCGCATAGCCGACCAAGCTCGACTCATCTGGTAGTTCCTCAAAAGCCACATTAGATATTTTGGAACTTGAAGAGAGTTTTCCAGCGTGTCCAGAATATCCACCCATCTAGCAGAGTTGAAGGCATTCCTGACGTCGAGTTTCACCAACAGGACGACCCGTCGCTTGGTGCGACTATGTGCCTCTGCCTTTTGGACCGCGTTCACCACCTCTGCAATCGCATCAATGGTAGAACGTCCTGCTCTAAAGCCGTACTGCCGAGGAGATAGGTCCCCAGCAGCACGAATCGCGTCAGTGAGTCTTCCCTTGATGAGTTTCTCTAGCACTTTTCCAGCCGTGTCTAGCATGCATAACGGGCGGTATGCAGACGGCGATTCGGGATTTCCCTTCCCCTTGCTGACCAGCACGAGCCTCGCGACCTTCCATCGTACCGTGAAAACCCCGTCCCGTAGGCAGGCGTTGAATGTGCTGAGCAGCAAGTCCGGACAATGGTGATAGACGAGCTGCAAAACCTCAGTTGGAACACCATCTGGACCTGGAACCTTCCTCGCTTTCAGGGAGAGGACTGCCTCCTCCAGTTCCAGCTGTGTGAAGAGTGGGCACTCGACTGCTGTTTCACCATGGACAGCGTCAACATGGACGGGGAAGAGTCCCCGCACTATCGCGTCCATCGTTTCCGCGTCATGTATACAAGGCTTCCGTAGGGCACCAAGTTTCCCCATGACGAGCTTGTAGCCAAGGCCCTGTTACATAACCAGTATACCCTATGTATACTGGTATGAACTGGGAGCACATTTGCACGGATCCCTATTTACATCGTCCACAAGGTCTTGCCAGCATCGGGCCTTGCTCTTGTTAATAAGCCTGCGAAGATATTTCCTGCTGGACCTGTATGCGGCTAGCCTAGTGTCTGCCTCTTCCCGTGTTCGCGCCCGCTGGGCCTCTCGCCGAAGTTTGTGACACTCGCTTCTTTGTTCGGCGATCTCGTTTGACCACCAGTATACTGGAGGCTTACCATGTCGGGGTCTCCGACGGGGCATGGAAGACTCGCAAGCAGCTATGATGGTACTCATAGTTGAGTTCACCAAGTCCGTGGCTGTGGGCCCTCCACTCCCTGGTGGAGCTCCCAGCAACGGTGCGCCTGTCGTAAGCGCGTCAGTGAACCTCTCGACGTCCATCCTCCCAGTCCTCCATCCGAGGATTGAAGTTTGGGCATATGCACGCAGAGTGGCACCGTCGTGAATCTCAACAGCTATATACTGGTGATCACTAGCCGAGTAGTCCTCTAGTACTCGCCAGTTGTGTACTCTAGGTACCAGGGACTCCGAAGCGAGTGTCACATCGGGTATGGTTCCTACGCAACCCCAGTGGCGGAAAGCAGGAGTGTTACCAGTATTTAGGACAAAAAGCGCTGTTCTGGCCGCCATGTCCAAGATTTGCTTTCCCCTTGGGTCGGATTGTGGCATACCCCATTCGATGGCTCTAGCGTTGAAGTCTCCCCCGACCAGCATGTGGCCCTCTGTGTTCGAGACAGCGTCCTCCAGGGCATCGAGTTTGGTTCGAAAAGATCGCATTGCCTCGTTAGGCGTCAGATAAACACTGAAATATGTTATCCCTGAACACCGCACCCACACAAAACCATCCCCGCGTCCATGGCCCTGCACCTGAAGGCGGGCGCTGTCTCGAACCCAGATGTCCGAGGTACTAGATTTGTCAGGGTACCACGCTTGCGAGTCCTTGTTATGATATTGCTCGCTCAGCAACAGGAGGTCAGCTTTCTTATCCCTCGCAAACTGCTCAAGTAGGTCCTGGGCGTTTGTGCTTCGGTGCAAATTGACCTGCAGGATACGGATCATTTGAGTATCGATTTGGCTTTAGTTAGGGCCTCCTTGAAAACCCAGCATCTCCCTGTCCCCGGTGATGTTTGAGGTCACCGGGTGCTAGCTTAGCATCCTTGCAAAGAATGCATTTTGCCTCGTTCGTGCACTCCTTCCTTTTGTGCCCCGTTTCACCACATATGTAGCACAGAGATCTCCTGTCGGGTCCCCTACAGCCATACGCGGTGTGTCCGTATTCGAAGCATCTGAAGCAGCGGATAGGGATCGCTCTTCTCCGTATCCTGCAGATCACCCAACCTATCTTAATTTTGCCCTTCGCCAGGATTTGCTGGGCGTCTTTATCAGCTAGTTCGACAATAGCCATGCGTTGCCCCTTTGTGTTTTCACGTGTCAATCTTGCCTTGACTTCACTTAAGCTGGAGAACTCCCTCCTAATTGCATCCTCTACTTCAGCTTTGTCCGTGATGCAGTCAAGGTCCCTGATTTCCAGGGTTGCCATTGGTTCGAGCGAGGCAACCGTTGCCGCATCTCCAAGAACTTTTTGAACCGTGTCACGGAATGCATCTTTGTTTGTGGCCTCTGGCCCGAATCCCACAAGCAGGCCACTGGTCCGGGTTGGTCGAACTGCTTTGATGGCAGTTTTGGTGTCGTCTGGCTTGACCGCTCCTGTAATTTCACGGAGGACATCTGCGTAGGTTCGGCCCTTAGTGGGTTTAATAAGCAGTGCCTCTCGCAAGGGTTTGCGCCGCGGTTTGCTTTTTGTTTTCTGCGGTACATCGGAGGGTTCTTTGTTCTTTTCGTGGGTGAGCTCTTTGTCTGTTTTTTCAAGAAGTAGCTTTATGGCCGCTTTTTTCGCTGCCTTGTTTCGCACCACATGAAACTCCTCGCCTGGAGTGTCAACTTCGTTTATGGTCTCGTCCTTCCTCCTTTTCTCACGGTCGCCTTCAATTGGGCTACCGGCCATTCTTTTGCTGCTGCTAGGACCCACTGATGCCTCGAAGCAGAGCGTGTCTTTTTGGTGGTTTTCGGTTGCAAGCCACCCCCGCCTGTAGTGCGTTATGCGGCCAAAAAGCTCCTCCAGTTCAAGAATGCCATTCTTGACACTCTTGCCTATGTTTTTCTGCACTTCGCAGGCAGCCCTCAGTTGTTTGACGATATTCCCCGCTCTCCGAGTAAGCCGCTCCTCTTCGGCGCGGTCAAGGGCGATTGTGTAATTTGGCGCCACCTCTTGGGAGAGGCCCCTGTTTCCTAGCCCTTTTGCTTCTATCGCTTTGGTCGCGTTTGAAGTGGCGTCGGCCGATGGCCCCCAGTCCCCCAGTCTTACACTGGCCTCTGTTGGTATCGCAGCTTGATCCGGATTGTGTACGTCTTGCACTGGACGCTCCGGGGTGCGCGTAGTCCTTCTACTGCGCCCAAAGGCCGCAATGATGCCAGGTTGCACAACGCACTCTGCCTTCTTTCGTTCGTTAGTCCGTCTGTGGTCTGTCTCCGATGATTTAACCTGTGATGTTGACTTTGACAGTGTTTCTGGGGTTTGCTGCCTCTCCCCGCAATCGGTGACATGCTTTATCGGTGTTCTTGCCAACAGCGGTTTTTGCCTGAACGGGTTCTCCGTGCTAGCGTCCTGTTTGCTTGTAGTTATATCTGTTACAGAAGCCAAGTTCACCACTTCTATAACATTGCAGTCGCTGGATGACGACGGCCGGGAGCCTGCTCGCTCACTACCGTCTGCCGCCGGTACTGGGGATCCGACCCCCTGCACCGTAATTTGGTTCCCCTTGTGGACCTGCATGATTTGGTTTTCTGTCTGGGTTTCCGTCCCCATAGCATTTTACCTACTGCCAGGATATATGGATAATTGATGACGCCATATATTTCGTCATGTCACAGTGAAGATCATTGACACTCAGGTATTTGTCCTGAGACTCTCCCTTCACTGCCGACCATTGTCCGCGGCTGCTTATTGGTTATTCGCAGCGAACCTTTCGAGAAAGGTCTTCCCCTATCCGCAACCCTGGGGACGCGTTTGGTTCCCCGGTCTGAGGGCACTATCGATAAATCGATAACCAAACTGTTTAGTCATTAAATCACTAGAAGTGAGAGGGCCTGATCACTACTGCATTTTTTCTATGATTATCAATGATAGATCAATGCTCCATTAGCATTTCAGCTCTACAAAAGAATAGTAAATTTTACTAGCTAACTACGTACCCTACTTCATACTTCACAGTATCCTCACACTCAATATTTAAACAACTTTCTCGTGATCAGAACTCAAACAACGACCACTCTGAGCAAACTTTTTCAAACAAACCAAAAACTTTCCACGCTATCAACACAAAATGTATTTGCATATTTATTTTTTCTCGGTTCGAGGACTCATTACAACTGCAGATAAGTCTTGAAACTTAATTTTGAAGCCTCCGCGCTTCAAACCATTTCCTTTACAAACAATTCTAGAGAAGTTGGGACTTCCGTAAGCTTGCAACAGTATCAGATATTTTTTCCCACTTATTCAAAGTCCTTTCCCGCCATCTGTAACGACGCTGGGAGGGCTTCATGATTAACGCGAAAGTAAGTCATCATTAATTTAACAATTGCTCGGGCTAATCGGTCAAATGCCTTAAAGCAAACAAGTGGAGTCGTCACGTTGTGAAAATAATTTTACTTTTTGACATATTCATCTCATGGGCACTGCAGGGAGTTTTGATGACGATTTATCAAGTCTTGAGCCGATAATCCTGGCTGGTATTGCTGTCCAGAGGACCACAGCTGAAAGTAAACAGGGATTAGGTTCTTTGTTGATGGCTGTCATTTCATGGTGAGGTGATTCATTTTTTGTAAAAAAAGTTTACATCAGATAGAAGTAAGAATGGGAATGTGGAATAAAGTCTGATGTATTGTTTTTAAAAAGACGCAGTTTTGTCTGATGAATTTGAAGGAATTAGCTTGTCATTAGAGGACGCAGGTTGTTGTTCAGTATGAGTTAACTTTATACATGTCTGATGAAATTGCTTTTTCCAGAAATTGATTTATTTTAACATCCGTTTTTAGCGATAAAAATTTTACCTAAGCATAATTTTACCAAGACTTTGATACAAGTATGGGAAGCCGTGCTGTCATTTTTTGAATGTTTATTATTTAATATTCTTTTTATTTTAATATTTTAGCACATTCTAGAAGTATTACGACCTCCTTTGTACTAGAAATGCTATTTTCATTTTTATACCGGTGAGATGTTTATTTGACTTTGAATAAAATGCATTTTTGGTTGGAAAACACTCACCATCTTTATGTTTCCATTTGACATTTAAATACTTCATATTCTGACATAAGATCTTATAAGTAAATACATAATACATGTTCATATCAAATGCGATGCACATGCCATCACAATAATTGGAAATATTAAAATGACACAAGCCAACTAAACTGAACTGTCAGTAAATACTATGTTTTTAATACTACGTTCACAACAGCTTAAATTATCCAATTTAGTGAACGTAATTTTCCAAGCGTTTGAATGTGCTCACGCTAAATCAGCATGATTTTGTTTGGCGTTCTTCTCGCATTGTATTTGTCAAAACATTTAAAACTGACAGTTTTATTTTGACGGGTGATTAAATTTTTTCATTTTTCAATATTTTATGGAAACATATGGTTGTCATAGCTTGATTTAAAATGATTTGCAAGTGATTTAATTCAAACTAGTAGATTTGAGATATTTTGTGAAGTGTCAATTGGTATGGTGAAATATATAATTTTGACACCATTTATATACAAAGTACCAAACTAGCTCAAAATTGCATAATAAGTAGTATGAATCCAACCTAAAACTCGACTCATAACCAAAGAATTATGTAGAGTAGCATCAAACGTGTTTAAAAGAGAATCGCAAAAAAGTTTTTTAGAAGATGAAATTCATTTTGCATTCAAAAACCATTTAAGAGTACTATTGATATCAAACGAAAATGGAGGAGACATTCCTTTTAAAGAGCTGGGCTGGTAAGCCTGTGTATAAAATTATGCAAAATTCCATAGTACTCTTATGGTCAAGGAATGACATACTCTATGTATTGTATTTCGATGCTACTAATCAGGAATTTTGAGTAACTGTTCTGACATCTGCAGTTCATTTTATTTAAATGAATAATTTGTATTATTGCTGTAGTTTAGTTATGCTCAACATTGTTGGGTTGTAATTTGTTGATTAATTTAAAGGGTTGAAAATAAAGGTAAGGCATATTGTTACATTTTCTATGATTTATTTTTTGTTGTTGGTAGGCGAGTGCCATTCACGAACTATGTGTGACGCTTCCATGCTTCCAAGTGACTAGACTACCCACTAAACATCTCCTCTGTCAACCTATGAACCTAACCGCTTGACACATGACTTCAAACCAGGTCTCGTATTTCTATTCCGTGAGCTACTTTCAAGCTGAGGGATCCCTCCTCTAGCGGGACGAGAGGATGAACGAGGAGGCACCAGACAAGCAATCCTCCAGCCGTGACGTCCGTGGCTGCTGTGAATCCCTTTTATCTTTCAGGATTTGTAGTGATCCACCAGGCCCCATAGGCGAACTGGTCGAAGAACCTATACGAGAACGGACAAGAGAGCACGCTATGTGATGCGTTACACTTGTACAACCGATCTGTAATGATACAATAAACGCTATTATGCATTATACTTATTATTCTTACTACAACTATTATTCAAAAACAATTGCAACAACATCAACAATGCAAAACAACAACAATTTCAATCATCTAAATTGCAAGACCTGACCCGCTACCGAGAACCAATTGTCTTATGAAGATGCAAGATTTGAGTTTGATACACTATGTACGATATTTTCTTGAAAATCTTTTTTTTTAATTTTTGAATTTTGACTTGACTGGAACGCTACTTCTTGAAGCTGATATAATCGATCTCAACCGGATTGACATCGTTAATGAAGAAGATGCTAAAGCGTCAAAAGTTAATTTACTTCATTTAACAGGACGTGGTTCAACAGAAAATTTCCTCGATTTTATTGCTAAACTGACAGTTTTTCCGACATTATTACCTCTTCGATTAAATATTGGTGGGCGGGAAGTGATGAAAGTTCAAAAGGAATCTACTCAGCCGTTCAGTCAGCTTCTGTGCAAGCATTCCTTCTTGCAAAAGATTCTTCTGTGTTGGATAAAGAAATAGAGGATGCATTTATCACTAAATATTTGTCGTGAATTCGCAGAGTTTATTTATCTGCACTTGTTAACCGACTTCCAAAGAAAGGAGGTGATGTGAATTCCGGCGTACCAACTTCCTCCCATTCGCAACTTCAAATTGCCGCCGTAACATTTCCATCTTCCTTTGGGCATTTATACCTTTTTCCTTGTTATTTATTTAATTTTATTCAAATTTTTCCGATTTCCCTATAATTTTTACTTCCCCATCATCACAATCCTACCCTTTTCCCTTATTTCCAACTAAAATAATATAATATATACTAATAATTTCAATTTTCCCACTAACAACATTCCATTGATTAATTCCCACTAACAAAACTTCATTTAATACCTTTTCCCTAACAAAACCTAATTCCTTTCCTTCATACTAACTAATTCCATTCACTAGTTCCCACTAACAAATTTTATTTTTTTATACTAACAAAAATTAATGCTCGTTCCCCTACTAACAAAGTTCAATATCATACCAAAAGGCATCGTTGAAGTTGCTTATGAGATGAATGGAAGATCAACAATCCATGGCACCATTAACTGCGTCGCGAGTTTTCGATCGGGAGTTTGCTGGAACCCTGAGTTCAAGTTTCCCCGGGCGCATGGAAGCACTCTTTTTGGGTATCGGAAAAACCAATAGCTTCCGTAATGTATATGTGACACTTTGCATTCAATCAAGTGCTTCTTGGATTGTGCCAATTGCCATATGTAAAACAATGGATACTATTGAGTTTTTCGATATGGAACAAAAGATGTGTGGGTAGCGGAATCGAAGTGTAATGAGCTTCGATTACGTTACCCAGAGGCGGCAGCGGTAATTTGAAAATGAAAAGGATTGCGGGATCGGATTGGATGAAGGTGAAATGTGGAATTAAGTGGTTAGGATTGAGGCAGTGAGTATTTGGCTGGTGAAGGTAAGGGAGTTTTCGATTCGGCATAAAAGTGATTTTTGGGGGTTTTAAAATCGGGAAAAAGGGAGTTTTTGGGGGTAAAATGTGAATGGGAATTGAATAGACTTTTTGAAGTTTTAGTGACGAAGGAGAAGAGTGGAAGGATTGCAAAAATGAGGTGAATATTGGATTTTGGAAAGGAAAGGAATTTGACTTCGTGCGGTGTAAAAAAAAGAAAATTTTCATTTTTGCTGATTTGGATTTTGGGAAGACAAAATTGTTGTCAGGTGTTTTGATTTGAAATTCAGTGATAAAAAAGATAAACAACAAAAAAGTCAGAAGTAAAACGAATGAATTTAGGAAAACATTAGTAACTAGAAATTAAAAGTGAAAGGAAAATGTGCCCATATTAGACGGAGTGGAGGAATCACTAAGTGCGGATAAAAGTGGCCATTGCCTTTTTTTTCTGGTGTAGTGACCTTAAATTACAATTTAATTTTCAGCGACCCCACGCTTCTTTTGCTGTATTGCACCGGGCACTCGGAACTCTACGGGGAAAGAAGTGAGTACAATTTTAGTTTTTTCCTTTTTTTTAAATACATCGTCCAATAGTTTGATTATTATATTCTCTATAATCTAGAATTATTTTATGTTGGTAGATTCTAGTTTTTTATATATTGTTTCAAATTTTGAAAGGGGTTTTAAGAAGTTTTGTTTTAACTGATCGTCTTTTGGTATACTTTGGATTTAGACTATAATTTGTAAATAAAAAACGGCCATGTCAGATTAAACTCATCATCTTTCATTTCTCAAGGTGACCTCCCCTTTCCTATCCTTTTCCCTTTGTGCTAGTTATTTTATGTAAGGTGGCTCAGCACGAGCAGAGGGTGTCCCGGAAGACCCACGACACGACTGAGCGCTAGCCGGCCTCAGTATGCCACCCCGGGCTACACACCTCTCTGCTAATTCTTAATGTCTGCAACTGCGGTGAATTCCGTGGTTGCAACAAAGGTTATCAATTCTTCACGTTTATTTTTTTTCTTGCTTTTTTTGTATGTTCACGCATAAATTTTAAACGGAGACAGGTAGGAGAGTCCTGTTTTTGGCAACGTCTTTCTTTCTGTTAAGTCCCGTTTAAAGAATAAAAAATTCAGGTAACGGTAGAGGGCTTTTACCGTTAAAACTAAAAAAATCCGACTTTCACCCCGATTTTTCAGCCTAACTGATCGACGCGAGGATTTTGATTGTAGAGGTTTCAGGTGAAGGACAACATATTGATCTAAAATGCGTCAGAACAGAATTGTAATCCTTCCAAGGGCTCTGTAGATATCAACAGTTAAATATGATACAATGTTCTCGAGAAATTGAATTTAAATGATATTTCGTACGACAGTGCCAATTAGCAAGGATTTGTTGGAGATACCGAGTCCTTTGGTGACGGGTGATATAAATGATCAGTGTCTTCAACTTTCGGTACATTTTAGTCCATCATTTCTACCGGAAATAACTAATAAATTAATTCTAAATGTGGCATGAATACAATTCAACAATAGTCAAAGGGAACATTTCAGGATGCTTTTCTCTTCCGCATTTATTCTTTGCTTACCAATGAGGTTAGTATAGGATCCTTCTTACATCCTTAGGCGTAAACTTTATACATACGATTTATAAAATTCCCCGAAAAAATAATAAGGATTGAATGATTGCAAATTATAGAGTTGATTCGTTACTTTACAGTTAATATTATATGTACATTACAACATATGCCCAGAAACCGGCGAGAATCGCAACTTAAAAAGAGATAAGTTTCCTTCTTTAATTGATCGTAACTTTATAGATGAAGATAAAAAGGCATAGCCGAGTTTTCATTTAACTATAAGGTATCATTTTCTTGAAACTTTCATGAAAATTAGGTGCCACAGTTAACTGAAAACGAAGGCGATTGGTATCGAATAAACGAATGATGCGGTTAAGAAGGATCTTCTTAAGTAAATTTCTTGAGATTGATTCCGGAGTGAACTTTATGTTTACATATGTAAATACATATGTCGATATATATATATATATATATATATATATATATATATATATATATATATATATATATATATATATATAATATATATATACATATATATATATATATATATATATATATATATATATATATATACATATATATATATATATATATATATATATATATATATACATATATATATATATATATATATATATATATATATATATATAAGGATATGTATAGATGAAGATATACTACTGTGTCCAAAAAATAAGGTGACATTCGAATTCGAACTGCGCGCGTTGGAGGATTTGGAGAACTATTTTTTTTAGGTCGGTAGTACTGTCAGTGACATCTACAGTGTCCTCATCGCATTATCGGACAAGCTCTTTTTGAATGTTTGAGTGAGTTTAAATTACGTAGAAATAAACTTTTGATGCTTCTTTTCACATTTATACATATTTTAGGTATTTACCTAACTTAGTATGAAAAAAAAAAAACAAAACATTTATCTTCAAGTATTATAATACAAGTGTAAAAACAAAAATAAGTCAATTTGTGGCGCGCAACGAATAATCGGACAAAGCAAAACACCTTCCTGGAACTTGGATTTTGTCGGTCGTTATGAGTTGTGGTTAGTCTTTTCAGTGCAACACATTAGAAAATTCATTAAAATGTCTCCAAACGGAAAGCAAACTACGGTGGAAATAAGACAACTTCTGGACAGGCTGAATTTTGAAGGAAAAACTGTCCGAGAAATTGCTGAACTGATGGGTAGAGGCAAACCAACTGTACAAGATATTATTAAGCGATTCCGTGATGAGTTCAGGATAGAAAATAAGAGCTGAGAAGGGCAAGGCAGAAGAGCGAATGATAGTAAGAGAAGTTTAACAAAATCCTTTCAAAATGGCGAAAGAATTAAAAACAGCCTTGAAGGACCGCACTGGAAAGGATGTATGCTTAAATACTGTGCAAAACACGTTGCACGAGTATGACTACCATGGAAAAGTTGCCAGAAAAAAACCATTTTTAAGCCCTGAGAACAAAAACTTTAGAGTGCGATTTGCCAAGGAGTACCTGTTAAAAGTAGCAGATTTTTGAAATCAAATAATATCTTGGAATACGTACATAAAATCAACTTTTTTTTTTTTTTTAATATTTTGCAATATTTTCAGGTTTTGTTCACTGACGAAAGCAAATTTAATTTACATGGGTCAGATGGTAAGATGTATGTGTGGCGTACGCCAAACACTGAATTTGACCCAAAAAACACTAAGGCTCTGCCATGGTTTAGGGCTGTATGTCTAGCACTGGAGCAGGCAATTTACATTATATATGGTAAAATGGGTTTGTCTACCTCGGTATTTAAAAAAAAAACGTTAAATTTGACATAGATGGCCAAATCCTTCGAGGCGCGCAGTTTAAATTCAAATGTCACCTTATTTTTGGACACAGTAGTATATATATATATATATATATATATATATATATATATATATATATATATATATATATATATATATATATATATATATATATATATATATATATATATATGGGTATGTGTATGTATGTTTGTGTGGTTGATTGTATGTGTGAGTCTACATAGGATATAACAAAATTTGTGCCTGGGCCCCGCAGCTTTGCTTCGATTTTCGCCAAATTTTCAGAAATATTTCTGTTCAAAGTATAGCTTCGGTTTGTACCAAAACTAGTACAAAGATTTATTCAATTGTGTGATAAGGCTCACAATATAAATCCAAAGTCGAACAATTTGAAACAAAATGGCGGCCGCTTAAAAATTGAAAAAAGTTGAAAGATAAAAAAGCACTTCAGGGTCAGGTGAGAATTTAAAACTGGCGGCTAGGCAAAGTTCAAAATTCGAAAATTTCTCAAAGCTACAATTCATATTGGATTATAATGAAATCTAAAATCAAGGTAGACGTTGATAAGATCATGGATTAAATGAACCAGACTTAAATTCGATTTCTATGAACGTTGCAGATTTTAGCTGTGGTGGTTCCCAAGTGTTTTCATCCAGGGGTAAGTTGCCATGGAAAAGTGTATGAAGCGAGTTGTGCCGTTTTTTTTTGTACGAAATCAGCAAAGGCAATCTTTTATTTTACTAATTGTTTTTATTTTATTGTTCATTAGTTTTTTCAAAATTACATTCCACATTTTAAATTATTAGAAACTTATATTCGTAATGGATGAAGCGCTTTCCACTTGACTTGTCGCGCTTCATAGGTAAGCGCCAGCCTGTAGAGGGAACTTAGAAGACGGGTTTATGGAGTGGGGTGGCCACACGGCGTGAAATGCCAAAAGGCCGATGGAGGATCGCGGCACAAGTCAATGCCTCATCCCTTACCACTAAGTCGTACACTGAACAGCACTTACGTCTTAAACTTCAACCGCGTAATTAATCGTCGCACTTAAATAATGGGTAGCAGCACGCTCCCTTTTGGACTTGAATACACACTGCTTGCATGCTTTGCTCAAGAACTTTAAATACTGTTCTTTCGTGAGCTTTCAACCTAAATTCTCTTAAAATTCGCTGAGTAGCCGAACACGTGCGTTCTCGTTCCACGAAAGTTTTTCCTCCCCGCTTCATCTCGCTTGCTCGGCTGGTGAATATGCGAAACTGGGGAAATTGAGCAAAAGAGTGCTTTTCGCTTAAGCTTCTGGCTTCGAAAGAATGCTTTTAGCTTAAGCTTTCGGCTTTTCCACGATCTCTTGAGGTGAAATAGCGAAACTGGGGACATTGAACGAAAGAGTATTTACGCCGGAACTTTCGGTTTTACTTTCTGCTTACCTCTCTTCGAAGCACACCCAAAGCATATCGTTCATGATGTGAATATAATTGCGGTTTAACCTTTTTTGTTTATTTTACTGCTCGCTTATCAACTTGCGTATGTGCTTCTTTGACTAATTTTCATTGGCGAAGTGCGAGTACATAGGTGTTGCTTGCTCGCTCGCAACTACTGCAGTTATGAAGCGGAAATATGCCCGAGATGTTGTATGTGCTCGCTCGCAACATTTATGTGTTCGCTCGTATCAGTTATGTAGAAGTGAAACATGGACCCTGATGAGCGAATCCAAAAGCTACGCCCCAGTGAAATAAAAAACAGAGGAAAGACTTCGTTACAATGATGTGTTGTATGACCTATTTATCGATCCACTTATTTCCTTTTGCGTTAACTTACGTAAATCTGAATGGGTGGACCATGTAGAAAGAATGAAAGACAAGCGACTACCCAAAAAGCATTAACGGGTTAAGCATAAAGCAGACGTCCAGCGGAAAGACCGAGGACTCGATGGGAGAACGATAGTAGTGGACAGCAAATCTTTGTTGGCAGTGGACAACTTGCGGGCAAGGCCGCAGAACCGTGATGATTTGACGAGATTAATCCTGGAACCAAGGCCATAGATGATGAATTATTATCACCTGATCAGTATAAATATACTAATAATTTTTCTCTATATATTTAATTTTTATTAAAAAAAAATTATCTTCTCTCGCCTGTCAGTTTCATATACATTCAATTTTTATTAATTACTCAAGTAATTTTATAACACTGGCAATATTGTTTTGGATCAAACTATTGCATTATCATCTACCGCCCATAATTGTACACCTATGTGGACCTAAGAATCTGAAAGCTCTTTGTGTGCAAGAGCAACAAATTTCTATGAAGTTGAAATTGATTCAACTCTCTCAATAATTTTATATGTCAATTTGATATTTTTCTGAATAAAACTTTAAAGACACTCTTAAAATTAATGGAATCCTTTAATTTTTTGAGATTATTAAATTAAGTCGACTTATTTATTTGAAAATAAATTTTATAATGTGTTTTCTCAACATTAAATAACATATTGTGAATTACAGATGAGTGTAATGTGTTTTGCCATTACTCTGTCGGAGGCCGCACTAAGATGAATTGATGAAATTGCACCAAGCAGTTCTTGCAATATTAATATTGTATTTGAATTCCTTGTACTTTATCCCAATTGAAAACACACTCCACACTCAACAGATTTCCATTCAATTCAGCAAAAGTGCTTTCCTTGTATGCAATAGAGGTGGATATTATTCCTAACTGAATAAAAGATTCAATTATTCGTGAACATAAAGTACAATTCATTTATCAAAATAAGCTATGCAGCCTGAAGGATTCATTTGTTTTCGCTGAAATGTTGTTTTCAAACGGAGAGGCCATTAGCTGAGTGAAATGTGGAAACATGTACTCAAGTTTTACTGAACGCTGAGTCTGCAGAGGACGAAGAATGTAACGTATACATGGCTCATGATCGATAATGCAAGAAGAGCAAACACATTTAAACGTATTTTTCATGAAGGACTCAAATATAATCAATCATGGGACATTACAGTCTATGCAAAGTGACGCGACATGTTTACTGCATTAGCTTACTGAGTTGCTGTGATGTTGAGCTTTTGCAGTTAAATACAACAAAATAAAAACAAGTTGGGTAGACAGACCGACGCTCATGTCAGAAGGGTTTTGTACTCAACTTACAAAATGCAGTCACCAGCAAAGAATAAGATCAAGAAACATGTCAAAGACAATTTTATTGGAGAAAATGTGAAATTTGAAGATCATACTATTATTAACAAAGTTGAACGAATTTCGACTTCTGAGGGAGAAAACACGTTTTTCATTATTTCCCCCCTGTGCCCCTACTGAAGCAAAAACAGTCAGTTTAAGAACTTGTTGCAACCATCGCAGTTGCAGACATTAACTTCTTTCACGAATTTTCCAAACTCAACACTTTTATTGTGCTTTCCCCTCCGTCATCAAAAACTCACAAAAAACTTCTTCGCCAAAATCAATTCCTCTTATTCACCTTCCCAAAGTCAAAAACCGACTGACCCCCAATTCAAGCACCCAATCCCACATTTCACCTCCAGCAAATACGAGCCCGCAATCTTTTCATTTTTCATTGCCACTGCCGCATTTGGGTAACATAATTGAACTTCATTACACTTCGGTTCCGCTACCTACGCATCTTTTCGTACCGACAAACGCAATAATATCCATTTTTTCATGTATGGCAATTCGCATAATCAAAGAAGCGTTTGATTAGATGCAAAGTGTCACATATACATAAACTAAAACTATTAATTTTGCCGATAATCCAAAAAGAGTGCTTCGCTGCACTCGGAGAACTTGAACCCAGGGCCCCAGCACACCCCCGGTCGAGAATTCGCGACGTTACCAACGAAGCCATGTTCTATTGATTTCCCATTCATCTAATAAGCAACTTCAACTAAGCATCTGGGTATGAAATTGAATTTTGTTGGTAGGGAAACGTGAACGAATTTTCTTTAGTATAAAAAAATTAAATGTGTTAGTGGGAACTAGTGAATAGAATTAGTTAGTATGAAGGAAAGAATTATGTTTTGTCTGGAAAAACGTATAAAATGAAATTTTGTTAATGGGAATTAATGTAGGGAGTGCAGTTAGTGGGAAAATTAAAATTATTATTATATTACTAGTTTGTTGTAAATGGAAATACGGGAAAAAGGTAGGATTGTGATGATGTGGAAATTAAAATTAAATAAATAACAAGGGAAAATGTATAAATGCCCAAAGCAAGGTGGAGATGTTACGGCGGCAATTTGAAGTTGCGAATGGGAGAGTGCCGGTACGCCGAAATTCGCAACAAACTGTTTTGAAAAGCTCTCATAAAGAACTTTCATTTAATACTCATATCGGCTCCCTTTGATGAAATTTTTTTCAGGGGCCACTATCCTGTACTGTAATCATCGATTCATGGCATCAGAATAGCTACAAAACCCTTTTGCTAGGAGCCCTCTCCTGCCTCCTAACCTTGTTTCACCTATGGGTATTAATTGAACGTACTTATCTTCAGTCATTCATTAAATTGAATCATGTGTTAAAAGCATGAACCGTAAACGTTGAAGTTGGGGAAAATATCTCAAAATTATTCTATCTTCGCATTTTAAACAGCCACTATTTTGTTTTACAATTACTTATACCACTAGCTGAACCGATTCTCAAAGATATTCATGGTATCTATCATTCCTGAAATTTTCATGCAAATCTTAGCAAACCTGTAGTGTCTGAGTCGATAAAAAGCGCATATTGTTCCATAGCCATAGGTTCCATAGTAACACAGCGCATATTGTTCCATAGTAATTCAGGGAAATTCAAATCGCTATAACTTCATTAAGTACCATTCGATCTTTATGAAACTTTCAGAGGAGATCAATCTTATAAATAGTTATCTGTGAATTTTATCGAATTTAAGAATACCATTAAGATTTTATTCAAGAAAACATAAAATTGAAGGAATTTTGACTTCTCATGCATTTGTTGTTGTTGTAGATTATAAAGGCCTACATTCATGATTTTTGCAGATTTTTCGGATGAAAGGTGTTCAATCGCGGGGGGTACGCGAAAAGTTCGTACATTTCCTCTTTCCCTGCCCCCTCGATATAGATAAGGCAATTTTGGGACTTGTTTAGAAAAGATCTTACTAAGACCTTTCTAATGACACCCTACTCGACTACCAATGGTGAATTTTTTTTTTTAAATGTCACCTGCCTATATGGAGAGACCCCCCTTAAACACCTTTGAAAAAATTGTCCACCCCAAAACTTTCAAGAAGTCACCACTTCTGACCTTTTCACAAAGTTTCATGGCTCTAGCTTCTATAGTTTCGAAAAAAAGCGCTGTGACATGCAGACGGACGGACGGACACAGGTCGTAATTGCAATAGGGTTTTGTATTCTCGTACAAAACCCCCAAAAAAAGATTTATTTCATTCAAACTGTACTCTTAATGTTAGTTATCTGTTTATAATTCGAAAACTTACCAAGGAAGCCATTTATATGACAAAATATTCAGGAAATGTAAGATTCTTCACATTAGAACTTGCACCTCAATAACAATTTCTTGTTCACGGGAAATCAACCCAAGTGTGATTATACTCCACTTGCTTACGAGTGACTTGTCGTCCTTGCAAATACAGTTGATGCGGAAATTGCGGATGCCATGTGTAGTTACACGTTACATATGAGTACAATAAACATAACGCTGCCAGGAGCATAATCAGCATTCGCCTCCTGGGTATAATTTTTGTTCAACAAAACAACAAGCAAACGTTCTCAGATAAGGACACGCATAAAATGTTGTAGTCAAGCTTCTATTTGAAAATATGGAAACATGTGCAGAATGGTGTGATGATTGCGGAACGACAGTAAATGTTTACTTGCCAATTCTCGCGAAAACGAATAAACGACGTGTTTAGTGGTTAACTGGGTTTTGTGCTTGATAATACAGTAAGTATTCAATGTGTACTCGAGTTTATTACACCCTCTTATATGAGTTTAGAATTTTATTCTAAACTTAAATTTGTTTCATTTTTAGGGTTTTGTAAAAAACAATTTTACAATACCCTATTAATATTGGTACTTTTCCGTCAATGAGTCAAAGCAAGTTTTCTTTGAAACTGCAGAAGCTACAGCCATCAAATTTAGTGAGCAGCTCAAAAGTTTCTGGTTGATGAACTTTAGTCAAAAACAGCAGCGTTTTGCAAATCATAATGTAAAGGTTAAAAAGTTGTATATAGGTAAATGCAGGAATTAATGTGACAAATACAAAAATATAGGATGCTTATAATATGACAAAACACTCAGTACAATAATTTTTTGTGATAATTATGATATCTAATTATTTTTTGGCTCTTTTCTTTCAAGATATTGCCCACGTGGTCTGTTATTGTCAAAAAATTTTAGAAAAAAAAAGAAAACCGACTTCGAAATGCCCTAAAAAGTATGAAATAAATTTTTTCCCCGATTTTTTTGTGATGGTCCAGATGTTGGAAGTATTTATGTTGAGATGGGGAAATTCATTTGGCAGCGCTTCCGTATAATTTATTTTATCCTTTTCAGGGCATTTGTAATGATTTTCACCTTTTTAAGTCCAACGCGGAACTGACCTCTCATCGGTTCTAGACGTTAAGTCTGAGTAGTGCCAACGGATGGTACCAACCGGTCAACCAATCCGTGCACCGTAACCCATTCACGCGGTGGCTGCTTGTCGGCCAGCTAGTTCGGAGAGGATTTCGGTCGCGGGTCTCCAAATGGGTTACGCTCAATTACAATATTTTCAGCCACCTGAACACGCCCGTTTTCAAAACGCGTTACCAAACAAAACCATACGGAGAAGAAACCTATTCTACGTTACTCCGTATTTCTTCATTAACCAGTCAAGAATACAAAATCTAATTTTTATTTCGCGTTCCCGAATTTCCGACGCGGTACCGAGAAGTATACTACTTTAACTCATTCTGACGAAAGCTACTCTAATAAAACGACAAAACAACAAAGGTACCGCGTACCGCGCGCGACGCGAAACCGACCTCAGCGGATTTGTCGAAACCCTACCCTCGCGACGGCATACCTACCCTCCGAAACGGAGAAGCAACCCGCCCGACGAGTTTTCAAATGGCATCCGAAACTCGCTCCACTTATCCCGGAGGTTATCTTTTCCTTCTTTCCGCGTTTTTTCTCCCACGTTGCGTCGGACTGTCAATCTGACAACATCCGACAAAACAGATGTGGACTGGGAGTCGTCGCAACTGACGCGGACTGGAACGCCACATGGCGGCAATGTTCATTTTTATTGGTCGCCAGTGGCATAGTGTTTTGATGGCAACTGTGGGGGGGCATTACCAGATGGATATGCCTCGAAATGTATCGGTGTTTGATTAATATTTATGTTTCAAATATTTATATCCACAGATCTAAATATTTGGAAAGGGAAAAAAAAATATTTTCTGCGCAACGATATCCGCACGAAAGATGAAGTCCGCTTGCACTTCGAGGTCATACCCATCTGGCCGGGTGCAAGGGTTCGGGATCGGAATCATTTCGATTCCCGGGCGTAGGTGTCACATTACACATTCCCCTTCCCCAAAATCGAAGTAATTACGATCCCGCCTCCTATGTAAAAGGTCTTGGTTAGGGCCGTGACGGGTCGAAGGTCGATTTCGAGAAATAGGCTACAACCATGTTCGTGAAGACTCGATAGTGACTATACAGTAGGGAGTCAGGTGTTATTCGGAGGTCTTCGTCCAGGCAGAGATTTGAGTAAGCCAAGGTTTTTCGTGTGAAATAGTTGTACTTCATCGTCTAAGGTCTTTAGCGTGGTAAATTCCCAGGGTTTTACCAGCCATGTCCGCGATGAGGTATCGTGTGGGGCTTATTACTTGTAGGACTCGACACTTCACGAATTTCTTGTCTAGTTTGGCATTGTAACGTCGGGTGGCATCGCTCTGCCGGAAGTTTCGACGATATATTTCGTCGCCTACCTTAAAGCCAGAAGAATGAGATCGCAAGTTGTACCGCTCCTCTCCCATCCGTCTACTTTCTTCAATCTTCTCCCGCAGTTGATCTCGCAGAAGTTGGAGCTTTTCGTGCGGTTCCAGAACCACGATTGGGTCCTCTAGCGATTTCAGCTGCCGCAATAGCCGGTAAGCGCTTCCGTGACAGATCATGTACTGGCCGAACAATGCGAAATACGGCGAAATGCCGGTAGTGGCGTGGTACGACGAGCGCAGAGCACTAGTGATGGCGGACAGCTTGCGATCCCAGTCCTTCTGATTCGGGTGGACATAGGCGCGAATGGCCGCTATGAGCGTACGGTTCAGTCGTTCGGATGCGTTGGCTTGTGGTGAATAGACGGCGGTTCGTTGGTGGATGATGCCGTATTTGGACATTAGGTCTCGGAACTTGCTTGAGGTGAACTGGACCCCGTTGTCGGAGACAAGTTTCTCGGGGACTCCAAACATGTGAAAGACTCGGTTCTCCAAGAAGCTGAGTATAGGTCTAGTGTGCATGTTACGTAGTGGTTCTATGATAGGGAACTTAGAGAGCTGGTCCAGGACCACGACAGCTCCCGTGTGACCAGAAGCAGATCGAGGATAAGGACCGATAAGATCAATGTACAAGCGCTGGAACACGCGTTCGGGGACCTCGACCTTACCCATGGGAGGCCGAAGAATGGTGTTGGGCGCTTTAGTGCACTTGCATAGCTCACAGGAGGCTACGTACGCTTTTATCTGTTGTGCCATCTTAGGCCAAAGGAAACAGGTTTTCAACCGCCCAAGTGTACGACCGTAACCGCCGTGCGCACTTGATGGGTGGTCATGAGCCCGTCTGATAAGATCAGTGGTTAATTCTTCGGGCACCCACAACTTCCACTGTTCTTCTTCTTGTATGGGGTCTCCGGATGCGTGTCCCATCCACCTATAAATAAATCCATCTGTCAACCGCAGTTCAGGAAGCTGGGACAGTTGATTCTGGATAGTGTGAATCAGTTGGGTGTAGCTGGCTGACTTGAAGGCAGGATGGTCCAGATCGATCAATTGGGGGCTGTCGTCCTCCTGGACCAACTCGGCTCCTTCAGGAGTGAACATTCTGGATAAGGTGTCGGGGACTACATGCTGGCTTCCTTTTCGGTGGCGAATTGTGAAGTCAAATGCCTGTAGTTTCAGTGCCCACCTGGCCAATCTGCCCTTGAGATCAGTCTGGCTCATTAGCCATTTCAGAGAAGCGTGGTCCGTAACGATTTCAAAGGTGTGTCCCTCCACATAGGCTCGGAAGCGTTTCACTGCCAACACTGCAGCTAGACATTCCTGCTCGGAGACCGTGTAATTTCGCTGGGCTGGGTTCAACTTGTAAGACATGAAGGCTATAGGTCTCTCCTCGCCGTCTTGTGCAACCTGGACTAAGACTGCTCCCACCCCATGTTGACTCGCGTCACAATGGATTGAGAACGGTTTGTCAAAGTCCGGGCTGTGCAGTACGGGGGCTGTAGTCAGACTCTTCTTTAGCTCTTCAAAGGCTCGCAAGCTGGGCTCTTCCCAGACGAATTTACGTCCCTTACGCAGCATGTCGGTCAAGGGAGTGGTAATGGTGGCATAGTCACGTACAAAACGCTGGTACCATCCGCATAAGCCTAAGAATCGGCGTAATTGCTTGGGGGTCTTGGGTAATGGAAAAACGTCAATCGCTTGAGTCTTGTCCGGATCGGTCTTGATATGGCCATGCCCAATGATGTGACCTAAATACTTCACCTCCGTCATCACGAACTGACTCTTCCGTATGTTGATGGTTAATCTTGCCCTCCGGATGTGTAGAGCCACCTCCTGAAGCAGGTCGATGTGTTCGTCAAAGGTCTCGGTTATAAGCAACAGATCGTCCAAGTAAACGAAAACTTGGTGCCGCAAATGAGGTGGTATCACCTTATCCATAAGGCGCGTCATTGTTTGGGGGGCATTGCACAATCCGAATGGCATGGTCACGAATTGATACAGGGGCCGACCTGGGACTGTGAAGGCTGTTTTCTCCTTTGAACCAGGGTCTAAAGGAATTTGCCAGAAGGCGTCCTTGAGGTCTAAGCTCGTGATGAAATGGGCTTTAGGCAACAGACTCAAAATGCCTTCAATCAACGGTAGAGGGTATGCGTCCTTGACAGTGACGGCGTTCAAGCGTCTGGCATCTAAGCATAGCCGGACCTTGTTCGGCTTGACAACTAAGGTGACTGGGGAAGCCCACGCGCTCTGTGATTCTTCGATTACGCCTAATGCTAGCATTCGATCCACTTCGGCATATAACGACTTTTCCCTCGCCGGAGATATGGCAAAATGTCTCTGTTTTATGGGTTTAGCATCCCCCACATCTAAAGTGTGGAACACCAGGGCAGTCCGCCCGAGACCTTCCTTCTCATGCGATGGAAAAGCCGATATAGCCGAGTCAAGTCGCAGTTGCTGATTTACATCCAGTGTATGTCGTAATAAGTGAGTGGGTTGAGATTGGTCAGGAACGGTGGGGACGGACTCCAGGGTCGTACCGGAAAATAGTGCCGGGGCCAAGTTAAATTTTCGAACGAAATCCACTCCTAGATAAAGATTCTGGGTTAATTGAGGTATGATGAAAAATTCCAGAGGTTTAGTTACTCCTTTAAAGGTGACATCCGTCATAATTTTTCCCACTACAGAGTGACGAGTTCCGTCCGCCGTGCTTAACCAGGAGGTGAAATGACGGATTTGGTCCGCGTGCATTGCCAGTACCTCCCCTGCAAAATCGGCAGATATGCAATTCAAACTGGCTCCCGTATCGACTGAGCCTGACACTCGTTTCTGCAGGAGATGTACTGACGCATATGGCCGAACGTCATCCCTCAATAATTCGTCTAAGTGTATGTCCTTCAGCACCTTCCTTGACTGCCTGACTTTTCTCCAGAAGATCCGCATCCGACGCGTGGCTCGCTGTCTTTGCGGTGGGACATTTGTAGCCAACTCCTCATGGAAGATGCGCTGTCGAGTAGCCAAATAATACCGCAGCCTGACGTGGAAAGGTTGGACATGCCAAGGGACTTTCGCCTCGCTATCATTTCCCTGCGCGTTGGCCTCGGCGAAGGATGGCGTCGGTTGTGGAACTTCGGGAGAACTGTGTTTAGCGGTGCGAGTCAGCAGAATTGGAGTCATGTCGGGAGCTGGGTCATAGCTAGTGATGGGGTCAGGATTGGTTCGTCCGGGGTTTAGGAGTGCCGACGGGTGGTCGCGGCACTCGGTGGCAAGTTTTTTCGCATTTTGCAATTTGCACAGTCAGGTGCGTATGTGTCGGCCTTCCCGCATCGGTAACAGAAAAGCGTCGGCTCCGCTGGACATGCATAGAACCGATGCCCCGTTTGTCGGCAGTTCCAACAGACCGTCGGGCTTTTAATTGCTTCAAGGGAGGGTCGATCAATCAATGCTGGGTCCTCAAGCTCCTGTGGTGCTCCGCTCCTCGGTACTGGTACTGGGTCAGCAAGCAGGTGGTCCGCTGCCATCAACTCCGCGGTATGATGATTTCGGGGATTTGTTCCCGCTATGCGAGGTTGTGGACGGAAGGTGCCTCGCCGCTCATCCAATTGTTCTTGCCTACGGGCATGGAGGCGCAATCCCTGTATGGTGTTGATGGGAAAATGCAGGAGGCTGTTCTGAAGATCCCAGCGCATATTCTCTCTGATAATTTCTACCAGTTCGTCCTCGGGCATGGTTGTTCGCAAGCGAGTGCTCGATCTCACTATACTTGTGTAGTACTGGTCGAACGGTTCGTGAGCGCCTTGTTTCCGTTTCTTTAATTGTTCCCTTAGTTCTCTCTCAGTGAAGCCATCCTCAAATCGATTGTGGAAGGCTGCACTGAAAGAGTTCCAAGTGGGACGTGGCGTTGATTCCTTAAAACTCCAGTACCAGTTGGCAGCGTCACTGCTGAACAAAAGATGTGCATGCCGGAGGAAGGCCGAGGAATCACCTCCCAGGGTGCTGGATACTAACGCCTGAATCCGGAAAAGGAACCGGTCCGCCGATATCATATCGTTGAAACCCGTAAAGTTCAGGCGCCAACTCTCCATGATACGAGGCGTCGGGTCTCGAAAAGGTGTCAATGCGTTCCCGGGGGGAATCGCATCCTCGATTGACCTGTTGTACGAAACTGCCTCGGGGACTAGAGGTACCAACGGAGGTGCGGTGCTGTGTCGTGGTCTATATTCGGGAGCTCTGGGATCCATTCCCGAGTTCCTTGGAGGTGGGACCCATTGCTCGGATGGTCGAGAGTGGGGCATAGCCACACTGGGATTGGGCTCCCAGCCAAGCGGAGTTCTCACGCGGCTGGGTGGTTGGCTCATAGGGAGATTCTGGAGCTTTCCCTCCAGGTTGCCAATCATCTCCGACATATCTCGCATCAACGCCACGAGGGCGTCAATGGAGTGGGCGGAAGGCATGGGGTCACCTCGGACACGACACTTGCGGCCGGAACTTCACCGCCTACGGCTCCTTGCAGGTCTAACAGTGGTTGGGACGGTTCGGCCTCTGGAACTCCTTTCGCCACTGCTCCACGCGTTGGTAGGGGCGTTCCGAGGGGGACGTCTAGGGCGGTCCGCTCGATGGGTCACCGACATAGTGGGCAAAGCTCGGACGAGAGGAGGAGCTGTTGGACACAGGCACGATGGAATAGATGTCCACAATCCAATCGTATGCTGTGTACCCCTCCACTACGTCTTCGAAGCAGATCCCGCAGTTAGCTGGTTGGACCGTTTTGGATCTGGTCCAACGTTTTTCTGGGGTCCGCTTCGTTGCCATATTTGTTCTTGCTGGGTGTGTTTGATCCTATGTGTAACTAAAAAAGTAAAAAAAAGAGAAAAAAATGTAAACTACGCCTACTCTAATAATGTAAACTATAGGTATATCTATTCGCTTAAGACTTATTTAGTGGCCGATAGTGGCGAGCTATTTATCTCGACTAAAAAAAAATTTATTTGATATACACTTTCCTTTCCAGCAGTCGACTACTTCAACGGGAAATGAGAGTGCGTGGTAATCTGCCGAAGAAAGGGTGCTTTCGGTCGATTTACGAAATTTAACCCCATACCCACATACATTACAAACCGTTTCTAATCTACGTTACATGACTCGACGAGACAAGTGGTAGAGCTACCGTAACGATTTTGTACACGGTCAAACTTCCCGACGCGTGGAAGCATTCCAGGCTTCGCAACTCCAGCATACGCCACCGAACGTTGAACCGATACCACTCGTCTATCACGCATACGAAATAAGTAGAATCCTTCCGCGACATAAAGGCAAGGTAGCCTTCTATTTTCTTGAGAGTCCATGCTGATAGGTAAACCCACCAGGCTGGCAGTTCCATCAAGAAAATAGAAGGTCCTTACAGGGGTTAGCCTGGGACAACACATCGGAAGGATTCTGTCGCGAAAACAAAATCAAACAAAGGAGAGCGGAAGCTACAACTCACGTGAAGCGACTGCTAAAGTGTGTCACACAACTCCACTGCTCCTGATAGTGGGACTCGAGTACCAGAGTACCTTACATCCTCCGTAAAGGACCAACTCGTCAGAAGGCGCGAATTTCTTTCCCCCTTAGGATGTTTTAGGCCCCACGTTGGGCGCCATTTGTAAAGATTTTCACCTTTTTAAGTCCAACGCGGAACCGACCTCTCATCGGTTCTAGACGTTAAGTCTGAGTAGTGCCGACGGATGGTACCAACAGGTCAACCAATCCGTGCACCGTAACCCATTCACGCGGTGGCTGCTTGTCGGCCAGCTAGTTCGGAGAGGATTTCGGTCACGGGTCTCCGAATGGGTTACGCTCAGTTACAATATTTTCAGCCACCTGAACACGCCCGTTTTCAAAACGCGTTACCAAACAAAACCATACGGAGAAGAAACCTATTCTACGTTACTCCGTATTTCTTCATTAACCAGTCAAGAATACAAAATCTAATTTTTATTTCGCGTTCCCGAATTTCCGACGCGGTACCGAGAAGTATACTACTTTAACTCATTCTGACGAAAGCTACTCTAATAAAACGACAAAACAACAAAGGTACCGCGTACCGCGCGCGACGCGAAACCGACCTCAGCGGATTTGTCGAAACCCTACCCTCGCGACGGCATACCTACCCTCCGAAACGGAGAAGCAACCCGCCCGACGAGTTTTCAAATGGCATCCGAAACTCGCTCCACTTATCCCGGAGGTTATCTTTTCCTTCTTGCCGCGTTTTTTCTCCCACGTTGCGTCGGACTGTCAATCTGACAACATCCGACAAAACAGATGTGGACTGGGAGTCGTCGCAACTGACGCGGACTGGAACGCCACATGGCGGCAATGTTCATTTTTATTGGTCGCCAGTGGCAAAGTGTTTTGATGGCAACTGTGGGGGGGCATTACCAGATGGATATGCCTCGAAATGTATCGGTGTTTGATTAATATTTATGTTTCAAATATTTATATCCACAGATCTAAATATTTGGAAAGGGAAAAAAAAATATTTTCTGCGCAACGATATCCGCACGAAAGATGAAGTCCGCTTGCACTTCGAGGTCATACCCATCTGGCCGGGTGCAAGGGTTCGGGATCGGAATCACTTCGATTCCCGGGCGTAGGCGTCACATTACACATTCCGGAATCGGTTTTCTTTTTTTTTTAAGTTTTTGATTTCAACCTTTTTAGTGGCAAATTTTTTCATTTCAAACCATTCAAAACTCAGGTTCTTGAATACATTGTATCATGTTCTCGTATGTTTAAATATATTTTTTTACCGCGATGCAAAAACCACTACGGCTAAAATCTGCAGCGTTCATAGGAATCGAATTTAACTCTGGTACATTTAATCCATAATCTCATCAACGTCTACCTTGATTTCAGATTTCATAATAATTCGATATGAATTGAAGCTTTGAGAAATTTTCAAATTTTGAACTTTGCCTAGCCGTCATTTTTATATTCTGACCTGACCCTGAAGTGCTTTTTTATCGTTCAACTTTTTTCTATCTTTGAGCGGCCGCCATTTCGTTTCACATTGTTCGACTTTGGATTTTTTATTGTGAGCTTTATCATACAATTGAATAAATCTTTGTACTAGTTTTGGTACAAACTAGAGCTGTACTTTGGCCAGAACAGAAATATTGCTGAAAATTTGGCGAAAATCGAAGCAAAATTGGGACCCCCAGGCACAAATTTGGTTATATCCTATGTAGACTCACACATACAACCAACCACACACATACACACACATAGCCATATATTATATATATATATATATATATATATATATATATATATATATATATATATATATATATATATATATATATATATACATATCTATATATATATATATATACATATCTATGCATATATATATAAATATATATATATATAAATATATATATATATATATATATACATATATATATATATATATATATATATACATATATATATATATATATATATATATATATATATATATATATATATATATATCTATACATGTCTATATATATATATATATATATATATATATATATATATATATATATATATATATATATATATATACATATGTATTTATACATGTAAACATAAAGTTCACTCCGCAATCAAATTTACTTAAAAATATCCTTCTTAACCGCATCATTCGGTCACGTTTATTCGATACCCATCGCTTTCGTTTTCAGTTAACTATGGCACCTAATTTTCATGAAAGTTTCAAGAACATCATACCATATAGTTCAATGAAAACTCGGCTTTGCATTGTCATCTTCATCTGTACAGTTATGATCAATTATAGCAGGAAACGTATCTCTTTTTAGGTTGCGATTCTCGCCAGTCTTTAGTAGAGAAATCACTAATTTTAGATTTCTGGGCATATGTTGTAATGTACATACAATATTAACTGGAAAGTATAGAGTCAACTCTATAATTTGCAATCACTCATCCTTATTATCGCTTCGGGGAATTTTATAATCCTATATGTAACGTTTACGTCCAAGGATGTAAGAAGGATCCTATACCAAGCTCATTTGTAAGCAAAGAATGAATGCGGAAAAGAAAAGCATCCTGAAATGCTCCCTTAAACTATTGTTGAATTGTATTTATGCCACATTTAGAATTAATTTATTGGTTATTTCCGGTAGAAATGATGGACTAAACTGTACCGTTTATGCAGAAAATTAGGGATACTGATCATTTTTATCATCCGTCTCCAAAGGACTCGGTATCACCAACAAATCCTTGCAGAGTGCCAACTTATTGGCTTGATTTGTCATGATAACACATGGATATTACAAACCATTTCTAAATTTTTTATCAAAATCCCTACATATTTGTAGTATCTAGGCCCGTTGCAAGCGTGTATCTCCCTAGTATCACGTGTTAATGTTGTTGTAATTGTTAAATATACAATCGGCTGTAACTTATGTAGCTGTTTAGTGTTCAATTATTGTGAAATTTTCGAACCATATACAATTACTTTCAGAAAATTTAAATTATAGATTTTGGGAAATTTAAGGGTCCCATCTTGATTTTATAGACAAAAAAGCAAAATTTATAAAATGTACTATTATTAACAAAGTTGATCGAATTTCGACTTCTAAGGTATTTGTTGCTCTTGTGAAGGAAAAATTGTCAGTTTAAGTACTGTTTTGAAAAGCTCTGATAATAACTTTCATTTGGTATTCATATTGGCTACGTTTGATGGAATTTATTTTCAGCGGCTACTCCCCTGTACTGTAATCATCGATTCATGGCCTATTTTTTCGAATTCTAGAATGGTTACAAAGCCCTTTTGCTAGGAGCTCTCTCCTGCCTCCTCGACTTATTTCACTTATGAGTATTAATTGTAGGTGCTCACCTTCAGGCATTCATTAAACTGAATCAAGTGTTAAAAGCATGCGCCCTAAACGTTGAAGGCAAAATAACTCACAATTATTCAATCTTTTGCTTTACACTAATGCCACTAGCTGAGCAAATTCTCAAAGAAATTCATGATACCTATCATTCCTGAACCTTTCATGCAAATCCTAGCGAAGCTGTAGTATGTGAGTCGGTAAAAAGCGCATATTGTTCCATAGCCTTATGTTTCCGTAGTAATACAGCGCATATTGTTCCATAGTAATACAGGAAAATTCAAATTGCTATAACTTCATTAAATACCATTCGACCTTTATGAAACTTTCAGGACAGATTGACCTTATAAATAGTCATCATCGTACTCAATTTTATTAAATTTAAGGGCACCGTTAAGTTTTTATTCAAGAAAACATAAAATCGATAAATCATACTATTACTAACAATGTTGAAAGAATTTCGACTTTTCATGTATTTGTTGGTGTTGTACTCATTGAGGCCTATATTCATGATTTTTGTCAGATTTTTCGGGTCAAAGGTGTCCAATCGCAAGGGGGGGACCAACAATTTTCGTACATTTCCCCTTCCCCTGCATTCCTCGAAGCAAAATTTGTCATTTTAAGACCTGTTTTGAAAAGTGCTCGTTAATACCTTTCATTTGATACCCATATTGCTTACATGCGATGAAAACTTTTTTTCAGGGGCAACTCCGCTATATGGGGAGACCCCCCTTAAAGACCTTATAAATTTTTTCGTGTTGAAACTTTAAAGAGGGCGGCACTTCGTACCAACTTACAAAATCGTATGTTTCTAGCTTATGTAGTTTGCGAGAAAAAGTGGTGTGACACTCGGACGGACAGACAGGACGCAAAACTAGTAGGGTATTGTAAAATGATTTTACAATACCCTAAAAATATACGCGATGAATTGATAACCTTCTTTCCTTTGGAAGTCGGTTATAAATGTACCGTTTATGCAGAAAATTAAGGATACTCCTCATTTTTATCTCGGTATCTCCATCAAATCCTTGAAGAGTGCTAACTTATTGGCACTTTTCGTGCAAAAGGCTATTTAAATTCAATTGCCCGATATTAACGTATCATATTGAACTTTTAATATCTTCAGAGTCCTTTGGAAGGATTACAATTTTGTTTTGATACATTTTAGATCAATATGATTTCCTTCATTTGAAATCTCGACAATCAAAATCCTTGCATCCATCGATCAGTTATGCTGAAAAATCGGGGAGAAAGTCGGAAATTTTTTAGTTTTAACAGTAAGAGCCCTTTACCATTACTTGAATTTCTTATCCTTTAAACGGGACCTAACTGGAAGAAAGACGTATCATTTGCCAAAAACAGGACACTTCTTTCTTTCTCCGTTTAAAAGTTATGCGTAAACATACAAAAAAAAGCAAAAAAAAAAAATATACGCTTTGAATTGATAACCTTCTTTCTTTTGGAAGTCGGTTAAAAATAAGCGAACTCCTTCAGGAAATAATCTTTGAGCTTCTTCTTTAGTAAAAAATCTGTTATCTATGAGCTGCAATTGATCTGGTCCTAAAATTCGCCATTTCCAATTTTAGTTAGAGTATTAGAAAATAGGGCGTCATTTGGCGGATTACTTGGGTGAGTGTATAACATTTTAAAGAACACCAAAGAGTTATATCAGTTAATTTAGATCTAATTTGTTCGAAGATTGGCGTTGATCTCACAAGCGGTAACTGCCATAAATCCCCGATAAGATTCATATCAAGCCCAACATCTTGTTCACGACGAAACGAAATTTTTACAAACATTTCCTGCATTTATCTACATATACTCGTATACAACTTTTCAATGTATACATAATCATTTGCAAAACGAAGCTAAACTTCCCACCGGACACTCCGGGAATTCCTCACTGCTGTTTTGGTATAATCTTCTTGTGGTGGGAAGGCGTTGCGACACTGGGGCTAGTGAAAACGGTGGATCATGATTGGAGCGTTTAGGGGAGATGCGCTAAGACAACGTTGCAGGAGTGAAAACAGCGTTTTGGCGAGTATAAACAGTGTTGGGGGAGCTGGGACAGCGTCGATAAAAAGTGGTGTGGTAAGTGTATTGCGGTGTTCGTTAGAACCTCCGTAAAGCAAGCTAAAGTTCCAAAACTTTCAAAAGCTTTTGAGGGGGTCAATACTTAAAAAAAATTTCACCAAAAATAGCCGAGAAGGATATCAACTGAAACGTTTTGATGATATATCCATTATAGAAATTACAATATTGATGAAGCGGAAGAACACGAAAAAATGTGTCCCTTCCCTTGCGATTAGACACCTGTGAACTGAAAAGTCTGAATGAAATTATGGAGGCAGTTTTCTATAAGTACAACAACGATTAATACCTGAGTTGTTGAAATTTCCTAAGCTTTGTTTGTGATTGTATGATTTATCAATTCTAGTTTTTCTTCTATCAAATCGTAAGAGTACCTTACTTTAATTCACGGTGAAAATTTCAGAAGATTCCGACTGTATTTAACGCAGTGGTGCTGGTTTAAATGTTCAGTGTTACAACACATCCACACGTAGCTATTGAGCAATATACGCTTGCAATCGACTCAGAAACGACCGGCATTATAGGATTTGTATGAATATTTCAGAAAAGATGCATATCATGCACATCTTTGAGATTCTGTGCAACGAGTAATATTAGTGACAGCAAAACAAAGTGGCGGCCATTTTAAATGAGAACGTTGAGTAAATTTGTGTTATTTTTCTCTGAATTCAGCAATGAAAGTACTGCGTATTAGCTTTTGATGGAAACATGTAAAAAGTTTTCTTTCTTATTATTATTATTAAATGTAATTTTATATCAATTTTCCTTTATATTAAATTTAAACGTTTCCCTTTAATTATATTCTTCATATTACTATTTAGAATCTTTTTCAGTTTTCTCTTCAGTTGATTTTTCTTGAAAAATGTTGAATCTGCCAATTTAAATTTTGAACATGGGAACACTGATTTAGTGGACCCCAACGGGGTATTACATTACCGAAGGCAATCTAACTAGGCTGAGCGAGCAGCTGATGGATTTACCGTGTACACGGGAATCGAAAGAAAGACAAAATCGTGGAGTTTTACTTAGACGGCGACGCGGCGTGGACGCGAAGAACGACTGCGATATTTTCTTGGCCGAGTTTTAAAGTCGGGAATATTTGAGGAATTCGATTAAATTAGATTCCAAAATCATTTAAAAGCTTATAAAACGAACATGTGAGTAGTAAAATTGATTTGTTTACTGCTTAAAGTGTTTAGGAGCACTTTTTGGAAGTGAAAATTTGCGGCTCCATTAGCTTCCGTCCCGACATCCCACTCGTAAAATCAATGCGAAGTAGAATTTGTGGTTGCCTCCAAGTTCCTTTTGATAAAATGTTGTAACGAGTGAAAGTGACATGGTTAGAAAAACAAATGCGGTGCAATTCTAACCGGCAAACATATAGCACGACAATGCTTAATTCCCTGTAATCGTGGATTAGTTTGATAGTATTTCTACCAGTTCAGTGATGGTGTTTTCTTTAAAGATTCAATTTTTCCCCAAAATACCTACCCATTAACAAAACTTCAACAGAATGTGTTCCTTTTCTTCCCATTGAAATTTCAATTAAAATAATCATAAAATGCATTCATATAAATTCAGTGTAGAATGCATTCGTTATCTTTAAATTTAAATTCCAGTATCGAAAGAGATCAACAATCGCTTCATTATTTGGGATGGTGATATAACGCTATTGCAATTTGATGCTGTACAATAAGTGGTACTCAACGAAATTTTCCACCGGACTAAGAAGCACATATAGCATTACTTACTGCACGGAAATTCTTAGAGCAATCAAAAGCGGAAATTGTAATATTGTGTTTAGAGCCACATCAACGGGGTATTTATGAGGTGCTAGCACCACTCTACTTTCCTAGAAACCGTTTGGAAGGGAGTAGTGCACTTTGGCGATTGCCGAAAGATAGTGATAGAATAAACGGTGAAACGCAATATTCAGATCGTCAAATACGCATCATTCACAATCCACATCATTCAATCACAATGATTGGTGGAAGTTTTCATTTGTATCCTGCAACAAAATCTAAGTTTTGACTTAATAGATGTCGGGATTTAGTAGAAGAATGTTGTTCGAGCAGATTTTTTTTTTGCATCGGGAGACTGACCACTTTACTCCAGCTAATCGATGTCCCATTGTCGTTTCGTCATCTTCAATGCGAAAGAATAGTTCTTTGGAGCGCCGATCAGTGTCTACATTAACCGAGTGTTTTGCATCGGAAATGCTCAAAGGAATTCGACGAGTTGTGTTGTCGGCATGGTGGACATTGTTTTGATTGCACCACAGCTAATTATTCACGTCCATCATGCGAATGCAAGGAAGGCTACATGGCTGAAAGATGCGACGTGAAAGGTTTTTTAATGGTTTGTCCACTGCAAAAAGTATTATTGCCAAATTAGTTGTCTTAACGTCTTTCTTTATAATAACTTGAAGGATAGCTAATATTTTTTGTCCATAAAGCAAATTTTCAAATCGTACCAATATTATTCTTTTGCTTCTCACTCATAAAATAATATCGCAAATATAAATTCAAGTTTTATTGAATCGAGCTTGAAAACCTGTTAAAATTTCTGATAGGCTTAAAATATTTAAATAGGAAAATTCATTACATGATGTTAATGGTGTGAAATTTATGAACATTTTCCTTTCCTTTTTGGCCAAAAAGCATACTTAGCATTTTGTAATTGCTAGCCATCATGAGCGCTTCTCCGTTTCTTTTGTTAACAGGGGCTCTTGCCGGGTAAGGTGACCTTCCGTTCGCATGCCTATTTATAGCATGATGTTATGTGTTTCCCTCACATAATATTATTACATAAATTTGCCACGTTTATATTTTTTCAAATTATATTTGTATGAATTTTTCACATAAATGAAAAATATGGCCACGCTTACATTTGGATCTTGATCCGGTTGGGAGGGTGCGAGGGGGCATTGAAACCATCTGGATGCCCCACTCTTATTTGTGGACCATAAGGATTGTCGGTAACGATGAAGTCTTCGCCAGTCCGTTCGTTTTCACCCAGCCCGATTTGTTCTTCGAACAACTTACTAGGTTACCTCGGCCTCGATACCAGTCGATTGGCATTTTTCCATGTGTAATTCATGAATGTCAAATTTTATTGTAGTGGGTCCTTGTGCTAGGGGGAAAAGAACCGGCCGTACGACACCGCAACGCTAGCCTGCCAGTGCATTCACGCGTCCCTAGGCAAAGCCAATCTTGGCGGATCTCAACACTCTCTTCCGCTGAGGCAGCAGACCATCAATGCAGTCCTGAAGGGACATATAATATAACTCCCTTGGCCACCATTTCTAGGTTTCGTTTTCAGCGTGGACCTGAAAAATGCATGCCCCATTGAATTGCCTTAGCATTGAAGTCTCCCCCAGTGAGGACGCTGTCATCTGCCTACGAGACAACGCCCTCAAAAGCATAAAGTTTGGCTTGGAAAGATGATATCGGCTTGCTTGGAGTTAGAAATGTACTAAAAGAGGTTGTCTCTGTGCACCGAGCTCACGTGAAACCATCCCTCATCTACAGCCCTCTGCCTAGAAATCACTGTTCTGCATCCAGATGGTTTCATCAGGATACCATGTCGCAGAACGTTCATTGTGGCTCTGCTCACTCAGCAGTAAAAAATCAGCTTTCATGTCCACCCAAACTGCTCAAACAGGTTTTCGGAGATTGAATCGCGGTATCGGTTTAGCTGCAGCATACGGCGCATCAAAGTTCTGATTTTGCCTTGACTACGGCCTTCTGAAAAATCCGATACTTTCCTGATCTCAAACTGTGCCCAAAATCTGACCTTGGATCAGCATCTTTGCAAAGGATACGGTGTGCCTCCTTTGTGCACTGTTTTTTTTTGTCCCATTTCAATACATTTGTAGAATAGAGAGCCCTATTGGCTTCTTTGCATGCTTATGTGATGTGAACATAGTCAAGACATTTGAAGCATTGAAGAGACACTGCCTTTCACCGTGTCCTACACACGACCCACCCTATTCTTTCTTTGCCCATATTCAGAAATTGCTCGGCGTCCTTGTTGGTCAAGTCAATGACGGCCATGCGTTGTCCCCTATGGTTTCGTTGTGTCCTACTCACGCTAATGAGCCCCTTTTGACGGTCTCTTCTACCTCGGCTAGATCCGTGACGCAATCATTGTCGCTTATTTTGATTGTTTTTATCGGCTTGAGCGAGGCTGCAGTAAGTAAAGAACAATATGCTCTTCCAATCGACTCAGACAATAGGGGTTTATTAAGATTTCCACGAGATTTTTCAGAAAGTCATGTAGTATGAATGTCTTTAAAACTTTGTTCAAAGAGTCAAATCTGTAGTGGTAAAATAAGATGGCGACCATATAAAATAAGAATGTCGAGTAAATTTGTTTTATTTTTTCTCATAATTTAAAAATAAAAGTACAGATGAATACCGTTTAATTGATTTTATTAGTAAATGGCTTAAAAACTTTTATTTGAGCTCCCTAAGTCCGTATATGAAGATTCTTTACGAACTCTTGCAATTTTTGATCTTCTATTCTATGTAACATTACTCTCATACTAAAGATAAAGACTATTGCGAATTCTGACGTGCCGGCATTCTCTCATTCGCAACTTCAAATTGCCGCCACCTTCCTTTGGGCCTTTTCTTCTGTGTATTTATTTATTTTTAGTAACATTTTAACAATTTCCCCATAATTTTTATTTCCCTATCATCTCAATCTTATCCTCTTACCCTTTTTTTAATTACAAAAAGCAAAAAAAATTTGTAACATAATAATCATAATTTTCTCTCTAACAGCACTCCATTCATTACTTCCCATTAACAAAATTTCATTTGATACCTTTTGCCTAACAAAACCTATTCGTTCCTTCATACTAACTAATTTTATTTATTAGCTTCCACTAACAAAATTTTATTTGTTATACTAGCAAAATTCATGCACGCTTCCCTACTAACGAATTTCATTACCATGCCCATCAAGAAAAATGCATAGTTGAAGTTGCTAATTCGATGAATGGGAAATCAATAGAATCTGGGAAATACTATTTTTTGGATATCGGGAAACGCTATCATTATTATGCAAATCGCCATACATGCAAAATGGAAATTCTTGCGTTAAACGATATGGAAAAGATGTCGAAATATATTGAACTTAGATTACGTTACCTAGATGCAGCAGCGTTAATCAGGAATGAAAAGATTGCGGGATTGGTTTTCTGGGAGTGGATGGGAGTCAGTATTTGACTTTGAAATAAGGGGGTTGTTTTTGGCGTTCGAGAAGAAAAGATTCAGTATTTGGTTTGAAGAAGAATAGGAAGTGCTTTGGCAGTGTCGAGATAAAGGCTAATTTTGAATTTCTGAAAAAGTGGGGTTTCGAATTGGATTTAGCTACGAACGTCTGAATTGGAATAGCAAAAGTTGGTGAAAAAAGCTCGGAAGGAAGGAAAGAATAAGTTTCTAGAAGAGTAAAAGTTAGTGAAATTTTGCTTGTGGCATATGCGAGTGGAAGTTAAGTGCGGATTTTAGGGAAAGAACAACTTAAATATTTTCCGGCATAACCCAAATCCACAAATCGTGTGGAAAATAAAATTAGGAAACTTGTTGCAGAGAACAGTTGAAAGCGAAACAGGAAAGTGTCATAATGTTACATCGCCAGTATACCCTACGTACACTGGTATAAACTGGGAGCTCGATTTGATGCGTAACCTATATACATCATCTAGGCTTCCGAGGAGAGATTTCTCTGTAAGACACTTACCTGCTACTCTATCCATCTAAACTAGAACACCAAAGACGAGAGTTTATTTTAAAGGATTTAAATTTATTTTACCGTTCATTTTTTAAAACATTTAGATTACAACCGGATTGATTAATTACATTTGCACATATTGAATTAAACCTCTATGAATATTGAGTGAAATGCTTTTCGGTTTTACCCTGACTTGTCGCGCTTCATAGGTGAGCGCCAACCTGCAGAGGGAATCAACTTAACTTGCTAATGGTTTGAGCTGGCCACACGGCGTGGAACGCCAAAAGGTCGATTGAGAATCGCGGCGAAAGCTAACACTACACCCATCACCATTTCGCTGAGCACTGAACAATACCTCTGTCTAAAACGTAAACCTCAAACACTTAGACATTGTAAATACAATAATAATTGGGTAACAGCACGCTCCTTACTGGACTCGAACAAGGCTGCCTCTGAAAAGTTTCTCCACGACTATAAATATTAACTCAACTCGAGGTTTTGTTCTACTTCGCCGTTAACATTACTGTGCGATGAGATCGTGTGTTCCTATTTACTAGGAACTTCTCCCTCGGCTACACCTTATTAATTTGTGGATGATGAGGGCCATTCTACGATAGTTACGGTATTGACGTAGCCAGCTTGGGGAAAATATCTTGCATATAAGCGTGGAAGCCGTTCGCCCCCATATTCGCCGCGGCCCTTAGTTGGCTGGCGAAAGCTTTTACATTTGATCGTTATAAGCTTCCTTAACTTGCTCATACAAAGAGCTTCTTGCTTGTGATCCATCGCCGACGTTTAGGCGTCATCCGTTATGCTGAAGCCTAACAGCGGCATGTCGGCCATAATGTACATAGTTATCATTTGCAGGCGCTTATCAGTGCTAGCTCCTAAGTTGAACGGTGTTGTTCATCTGCTGTAATGTACATTGCTGTCATTTGCTGGGCTTATCAGCGCTAAACGGTAGGCGGGAGTTTCCTTCGTTCGTTCATAACAATAATTTATTAAACTAAACACGAGAAGAAAAAACAAATAGGTAAATTTTCTGAGAAGAACTTTGATTTATCTATGAACTGTTAAAAAATTCAATTTTTGAATTTGAATTATATTCTTGGATGATATTGAAAGGACCGTGAATCAGTGAATAGGGTGTATTCAGCGTCTTGGTGAAAAGTGGCCGTTCTGAGTTTTCATTTTGGATTTTTTTAACATTAATTTTTGAATTGAAGGTGGGATTTCAGGTGCCCCGAATTCTTTTTTTTTTTGTTCTTCGCTGAGCGCTTGGAGCTCAGCAATGAAATTGTGTGGATTTGTTTTTCATACTACCCTTAGTTTATATTATGAAATTGGTTTCTTTGTGTTTTCTTTTTATTAAATTGTACTTAATGGATTTTTCTTACGTAAATTTTAAAGGGGAGTGAAAATTTGTGAATTTTATTTGTAAAATTTTTTTGTGAACTAAATAAAACGGCCATGTCTCGTAAAGACAATAATCTTTTATTTCTTAAAATGACCTGCCACTTTCCCGTCCTTATCCCTTCGTTTTAGCATTCATGTGTATGGTGGCTCAGCAAGAGCAGAGGGTGTCCTGGAAGCCCGATGACCCGACTGAGCGCTGGCCGGCCTCAGTATACCACTCCGGGTTACAAGCCCCTCTGCTGAAACATAATGTCTGCAACTGCGGTGACTTCCGTGGTTTTAAAAAGACTCTGAGGCTCGTTAGTCCTCGGTTATATACATACTTTAAATTCTCGAAATAGACCAAATGACAAATTCGATACAAGGGCCTCTGGTTCGTTGTTTCTCCAGTATTTATAGATTCCAAGTCTCGGAATGTGGACGGATAAGCTGAATAGAAATATATGCATATATTTATACTCCGTAGGCTGTCCCAAGCCCGGGTGAGAAAGGAGGACGGATTATCTTGTTTCCCCAACCCACGGCTCCCATGATTCCTCATTCTAAGTCAAATAACAAAAGTTTAGCAAATGGTCTAAGGTTCACACAATAGATTTACTCGGGCATTAAATACAGAGAAATGCCAATAACTGCAAACACACCTGCAGCTCTGCTATTAAATCCTACTTGCACCTCTTTTATGGTGATGTGAGAGGGCAAAAGCGAGTTTTTCGCATCTGATTACGGAATTGTTTATTTATTTGACCAAAAAAGGTATACATTTTTACATTCTATTTAAAATACTTATCACAGTTTTTTTATTTTTTTTACAATATAAATTTACATTTGCAGTTAAGGATTAGAAATTGAAGAACTTCGATAAATTGGATTTAAATTGGGATCTGGATATGGTTGGGGAATAAGGATGGCTCATCTTGACACACCTAATTATCGGCTCACTATCACCATAGATAGTATGATGTCTACTTTCTATGAGCAAAGGTAAATGTCTCATAAATCTTACTGCCTCGTTTAAGGTTATTTTTTCAATTAGATATTGGACTTTAACGGTTCCTCTAAGGACTTCAAATGCGAAGCAAGAGCATAATGTGGCTCTACGGGAGGCAAGTGTTGCCATATTGAGAAGGAATAGCCAGTTATCGTATGTTGTCAAATTATGGAAATTTTTCGGATCATAGAGGGATCTCAGAGCAAACAGTAGGAATTGTTTCTGAACGGACTCAAACCTCTCTGAGTGAACATCAAAGACCGGATTCCAAACGACACAAGCATATTCCGGAATTGGGCGCAATCATGACGTGACGATGTTTAACGTTTTCTTTACCCACAAGTTCTTAAAATCTTTCGCGCGTCGTTTGATGAAACCTTAAAGCTTATTCGCTTTGCAGAGAACCTCATCGTAGTGGAAATTAAAGTGAAGTTTTTTACCCAAGTTCACTACTGGAAAGGTTTGTATCATTGAGGTGATAATCAGATAATAGATTTGTACTTTTCCGAGAAAAATTTATCACCTGGCATTTCTCAAAATTCAAATATAGAAGATTTTTGTTAGACCACTCTAACAGAGTATTTATTTTGTCCTGCAGGAACAAAGAATCACTTTGGGATGCTATCACATGATATAAATAAGTGTGGTATATCGGATAACACTTCAGAAAGGTCCGCTATAAAAATGTTGAAGAAGTGACTGCCTTTAGGAACACCGGAATAGAAATGAATTTCGTTTGACACATTTTCCTAAAATTTAACAATTTGAGTATGATTTTTGAAATACGAGTCCAGCCAATGAAGTAGGGAGCCAGTGATTCCAAATTTATCCAATTTATGAGACAAAATCGTATGATTGACACGGTCAAAAGCCTTACTAAAGTCAGTGTAAATTGCGTCGAAATGAAAGTAATAACCATGCCGCGGGAATGGAGGGCTAACTCCTCGTCCCTGGAAAACCCTATATTGTTTCGAGACTTGCAATCGAGCCCTGAAATGGATTGTATCTACGACAATGACCTCGAAACAAAAAAAAAAGGATTACGGAGTTGGATCTTTGAACGTCAGATCATTGAACAATCCGGGCGCTGAACTGAACTGGACGTGATATTCAAGATGTGAGGTTCCACACAATACTCGAAAGTAAGAAGCCTGCTGGAAAGCGAGAATTTGGAGTAGCATTTATTCTGGATTCAAATCAAACGTGATTGATTTTAAGGCAGTGATTGTATACGGCCCCGATAAAAGCGAAATTCTTCAAAATTTGGCTGATAAGCATACAGAAGCAACCGAAGAAAAGAGCAAAGATACGAAGCAAACGTTCTACAATTAACTTAAAAGACTAGTTGATTCATTGCCTTAAAAATCACACAAGAAATATTCTGGGTGATTCCAATTCTAATGTTAGCAATGAGCTACCCCATCGGGAAACAAATGAAGATAAAGTCTCCATGATGAAATAAATGACAGTTACACTTTCAACTTGTTTCCCACATCGACGCATAGATGAAATGAATTGACAACTTATAAAATCAAATCAAACGAATTCTGATCCAACAACGTTGGGCCTCGAGCATACTTCACATTCGTACATACCAAGTACTCAATAGAAGCTCAAATCATCGATCAAATTAACATATCAATGTCGTATGTTGAAGGTGTATTCGGTGAAGACCAGCCCTTGACAAAACTCCAAGTTCACGGAAACCCCTGCAACTAGCTAGCTCTTATACTTTTAGACACATGGCTACAAAGAAGTAACGAGTTTTGGGTGGAAGTGCAAGTGAAAGCTACAATGAAGGTCCTGGCAGAATAAACAATCGGACATCAAGCCCAGTGCAAAAGAAATGATTGGTTTGATGATGAGTGCTAAAATGCGTTAAATAAAAAGAATTGGGTGCAAAAACAGTCTTTATGTAGAAAAACCAGGACGAAAGGACAACACTTCGAAAATCTCAGAAAATTCGCAAATAACAAAATTAAAATTATGAAATGAAAATGTAATGCCGCCCAATTTAGAACTGTCGATATAAGTCTTGTAAGCAGCAGCACAAGACAAGCATACAAAGTAGCGCAAAGCCTGAAACGAGTATATGAGCCTAAGTCCACGCTCAATCTTGATGACATCAACAACATCATCGCTGAAGAAAATATGATTCATGAAAGGCGGGCATCGTATTTCGAGAACCTTTCAAATCCTCGGCACAGCTCCAGAACAACAGATTCTATAGATATTTCCGGTGAGCTTCCATTGGTCCCGCAAAGGCTGGATGTAGTTTTGTCGCATCATGAAGGCGCAAAATAATAATAAAGGTGTTGCTGAGATTCCAGTAGAGCTCATTGAATATGGTGGCAGCGGTATTCAAAAACCATTCCTCAAGTCATCGAGAACATTTGGCAACAAGAATATATGTAAAACGAGTGGAGCCAATCACTTATGTTCCCTATCCACAAGAAGTTGACAAGCTAAAGTGCGAAAAGTATGAAGGCATATCACCACTTTATACGGCGTACAAAATATTTTCAAAGATCTTCGAAAATAAAATCCTAACCATCTGCGAACATGTTGAATGGCTTCAAAAGATAGGTCCTAAGGCAAATAATTGGAACGACGCTTGACGAAAACCAATCTTGAATTTGATGCGATCATGAGCTGTATGAAATTTTTGACAAGCCGGAGTTCTCAACGATTGTGAAACTGCGGAAGCTGTAATGAACGTGAATCGTATGCACAAACAGCGGATACCCAAAAGGTATTCGTTGGGAGGAGTGAAGGGCGGAACCAGGGGGGAAACCAAGGAAACGTTGGTCTGACTCGGTCGAAGAAGACAGTTTATCGCTGCTCGGATGGGTCAAGACAGTTGGAGAAACTTGTTGCAGGAAGCGAAAGTCCGGAAGGGGCTATAGTGTTACCAAGGAGGAGAAGCAGATGTGATAAGGGTCAGTAATTACTGTGAACTATGGAAAGCGTTTTGTGGGCAGGTGGAACCTCCCACGCTGCAAGAATGTTGCACCGTGTTCTGATATCAAAGTGAAAGTACGATATTATTAATTATATAGTATTGTTTACGGTCATTAATACCCATATTTGTTGTACATAAAGTGTCAAATGCAATGCCAATATACGAGGGTGATACAAGAAGGAAAATGCATTCTCTATTTCAAACAAGTAAATATGTAGATGCTCTCCTAAACTTACTCCAGATTTGAGGAGTTCGCACTGTTAAACCATATTTGCTTTGCAATTGCGACCTTTATTTTGGCAGCCGCATCAAATTCGAATGTGATATGTTATAGCTCTTTCTTCTTATTCTGAATAATTTTTTTACCATCGAAAATTCTCACAAAACTTTGACTATTCCGAGCACATTCATGAAAAATTACTCCTTATTAACGCTCGAAAATTTGTGGGAAATCATCAGACGAATGAAAATTAAAATGAACTTCCATTCCATCGAAGCATCTTCACCTTGCCTGCAGCTTTAAATTGATGAAGTCAATAATTTTTTCTGTTCTCATAAACCTACCATTTCCTTTCTGTGCCAAACGAACCATGAACAGCTTCCAGAAATCCTTTCAGCTTCAAATCCATTTCAATGTAACCATCACGACGTGACTAACGTGACTGACTTGATTCCAGCCAAAAAAGTAGTCCTAAGATAATCACAGCTATAAATAACCCAAATGGGAAAGAGTCAAAGGAGCAGTCATAATCTAATTCGGATTTCAAGTGAAGGCACCTTAAAGGATGGCGTAGCATAACATAAATCTTTTCGTAATTATGGTTCTCTGGATGTATGAGTTTAACGTTCAGGAGCACTGTGAGGAAAATTGGATCAGGTGAAGGTAGACTTATTGATTTAGAATTAAGTGTTTTTCGAATTAACTGAAAATATATTAGCTTAAAACCACCATGAAAATATAAATTTTCTTCAGGCATGGTTAGAATAATTTAATTGAATACTAATTTACCAAACTCAATTTTTTGTCGTTTCATATTTGCAATAAGTTGATGGAAATTGAATTTTAGTTGACCATGCAACAAGCTAGCCGTAACAACATAAAGTAATCAAAAATTAAATATCTGGAAGAAATAACATTTGAATTCATACATCTAAAAATAATGTCTAGGTGGACAACTTCTAGTCAAAACTTATAAATGCAATTTTTAGTGATTTTTTATAACGAAGGACCTAAGACGTACAAATCATTTGTGTTACTTTTATCCATGAAGAATTTATCTTGCCATATATGCCTATGTCCGTTAACGTTAGCAGCAAAAAGAGAGTTGAAATCAAGATTCTTCGAAGCAAACTGAAAGCTGCATGAAGATCATTTACTCGTATACATAGAAATATTCATTGAACTGCGAAGTTACACAACAATTATATTTAATATTAAAGATAAAGTAGAAATTCTCAAGACAAAGTAACATCAATATTGAGCATGGTTCGAGTCAAGATAGTAATAAAAACCCTAAAAAACATCACAAAAACGTGCGTTAAATGGGAAGATGATTTGAGTGCGATGGTTGGTGAACAAATAAATTGCATTTGTTGATTATTTTTATTAAATAAGCAATGATTTTTTTGATGTGTACTGTGAAGTTGGTTACGTTACAATGGTAATATAAAATTACGAAATATACGCACTAGATTCACTACGCAAAATGCTCCACGGTTCCCTAATAAAGCTTGTCAATACAATCAAACTAAACAAACCGCCATAAAAAAATCGAAATCACAACGACTTGTGACCCCACACCACTGGGGTGCTCTGGCAACGGGGGCCCTGCGGTTCCGAATTTGCTCGCCGCAGACGGGCGTGGGCGCCAACTCACTGCTTTGGCCTAGGCCCCACACTTGACCGCACAGTGAGCAAGGCGGTTTGCTGAAGCTCGTTAAACGAACACACCTTCCACTAAGAGCACACACAAAAATATCGCTACTCGGGGGAGCCCCTATTTCCTCCAACCAACGCGACACTAATCAAAAACCACCGAAAAAAAATCAACCACACTGACGAAAACCCGCGCGCGATATTTCCCCGAACCGACCCATCACACATCCTGAAAAGAACAATTTCTAAATTTTCTAAGTGAATTTAGTAAGAAATAATACCACTTTCTTTAATGTGAAACAAAGTTGGTGATTGACGTCGACAACAATTTTACTAAATTCTGTTTTGTATTTTTTTCTTTTTTCACTCCTTTTTTATTGCCGATATCTTTTAGACTTCCGCATCCATTTTTAACGAACATTTTTCTTACAGGTTTCGATCACAAAAGAGGGTTTTTCCTTTGTCCCTCGCCCTTTTATCAACTCGTTTCCAACGGAGCACTGCTAATTCCGGAGTGAACCTTATAGTTCTCCTTTTCCTACAAAAATTGTAACCCAGTTCGTGCAATTGGGCAATTCCATCGCAATTTTCACCATATTTTTTTCAGAATTGTCACTGTGACGGACATTTGACGTTTTCCAAGCATAGACGTAATTTTGTTTGTTTATGTTTGGTGCGATGTGAGTGCTGGCGGTTACCAGGATTTACAGTGTATCAGATAAGTAGAACTTTTATATTTTATCCCTTGGACAAGACACTTTATGAGCTTTTTTCTTCTTTTCTAGGTATCCCGATCTCATGGTGAATGTAGGCTTCGACATTCAGCGGCGTTGTTTGATTCATTGTAGTCTTACGAGTGCTGCGTCTTTTGAGGCTGGATATCATAGGCATTGTAACAATCACCTAAAAATGATAGCTCCAAGTAGCTATTGGAACCATCACGTTTGAAATAGCGACTCTGACAATCTGAGCAACGCCAAGTATCACAAAGTGTACATGTACGAGTAAGTCCTAACAGTTCAGCAGCCTGTTTCTACAATTCCGTCCATGACTGTTGATTGCTGCCATCACCTGCGCTTTTAATACGTCCTCCATTGTTGTTATTGTTATTACTATCGTTGTTGTTGTTATTGTTACTCTGGCTGATGGTGTTGTTATTGTTATTGATCATTACGCCTTGTTCATCGACCGGCTGTTCCTTTCGCAGTTCGTTATAGTCGGATTTCCTACACTTGTCAACTTTTTCCACTTCTCTTCCTCAAGATACTTCCAGAACTTTGTCTTCGTATCAATTTTCGCGGACTTTAAGTTGGACGCTTTCTTTGATGAGACGATATTGTCGTGGTCGTCCCTGTTACCACCGCAACCAATGACGTCACATTTGAAGATTTCGCGGATGGAATTTGCTCCTGCTGCGTTTTGTAGGGTGAGAGGTGATGAGGATGTTGGTGAAGGGGACTCGGAATATGATTTTGAAGTGAATGGTCGCTATGTTCGTTGGGATTATAGTGAAATCGTTTAGGAATAGTTCGAGTAGATACTGACGCCGTCGTTGTCGTCGAGTATGTCCTTTTTTGTAACGGATATGTGCGGCGCTTCAGCAATGTGGTTACTAGTCACTAGAGTAGCAGAGGAGCTTCTGCAAAGGTTATTGCTGTAGTTATTGTTCGTGTAGTTTGGCGGTGCATTTTGTTGTGGAGTAGATGGTCCGACGGCTCCATTTCTTGGCTCCCAGAATGTATTGTGGATGCTCTGAAGGGGTTAAGGCAACCGAATTTCCCATAAGTGTAATTCATAAATGGTGTCTCACAAAATTTTTGTCCTCCAAACGATTTTTGTTGTAGTTGCTGCTGTTGCTGCAATGAATTTCCTCATCTTGTCGGTTCCTACGATGGTTTCTTCCTCACGTATGCTTTTGACTCGTTCTTTCTGTGGTTGTTTATCACAGATGATGTCATTGTGGAGCAAGCGTGCACATACGGGAATGGTATTGTGTACTTCGTCGAGGCTAACTAATCTAAGTTGAGCTGCATTAATCTATCTTGAGGAAACTAAAATCTACTCTATTGCAACCATCAACATTAGAATTTATTCTTATTTCTAACTTTACTAAAATTATGTACAATGCATGGTTTCCTATCCCAGTTTGGCTCGAGAATGCATCCTTTGTACCACGTTTCCCGGTGGTGGTGTTTAAGTGGTGGCTAAGTTGGCTACCTTCTCAAAAGTCAAATTAAATCACTACGACATTGAGCTGGAATGTATTGCTTTGCCTTCTCTGCAGATTCTTTGTTGAATGAAGTATTCGTTTTGATAACTGTATCGTCAAATGTTAAATCAAACCAGATGTGCCGTTTGTTCAAATTATGAAACCACTGTTTTATTTATTGTACTTCACTCGTCTCGTCTCCCCGATCTGTTTGAGCAGCGTGAACATCTGAGGTAACGGGAATGCTATTCCTTATATAGTGTTGTTCCTATGTGGTGCTCTGATTCTAGCTTGCAAACGCAGTTGAGTTCAATCTCAATAGAGCGTTTTGATCGGTATTTTCAATTAAATTAGCTACACGAATTGGGTCTCAATTCAATGCGTTTTAATTTCTCAATTGGTTGGAATAATTGCAAACCATAATGTAGAGAATCTAAATTTTCTTATGTCTTAGCACGAGCTCAACTTGGCTTTTTTGAATTTGTATCGTATTTTTACAGGTAGTTAATTGTAGAGTTAACCCGCAGATAGAATGCCGGTCGATGAGAATACTCTTGGAAGATAGCATTCTATGGGGGTTGCCAGCCGCACGGGCTCAAGAATATGATGATCCTGACTGAATTTAGAGTATGTTTTGGACAATATCTTGGAATTGGTGCTTTGGGTTACTAGATATGATGGCTTAGACCTGTTTGCTTTGCATGGATGCACCGAGGTGACACTCGTACGTGAACGGTCCCAATTCAACTATCATACCATCTCTGTTACCGTAAAGCCTCGGCAGGCGTCAAAGTACCTTCGGAGCTCACACAATTGGGTTGATAGTATACGTTCGGTTGGGATGGACTCCCAATTAGCGCTGGTTTGGTCCTGAAAACTTGTCTTCATAAGGGCTTGCGCTAACCCTTGCATGTCTTTCTTGCTCTGCAAAGATAACCATAGGACCGAAACCGTGAGTGCACACACAAACGTAGATAGCGGCTCCGAAGGGCACTCAATCAAATTGGAGTAGTTTCAACATAAAAACCTAAAAATGCATAAAAATCTAAAACAGCAAGCAAGAATATCAACAACTTCAACGAAACCAGCAGCAAAAAATATTCTGAACGCCAAAGCTTTCTGAAAAGGAACAGTGGAGAATCCCGCAAAACTACTAGATGCTTGCATGGTGGGAATAATATAATGAACGTTGACAGTTAGATGGTTCCAGGTTCGATTGCTACCGAATAATGGACTTAAATCCCGAATAAGGGTCTTAAATCCCGAAAGAATAAAGAACCATCCGGAGGTCCACAATGCAATCACGGCAGGAAAAGAAAAGAGTAACCAGATAAATAAACTGCCATCGCCAGTTTTGCTGAAAAGACTCTTCTTCAAAAAGCATCAGAAAATAAAGTTTGCACGGACACCCACTAAGAAAAAAGACCGGATGCGAACAGGTGATAAAAAGTCACGACAAAGACTCCGGCAGCAGGCACTACTCGTGAAACCCCAAGATGGCTGATCTTACGCAGCAGTGCTATGGGATATCAGAGGAAACGTAAGGCCCAAAGACACTGGCACTGATATTAAGTAGTGCACCCAACGGGGTCAAGCCACATACAGGTCTGATTCGGAGCAGAGGTCGACAATAAAGAACAATTTTGCGACGCAGTAAAGAAAGTGCTCGGCAAAAACGCGATTGTAAGCTTGCTCAGCTAGATGGCGAAAACCGAAATAGGACACGTTGACTGGGTCATGGACCTGGCAGAGGTAGAAGAGGCCATCAAAGAGACTTCCCTAGCGGGGGCAGGAGCAAAGCAAGTTTGACACCAAAAACCCATAAGGGACAACGCATGGCCATCACAAGTATGCACAAGTATGCAAAGGACCCAAAAGGAGTTCTCTATGTTACAGATGCGGTGACATCGGATATAAAAGGAAAGAGTGTACGAAGGAGGCACATTGCGTCTTTTGCAAAGATGCGAACCAGATCTTTGGCACGTCTTGAGATCAGAAAAATGTTGGGTTTCCCAGGAAGCCCTAGCCAAGGCAAAACAGAACTTCGATGACTAACATCGTGCAGGTAAGCCTGCACCATGATTAAACCGCCCAGAACCTGATTGAGTAGTTTGTAGGGGATATGACAGTCGATTTTTTGCTGCTAAGTGAGCAAGATTACGATAACATTTCTGCATCATGGTGTGGCTGATATCTTGAATGCAGATGGCAACGTGCTCGTTGAGGGAGATTTTAGTGCTTAAGTAATCGAACGGAGCATGTCGTCAATAATTCCATGGTGAAGACGGATCCTAAAAATTGCGACCAGGATGGCGCTCATCGTACTAAACACCGGAAATTTGCAGGCTTTTCAGGGTATTGGCTTTAAGGAAATTATACCACGTTGCCCTCAATATTTTGCGGTGCTCCGTCAAAACCCTTAGACTGGGGCCCTTGAACCTGGTAAGCTCAACGAAGAGCGATCGTGCACCACTCGCTTTGCCAGAGGGCTCTAAATGAGATTGCCAAGCTAGAACGCGACGGAGGTTCACACCGGCCTTACCTTGAAAATTCTTAATTCAATTTAATTTGCTCTTACCATACAGTTGATACTCAGGGACACTTTCACACGCCTGTCGTAAACCAACCTAAAGTCTTGCCACTACCGCAATAACTCCACAAGTAGAATCGTGAGCCAGACTTCACACTTTCTACTAGAGACAATTGTGTTGCAAATATTTCACCAAATTTATTGCAAGTTAATGTATATAAATTCCAAATATTTGTAAAATTCAAAAAGAACATTAACTACTTACTACCTATCGTTACCCTTGTTTCCACGTGGTTGGGGGCCCCCATTTTGCTTCGTGACTGGTTTTGATTACTCGTTCCTCGGCGAGTTGAAATTTGTACCACAAACTGCTCGTTGTCCTTCGGTACAGCTCGGATCATCCATTTTCTTCCTTCTTTCTTTGAATATTTTGCCTCCCCGCCAATTCCTTATCACCGCTTCCTGAATTTTTTGTCACCGTTTTTCCTCGATCGATTGCTCTTAATGAATGAGAGAAAAAAGAGCTTTTCCTTGCACTCCGGAGTCTTTTATAGCCCCGGGGAGACACGGTCCCCTATCGTGCAATACGCTTTCGATTTTAAGAAACTCTTAAGCTTCGCAACCGGCAATGTGGTAATGCCCCTCTGCATTACCGCCTTGTAGCTTCCACATCTACCATCGGGCATCACAGAAGCTCTACTGTCATCATTTTCTTGCTTTTCTTCAATTTCTGCTAGTGCATTGTTTACCTTTTTGTACGCTTCAGTTACTAGTCTTTGTAAAGCGATTTGTTCTGTTTTTCATATAGAGCTTTTTTTTCTGAAACATTAACATTGATATCTTCAATATTACAATCTAACTCGTCATCGCGGAAGTGCACTGGAATCCTGAGAGATATTAATTTCGAGAAACATATAGTATTTTTACAAATATTCACTTTACAATAAATGGTAACAAAATCCTGACTATCTGAAATAGATGCGGAAGCAGTTATATCAATTTCAATTTTGCCATCAGGGTTTTACGTTCCATTTTGTCAATCAACGAAATATGACTCGCTCGGTAAGTAAAAATTCCAAGATATCAGAGCACCTTCTGTGAGTTTTGTACCATCGACAGAGTTAAGAGTAATCGATAGTCTTATTTTGCCACCATTTAATTTTATTTTTTTGCGTAAATTTTCCTCTAGCTAATTGTAATAATCACATAGAAATACGATAATATGCATAGTTTTAAGTAATGTTTAAACTATGGTGAAATTACTTTGTCAGAACACCTACTATATTTTAAGGCCTCTGTACCGCATACATTCTAATAAAGAAAACTATATATTAATTTTATTTTTAACATTCCTAGAGTTAAAATATGATCAGCTTGATCACCATCAGCTTTTTCGTTAAAGTTTAGTTTCAATAGTTTAGTAGTCATTGTTTTCATTTCAACCACTGAGGTTGAATCGTTTACTACCGGATATGTAATGTCATGTTTTTGCACTGCAGATATAATGTTGGCACTATCTTTTCTATTGTCGAATTTAGCACTGTGGACACCGACAACCACCATCTTCAATGCTGTACTTTTTCTCGAGTTTCTTAAAATCTGGTAGTATACGCATGCAATTGATGCAGCAATATGTGAAGAAGTCCAGAACAACTACTTTGCCTTTAAGCAATTCCGTAAATGTTAATAGCTCAGTTATATTAAACCAGTCGAGATCGAGATCAGAATCAGCTTTCTCTAAATATTTTCTCAATATTTCTGCAGTTTCCTCAGTCATTTTCGCTAATCCCAAACTCCCACTTAGATTTGTACAATTTTAGGCGATCAATTCGAGCATATCGTAATTCTTTTTCATCTCTATCATTGTACGGAATAAGTTTTGTGAAAAATCTCAACATAAAACACTACGAAAAACAAAAGATAAACTACGAGAATGCACAAAACGCATCAAGAATACAAGAGACATGTAATCGGATTGATTCACTTTTGTCATCTAAACAAGCTAAAATAAGGTCTTTGCGGGCTTGATCACTTTTAGGATGAGTTTTTTTTTAAATTCTGGACAGTGCCAGCAATCCTGATTGAAGTCCTCAATTAATATTCGAAGCTTTTGTACGCACCGTAGTAAAGAGGCACTATGATTTGGCATTCCACTGCTTATACTAATTAGGTATCTGCATTGTCTCTCCTGGATCGCCTCTACTGATATTTCCTTGTGGGGTCGTAGTCTGGTCATTTTGCTTAGAATCTACTTAGTCCAGTCTTTACATGTGCCAAGAAATTACAATCAAAAATATTTAGTCCCAAAAAATTACATTAGCAATTCTTCTTCAGTCAGCTAGCGTGATAAATGTTACCTTTAGCGCGCGGGGGTCTTGCTTGTAGGATCGCATGTGAAAGTGTCCCGTGATGACCAGACGTGATATTTGCCTCATTTTTAGTACAGAAAATACACAATTGGAGAGTATAAGAGGTCTATTCGGCTAGTGATCATGAATAAATTATGCTCCAGACCCACTTTGTTGTTTCCGGACGTGCATGTTTTTGACTTTCTGCGATTGGGTGGCACATTGGAATGATGAACGTCAAGAGGCTTGTCAAAGTGTTCATGGCAAGCGCTTTGCTGTAATGTAATTTGAATGTGATAAAAGTAGCTCCAGACGTGATGAAATTAACTACATCTTCACAACTGCTTGCAGCGCTTCGATGCCCGGTCAAAAACCCCAGCATGGTAAGCCCATAGTGTACTGGTGATCGACTCAAATAGCTGAAAAGCAGAGGAAGCAATGCAAGCTTCGGCATGAGGATAATTGGTATGGAACCGTGCCGAGGCATGCAACCGAGTAGCAGCATATAACTCGGGGAAGAAATGCCTTTGCAGACTGACTAACAACAGTAAGGCTAACTGCTGGCCAGATCTAGAGGACATTGTGAACAAGGGTTAACTGAGCCTTAGGTACATGCTAGATATGTGGAGACCTGTTGCCCTACGGATGCCTTTCATACATGAAGTAGAGTAGATGCAAGAGATAGTGTGGGCACTCTCCCCCACCTATCCAATCCACGTTGATGGCAGCCACGGTGAGACAGCTATCAAGTGCCCATTTTCCGCACAGCCGGAACTAGAAGAGGCAGTCCCATCATTAAAAACAATTAAGGCTTCAAGCCCAGATGGTGTTCTAGCTTGGGTGTTGCAACTCGTCTATTAAGATTGTCCTGACTTGCTGCGTAGCTCAATCAACGCTTGCCTACGGAATGGAGTTTTCCCGATACGATGGAAGGTGGTGAGGCTCGTGCTGATTAACAAGGGCAAGCAAAATTCTAGATCAACGTCTGCACACCGCCATAACCATTATGACTGCCAGACACTGCTGGGACAGTGCTAAAGAAAATCATCAAAGGAAGACTTACTGACACGATTCTCTGCTGGAGACCTTTCTCCTCGGTAGTATGGCTTTAGGGGAGAACGCTGCACCATTGATGAATTGCCGAAGTAGTCAGCGTGGTCTAAGCACCAGAGGCATATAGCCACACCAAGTGACGGATCGTCCTGTTCTAGACATTCAACGTTAAGAATGCATTCAACTCTGCTAGATGGGTGCATATACTGAATACGCCGAACATCCATTCTCAGTTCCAGAATGTCTGATGCAGCTTTTAAGGGACTAGTTGAAGGACCATCGCCTGTTTAACGACACGACACAGTGCCAACGAACGATGGAAGTTACATCGGGTGTTGCACAGGGATCTATCTTTGGTCCAGACCTGTGAAATATCTCTTACAATGGGCTACTTTGACTGGAGATTCCAGATGAGTTACGCTTGATCGGCTATGCGAATGACGTTATCACTCTAGTCACTAGGTACACCATTGGATAAGCACCTTTAGGCTACATATGATTATGCACTGAACAAGAGGCTAGATGACTGCTCGTGGGTTCATTCAAGCATTGGAGAAAACCAAAGTGGTCACTTGACAAAAAAGAGAATCCCTAGAGAAAAGATGATCAGTACTGGAGACATAATAATCGTTTCAAAGCCAGCGGTGAAGTACTTGGGACTTCTGATCAACTCAAAGATGAGTTTCTCTGAGCAAATCAGCGTAACGCCTGAAAAGGCTACTTCGGGCTTATCATCTCTGAGTCGTCTTATGGCCAATGTAGGGGACCCAATCTAGCAACAAGACACATCTTGTTGAGTGCTGTAGGGTCAATGCTACTGTATGGATAATGGACAACGTTCTCAGTAGGGAGGTATACTCAAAACGCTTGGCATTGTTAGAGACAAGAGAAGCACTAAGGATTGTATCTTCATACACGACAGTCTCTGATTCGGCAGTAAGAGTTATTGCAGGCGAGATACCTGTTGCCGTCCTTATTAGAGAGCACTGCACTAGTTAGTGGCGTCAAAGCGAGGACGCGATGGAATTGGTTGCCCACGAAGAGAGAAGAGAAGGTGGACTGTGGGATATTTGCTGTATATGAGGCAGTGGTGAAATTGAAGGCACGGTGAGACTGACTTTTTTCTTACCCAGTTTTGAGCGGGCATGGGTTTTTTTAATCTTGCCTGCACAAGATTCGTAAATTCCAGTCCCCTGATTGTCGATTTGGCCCAGGAAAGGAAAACGATGCCTGCTACACATTTTTTGTATGCAGAAAACAGGACAGGCTACGATGGCATCTCTACATGAAGACATATGAGTTCTTGCCAGATAGTACGAGTATAGTAGCAGTGATGCTTGGATCGGTTGACGAATGGAACCACATGCCACAGTATATTTGGGCAGTATTAAAAGATTAAAGGGACTCACAGCAGCTAGAGACGTTGGAGCTGAGGGGTCACTTGTTGGGAAACTCCTCTTGTCTTTCTCCGCCCACTGGAAGAGGGATCCCTGAGCTTGAAAGCGTCTCACTGTGTAACAAAACGAGACCTGGTTCGAAATAACGCATCGAACGGTTCTAGACTATGTTCATGGATTGACAGGGTTGGCATTAATTGAGTTAACCATTTGCTTTTTAGCATGAAAATCTCAAAATCAGTACGTAAATGGCATTAACCTCCCAACGATAAAAAAAACATTGTATGATTTGTATTCAAATTGATGTAATATTGAATTCGTTTCTTTTCACGAATTTCAGATCGCTAACTTATAGTTAGATGAGACTTTTGAATCATTGTTTGTTTTGCAGATTTTTACTTCATTGCCATTGGTGGCTGATAGACTGAATCCTAACATATGAGTTAAAAATGGTTAGGTAAAAACATACGAGGGCGCTCCGATAAGAACTTAGCCTACAAAAGAAAAACGAAAAAAGTAGCCATTTATTCCTCAACATAATGTCCTCTTAGCTCAATTTACTTGGTCCAGCGATGCTCCAGCTACTTTGACTTATCTGAAAATACGTTTTCAGGAGGTATACAAAGTAGGCCTCCGTGGTGGCAATGACCTCCGCATTTGAGTCAAATTTTTGCCTGGCGAGTGATTTTTTCAATTTCAAAAGCAAAAAAGATCACACGGGGCCAAAATTGGAAGACACGGTGGATGGAGTAGCAGTTGGTTGCCCAATCTGAATATTCGGTCGTGGCGACGGCGAAGGTGTGAGCAGGTGCATTTTCATGATGGAAGACCCTTTTTCTTTGCTGAAGGGGGCCTTTTTGGTAATTGGGTGCCAAATAAGCCCAAAAATTCAGCATAGTAGAGCCCTGCGGATATTTGCCCTTCTCTAGGTAGTCAATTCAGATTACACATTGTGAATCACAGAAAATGGTAACCATCGCCTTTTTGGCCGATAGGACAGTCTTTGTGTTCTTTGGAGCACGTTAGCCAAGTGAAGTCTGTTGTTTCAACTGCTCGTTGGTCTCTGCTGTGTATGAATGGAGCTATGTTTTATCGACGGTCAAAATACGACCCAGGGATTCCTTCGGGTTGCGCTTAAACAGCGTCAAACACTGCTTTTAAGGAGAGTAAACTTAGCACTTATTGTGCTAACAGGTTTTTCATACCCATAATTTCATGCAGTATATTACCCATAAGGCTTTTTGAGATGCCCTTTTCTTCTTCTCCTTTGTAGACCTACAGCCCGTTTCGGGCATTCGGTTAGAGATAGTTAGAGTATCTCATTGTCATTATCGAATGTATCGGCAACTCCACAAGGTGATATGATCATTATCACGCTTTGGCCGTGTGTCCGTCCACCCAGCTTCGATACGTTCTGATTTTAAACCAGCACGTATCATAACTGAACAGGCTTATAGCCCGTCCGAAGAACCACTCTAACTAAATCTCGTTGACGCCAACGAGACTTGAGCCAAAGACCTTCGGCTTACGGGCTTAGTGCTCTAACCACTAAGCCACGTGGACTAACTAGTGTCTCAGATATCTCATGCACCTTCAATTAGTGTTCTGCCAATACGAGCTTGTTGATTTTTGTCACGTTGTCCTCCGCGGTAGCCATTTAAAGGGCACCTAAGCGTGGCTCATCAACAACCGACGTGTGATTACGTTAGAACTCGATAAAATAGAAGTACAGTCATCGTATACAGCATCCAAGTGCTCTTTCATTTTGCGTCACAATTTCCCTTCCAAAAACATGAATCGAATCAATATTGTTCTTTCTCCATTTTTCTAAAATCCGTGGATACTTCCGCTGCCACACTTGAACAAAACAAAACTACGACTCAATTCAGCTGAAATTTTGACAGTAGCGAGCTTTTTCGATAGAGGCCTCGTCGGCTGATGAGGCTAAGTACTTATCGGACTATCCTCGTATCATTGGCCCATACCTTTAGAATACCTATATGACAGGCTATTAAGACTTCAGCAGCTGGATGATTTTGCAGTGCTAGTCGCTGGACACATGAATTACATGCACAGCACATGAGAGGTAAGTTAATGCGCCAGGTGAAGCAGTGGATGACTGCTAGCAGATGTAGTCTAGCACTAGAGAAAACCTAAATAATCATCCTGACTAAGAATATGTAATGTGACGCCTACGCCCGGGAATCGAAGTGATTCCGATCCCGAACCCTTGCACCCGGCCAGATGGGTATGACCTCGAGGTGCAAGCGGACTTCATCTTTCGTGCGGATATCGTTGCACAGAAAATATTTTTTTTTTCTTTCCAAATATTTAGATCTGTGGATATAAGTATTTGAAACATAATATTAATCAAAACCCCGACACATTTCGAGACATATCCATCTGGGAATGCCCCCCCTCCACCGTTGCCATCAAAACACTATGCCACTGGCGACAAATAAAAATGCACATTGCCGCCATGTGGCGTTCCATTCCGCACATCTGTTTTGTCGGAGGTTGTCGGGTTGACAGTCCGACGCAACGAGGGAGAGAAACGGCGGGAAATAAAATAAAGCGAAGTGCTAACATGACGCCGAAAGTCGTTTTGTCCGATGAGAAAACAAAGTAGTCAATTTGATAAGTGAAAGCTCCTGTATTACATAGTTGCAAAGTAATTTTACACGTCGCTGCGCCTTTCGTCCCTTTTGTGAGTGAAAGTGAACTTTACCTTGTGTGCGCACATGCTGTAGGAAGCAGTAGAAAGGGCTACAATAGGGCAGGACAACATTGTACCAATCTCCCCTTGCTGTGACTAGGGATTCATGTAACTTTGGAATTTGAGCAATTAGCCCAGATGGGGATATTTGGCCCCACGTGCACAAGCGCCAATACATTGTAACAAGTGAAGAAGTGGCGCTGGAGGTGACTGAACTCACAGGTAAAGAACTGAGTGTATTGTACACCCACTGCTGTAAGTTTTCAAAAACCTTTACTTTCTGCTGTTTAGAATCGAAAAGAATGGAACCTTTATTTCGCACAGTTAAATACCACTTCATTCGTAATCGTTAGCGTATCACTGTAAGCAATTTCGAATTATCTTTTCTGCGGCTTGATATCTATGTCAGAACCTGCCGGGAAAATATCGCTTTTTCTGCAAATACATGCAAAAAAAATTAGCACTGCTGCAGCGCCGCATTATTCATTACAGTCCCTCCTCTCGGCCCAGCCATCTGGTCTTGTGATTGTTTGGCGACGTGCAACAAGGGGTTTGAATTCGAATGTATTATTCTTACATTTTGCGTCTTTAAGAAAGGAGCATACGTTTAAACGAAGAGAGATTAGAGAATATACTTGATATAAATTCTGAAATGGACACACATTGGTTTAACAAAATACAGGGGTATGATGATATGAGCGTGCGGTTAAATCAGTGAAGAGCTATAGAAGATTTCGAGTCGTATGTAGGAGGTGGGTTTTGCTGCTGATTTCACTGTTTATATGAGAATTTGTAAAAATGTACAAGAAGCTAATCTCGTCATGTTCCCTGTTATCTATCCGGATTTCAGTTCGGGACTCGTCGCGGAAAAATATAAAGTGTATAACACGAATTATCATTTATTGCTTTTATTAAATACTTAACTCTCAAACAAGTTGGTATACTGCGTTGAACTTTTGGCATTTATTATTATAAATAATTCTACACCTGACAATCGTAGCGACTAAACGTGTTTATAAGATGCTCTTGCAATAATTGTTTCTTGTTAAACTAAAACTTTATTTTTACCAACGAGTTAATTTTATTTTTAGATCTTTGTAAAAAAGAAAATTTTTTACAACGACCTACCAGTTTCGCGATTCGTAATTTTAGGACGCAAAGTGAACTAGTAAGAGCGTTAACGTTGATTAATTGCATAAATACTGCTGCACGGGCCTAAAAAAAAAAAAATATTTTATAAATAACGCAGTTTCGTGTCAGTGTATTAGGGCTGTATGAATTTTTAGCGTGATATATATAAAAAGACTTTAGAAGAATGCATGTAGTTCATTTAATTGTCTTTCTCTGACAACGGATTTTCATATAAACACTGTAATTGGTCGCGGCTTTTCGAATTAAGTCACAGTTTTTTTTTCTAATACTATTTCTAGTGTTATTTTGTATAGAAGTTTGTCATTTATATCAATATTTTTAATAAGTATATCATAGTCGATTGGATATTAGGTTCAATGATGTTAGTATAGACGATAAGATAATAAGTTCGTAACTTTTTTTTCTTGTATTTAAGTATCATTTATTATTATGCATTGCAAGCTATGATTTAACGTTCATTTTCCATTTTAAGCATAGCTAACAATCATCAAATTACCTTATTGCGGAAAAGTTATTCGTTTCAAGTACAATTTATAAATTTAATTCTGATGATAAAAGATATGTTGATTTTTGTCTACAAAACAAAAAGAAAATGTATCTACAACAATCTTGTTATTCCAAGTTTTTCGAAAAAGTATGTGCATCCTTTTTTTTTTGAACGACCCAAATTTTTGCTTTTGTGTCATTATATATTATACTTCAAATGTTGAAGGAAAATTCATAAATCGGAAAATTTAATAAGCCTCGCTTACCTTTGTTTTTTGAATTCAATTTTTGAATAGGCTTTATGTACTTGTGTTACTTTCTTATAACGCATGTGTTTGCTAAGAAAAAAAAAGGATCTAAGAATTAATAATAAAATGAATTGCTAATTAATCAAAGACTTTCCTTTTCAGTGGTTCTTCTTGTTTCAGCGGGAAAGTGAGTGCATGGTAGGTATGCCGTCGCGAGGGTAGGGTTTCGACAAATCCGCTGAGGCCGGTTTCGCGTCGCGCGCGGTACGCGGTACCTTTGTTGTTTTGTCGTTTATTTAGAGTAGTTTTCGTCGGGTTGAGTTAGAGTAGCATACTTTTCGGTACCGCGTCGGAAATTCGGGAACGCGAAATAAAAATTAGCTTTTGTTCTTTGACTGTTTATAGGAAGAAATACGGAGTAACGTAAAGTAGGTTTCTTCTCCGTATGGTTTTGTGTTGTAACGCGTTTTGAAAACGGGCGTGTTCAGGTGGCTGAAAATATTGTAATTGAGCGTAACCCATTCGGAGACCCACGACCGAAATCCTCTCCGAACTAGCTGGCCGACAAGCAGCCACCGCGTGAATGGGTTACGGTGCACGGATTGGTTGACCTGTTGGTACCATCCGTCGGCACTACTCAGACTTAACGTCTAGAACCGATGAGAGGTCGGTTCCGCGTTCGAACTTGAAAAGTTGAAAATCATTACAATTGGCGCCCAACGTGGGGCCTAAAACATCCTAAGGGGGAAAAAAATTCGCGTCTTCTGACGAGTTGGTCCTTCACGGAGGATGTAAGGTACTCTGGTACTCGAGTCCCACTATCAGGAGCAGTGGAGTTGTGCGATACACTCTAGCAGTCGCTTCACGTGAGTTGTAGCTTCCGCTCTCCTTTGTTTGATTTTGTTTTCGCGACAGAATCCTTCCGATGTGTTGTCCCAGGCTAACCCCTGTAAGGACCTTCTATTTTCTTGATGGAACAGCCAGCCTGATGGGTTTACCTATCAGCATGGACTCTCAAGAGAATAGAAGGCTACCTTGCCTTTATGTCGCGGAAGGATTCTACTTATTTCGTATGCGTGATAGACGAGTGGTATCGGTTCAACGTTCGGTGGCGTATGCTGGAGTTGCGAAGCCTGGAATGCTTCCACGCGTCGGGAATTTTGACCGCGTACAAAATCGTTACGGTAGCTCTACAACTTGTCTCGTCGAGTCATTTAACTTAGATTAGAAACGGTTTGCAATGTATGTGGGTATGGGGTTAAATTTCGTAAATTGACCAAAAGCACCTTTTCTTCGGCAGATTACCACGCACTCTCATTTCCCGTTGGAGAAGTCGACCACTGGAAAGGAAAGTGTATATCAAATAAATTTTTTTTTCTCCCTCTCATACTATTAATAGCTCGCCACTATCGGCCACTCACTTATTCTTAAGTTTCTTTTATATATATATATTAGGGTTATAGTAGGGTTATAGTAGGAATAAGTGTATTTTATATATTTTTTTTAATATTAGCAATCACACCCAGACTAAACGAAAATGGCAACGAAGCGGACCCCAGAAAAACGTTGGACCAGATCTAAAACGGTCCAACCCGCTAACTGCGGGATCTGTTTCGAGGACGTAGTGGAGGGGGTGCACAGCGTGCGATTGGATTGTGGACATCTATTCCATCGTGCCTGTGTCCAACAGCTCCTCCGCACGTCCGAGCTGTGCCCCTTATGCCGGCGACCCATCGAGCGGACCGCCCTAGACGTCCCCCTCGGAACGCCCCTACCAACGCGTGGAGTAGTGGCGAAAGGAGTTCCAGAGGCCGAACCGTCCCAACCACTCTTAGACCTTCAAGGAGCCGTAGGCGGTGAAGTTCTGGCCCTTGCCTTCCGCCCACTCCATTGACACCCTCGTGGCGTTGATGAGAGATATGTCGGAGAGGATTGGCAACCTGGAGGGAAAGCTCCAGAATCTCCCTATGAGCCAACTACCCAGCCGCGTGAGAACTCCGCTTGGCTGGGAGCCCAATCCCAGTGTGGCTATGCCCCACTCTCGACCATCCGAGCAATGGGTCCCACCTCCAAGGAACTCGGGAATGGATCCCAGAGCTCCCGAATATAGACCACGACACAGCACCGCACCTCCGTTGGTACCTCTAGTCCCCGAGGCAGTTTCGTACAACAGGTCAATCGAGGATGCGATTCCCCCCGGGAACGCATTGACACCTTTTCGAGACCCGACGCCTCGTATCATGGAGAGTTGGCGCCTGAACTTTACGGGTTTCAACGATATGATATCGGCGGACCGGTTCCTTTTCCGGATTCAGGCGTTAGTATCCAGCACCCTGGGAGGTGATTCCTCGGCCTTCCTCCGGCATGCACATCTTTTGTTCAGCGGCGACGCTGCAGACTGGTACTGGAGCTTTAAAGAATCAACGCCACGTCCCACTTGGCACTCTTTCAGTGCAGCCTTCCGCAATCGATTTGAGGATGGCTTCACTGGGAAAGAGCTAAGGGAACAATTAAAGAAACGGAAACAAGGCGCTCACGAACCGTTCGACCAGTACTACACAAGTACAGTGAGATTGAGCACTCGCTAGCGAACTACCATGCCCGAGGACGAACTGGTAGAAATTATCAGAGAGAATATGCGCTGGGATCTTCAGAACAGCCTTCTGCATTTTCCCATCAACACCATACAGGGATTGCGCCAATTGGATGAGCGGCGAGGCACCTTCCGTCCACAACCTCGCATAACGGGACCAAATCCCCGAAATCATCATACCGCAGAGTTGATGGCAGCGGACCACCTGCTTGCTGATCCAGTACCAGTACCGAGGAGTGGAGCACCACAGGAACTTGAGGACCCAGCATTGATTGATCGACCCTCCCTTGAAGCAATTACAAGCCCGACGGTCTGTTGGAACTGCCGACAAACGGGGCATCGGTTCTATGCATGTCCAGCGGAGCCGACGCTTTTCTGTTACCGCTGCGGGAAGGCCGACACATACGCACCTGACTGTGCAAATTGCAAAATGCGAAAAAACTTGCCACCGAGTGCCGCGACCACCCGTCGGCACTCCTAAACCCCGGACGAACCAATCCTGACCCCATCACTAGCTATGACCCAGCTCCCGACATGACTCCAATTCTGCTGACTCGCACCGCTAAACACAGTTCTCCCGAAGTTCCACAACCGACGCCATCCTTCGCCGAGGCCAACGCGCAGGGAAATGATAGCGAGGCGAAAGTTCCTTGGCATGTCCAACCTTTCCACGTCAGGCTGCGGAATTATTTGGCTACTCGACAGCGCATCATCCATGAGGAGTTGGCTACAACTGTCCCACCGCGAAGAAAGCGAGCCACGCGTCGGATGCGGAGCTTCTGGAGAAAAGTCAGGCAGTCGAGGAAGGTGCTGAAGGACATACACTTAGACGAATTATTGAGGGATGACGTTCGGCCATATGCGTCAGTACACCTCCTGCAAAAACGAGTGTCAGGCTTAGTCGATACGGGAGCCAGTGTGAATTGCATATCTGCCGATTTTGCAGGGGAGGTACTGGCAATGCACGCGGACCAAATCCGTCATTTCACCTCCTGGTTAAGCACGGCGGACGGAACTCGTCACTCTGTAGTGGGAAAAATTATGACGGATGTCACCTTTAAAGGAGTAACTAAACCTCTGGAATTTTTCATCATACCTCAATTAACCCAGAATCTTTATCTAGGAGTGGATTTCGTTCGAAAATTTAACTTGGCCCCGGCACTATTTTCCGGTACGACCCTGGAGTCCGTCCCCACCGTTCCTGACCAATCTCAACCCACTCACTTATTACGACATACACTGGATATAAATCAGCAACTGCGACTTGACTCGGCTATATCGGCTTTTCCATCGCATGAGAAGGAAGGTCTCGGGCGGACTGCCCTGGTGTTCCACACTTTAGATCTGGGGGATGCTAAACCCATAAAACAGAGACATTTTGCCATATCTCCGGCGAAGGAAAAGTCGTTATATGCCGAAGTGGATCGAATGCTAGCATTAGGCGTAATCGAAGAATCACAGAGCGCGTGAGCTTCCCCAGTCACCTTAGTGACAAGGTCCGGCTATGCTTAGATGCCAGACGCTTGAACGCCGTCACTGTCAAGGACGCATACCCTCTACCGTTGATTGAAGGCATTTTGAGTCAGTTGCCTAAAGCCCATTTCATCACGAGCTTAGACCTCAAGGACGCCTTCTGGCAAATTCCTTTAGACCCTGGTTCAAAGGAGAAAACAGCCTTCACAGTCCCAGGTCGGCCCCTGTATCAATTCGTGACCATGCCATTCGGATTGTGCAATGCCCCCCAAACAATGACGCGCCTTATGGATAAGGTGATACCACCTCATTTGCGGCACCAAGTTTTCGTTTACTTGGACGATCTGTTGCTTATAACCGAGACCTTTGACGAACACATCGACCTGCTTCAGGAGGTGGCTCTACACATCCGGAGGGCAAGATTAACCATCAACATACGAAAGAGTCAGTTCGTGATGACGGAGGTGAAGTATTTAGGTCACATCATTGGGCACGGCCATATCCAGACCGATCCGGACAAGACTCAAGCGATTGACGTTTTTCCATTACCCAAGACCCCCAAGCGATTACGCCGATTCTTAGGCTTATGCGGATGGTACCAGCGTTTTGTACGTGACTATGCCACCATTACCACTCCCTTGACCGACACGCTGCGTAAGGGACGTAAATTCGTCTGGGAAGAGCCCAGCTTGCGAGCCTTTGAAGAGCTAAAGAAGAGTCTGACTACAGCCCCCGTACTGCACAGCCCGGACTTTGACGAACCGTTCTCAATCCATTGTGACGCGAGTCAACATGGGGTGGGAGCAGTCTTAGTCCAGGTTGCACAAGACGGCGAGGAGAGACCTATAGCCTTCATGTCTCACAAGTTGAACCCAGCCCAGCGAAATTACAGCGAAATTACACGAGCAGGAATGTCTAGCTGCAGTGTTGGCAGTGAAACGCTTCCGAGCCTATGTGGAGGGACACACCTCTGAAATCGTTACGGACCACGCTTCTCTGAAATGGCTAATGAGCCAGACTGATCTCAAGGGCAGATTGGCCAGGTGGGCACTGAAACTACAGGCATTTGACTTCACAATCCGCCACCGAAAAGGAAGCCAGCATGTAGTCCCCGACACCTTATCCAGAATGTTCGCCCCTGAAGGAGCCGAGTTGGTCCAGGAGGACGACAGCCCCCAATTGATCGATCTGGACCATCCTGCCTTCAAGTCAGTCAGCTACACCCAACTGATTCACACTATCCAGAATCAACTGTCCCAGCTTCCTGAACTGCAGTTGACGGATGGATTAATTTACAAGCGGATGGGACACGCATCCGGAGACCCCATACAAGAAGAAGAACAGTGGAAGTTGTTGGTGCCCGAAGAATTAACCACTGATCTTATCAGACGGGCCCATGACCACCCATCAAGTGCGCACGGCGGTTACGGTCGTACACTTAGGCGGTTGAAAACCTGCTTCTTTTGGCCTAAGATGGCACAACAGATAAAAGCGTACGTAGCCTCCTGTGAGCTATGCAAGTGCACTAAAGCGCCCAACACCATTCTTCGGCCTCCCATGGGTAAGGTTGAGGTCCCCGAACGCGTGTTCCAGCGCTTGTACATTGATCTTATCGGTCCTTACCCTCGATCTGCTTCTGGTCACACGGGAGCTGTCGTGGCCCTGGACCAACTCTCTAAATTCCCTATCATAGAACCACTACGTAACATGCACACTGGACCTATACTCAGCTTCTTGGAGAACCGAGTCTTTCACATGTTTGGAGTTCCGGAGAAACTTGTCTCCGACAATGGGGCCCAGTTCACATCCAGCAAGTTCCGAGACCTAATGTCCAAATACGGCATCATCCACCAACGAACCGCCGTCTATTCACCACAAGCCAACGCATCCGAACGACTGAACCGTACGCTCATAGCGGCCATTCGCGCCTATGTCCACCCGAATCAGAAGGACTGGGATCGCAAGTTGTCCGCCATCACTAGTGCTCTGCGCTCGTCGTACCACGCCACTACCGGCATTTCGCCGTATTTCGCATTGTTCGGCCAGTACATGATCTGTCACGGAAGCGCTTACCGGCTATTGCGGCAGCTGAAATCGCTAGAGGACCCAATCGTGGTTCTGGAACCGCACGAAAAGCTCCAACTTCTGCGAGATCAACTGCGGGAGAAGATTGAAGAAAGTAGACGGATGGGAGAGGAGCGGTACAACTTGCGATCTCATCCTTCTGGCTTTAAGGCAGGCGACGAAATATATCGTCGAAACTTCCGGCAGAGTGATGCTACCCGACATTACAATGCCAAACTAGACAAGAAATTCGTGAAGTGTCGAGTCCTACAAGTAATAAGCCCCACCCGATACCTCATCGCGGACATGGCTGGTAAAACCCTGGGAATTTACCACGCAAAAGACCTTAGACGATGAAGTACAACTATTTCACACGCAAAACCTTGGCTTACCTAAATCTCTGCCTGGACGAAGACCTCCGAATAACACCTGACTCCCTACTGTATAGCCACTATCGAGTCTTCACGAACATGGTTGTAGCCTATTCCTCGAAATCGACCTTCGACCCGCCACGGCCCTAACCAAGACCTTTTACATAGGAGGCGGGATCGTAATTACTTCGATTTTGGGGGGGGGGAATGTGTAATATGACGCCTACGCCCGGGAATCGAAGTGACTCCGATCCCGAACCCTTGCACCCGGCCAGATGGGTATGACCTCGAGGTGCAAGCGGACTTCATCTTTCGTGCGGATATCGTTGCACAGAAAATATTTTTTTTTTCTTTCCAAATATTTAGATCTGTGGATATAAATATTTGAAACATAATATTAATCAAAACCCCGACACATTTCGAGCCATATCCATCTGGGAATGCCCCCCCTCCACCGTTGCCATCAAAACACTATGCCACTGGCGACAAATAAAAATGCACATTGCCGCCATGTGGCGTTCCATTCCGCACATCTGTTTTCGGGACTCGTCGCGGAAAAATATAAAGTGTATAACACGAATTATCATTTGTTGCTTTTATTAAATACTTAACTCTCAAACAAGTTGGTATACTGCGTTGAACTTTTGGCATTTATTATTATAAATAATTCTACACCTGACAATCGTAGCGACTAAACGTGTTTATAAGATGCTCTTGCAATAATTGTTTCTTGTTAAACTAAAACTTTATTTTTACCAACGAGTTAATTTTATTTTTAGGTCTTTGTAAAAAAGAAAATTTTTTACAACGACCTACCAGTTTCGCGATTCGTAATTTTAGGACGCAAAGTGAACTAGTAAGAGCGTTAACGTTGATTAATTGCATAAATACTGCTGCACGGGCCTAAAAAAAAAAAAAATATATATTATAAATAACGCAGTTTCGTGTCAGTGTATTAGGGCTGTATGAATTTTTAGCGTGATATATATAAAAAGACTTTAGAAGAATGCATGTAGTTCATTTAATTGTCTTTCTCTGACAACGGATTTTCATATAAACACTGTAATTGGTCGCGGCTTTTCGAATTAAGTCACAGTTTTTTTTTCTAATACTATTTCTAGTGTTATTTTGTATAGAAGTTTGTCATTTATATCAATATTTTTAATAAGTATATCATAGTCGATTGGATATTAGGTTCAATGATGTTAGTATAGACGATAAGATAATAAGTTCGTAACTTTTTTTTCTTGTATTTAAGTATCATTTATTATTATGCATTGCAAGCTATGATTTAACGTTCATTTTCCATTTTAAGCATAGCTAACAATCATCAAATTACCTTATTGCGGAAAAGTTATTCGTTTCAAGTACAATTTATAAATTTAATTCTGATGATAAAAGATATGTTGATTTTTGGCTACAAAACAAAAAGAAAATGTATCTACAACAATCTTGTTATTCCAAGTTTTTCGAAAAAGTATGTGCATCCTTTTTTTTTTGAACGACCTAAATTTTTGCTTTTGTGTCATTATATATTATACTTCAAATGTTGAAGGAAAATTCATAAATCGGAAAATTTAATAAGCCTCGCTTACCTTTGTTTTTTGAATTCAATTTTTGAATAGGCTTTATGTACTTGTGTTACTTTCTTATAACGCATGTGTTTGCTAAGAAAAGAAAGGATCTAAGAATTAATAATAAAATGAATTGCTAATTAATCAAAGACTTTCCTTTTCAGTGGTTCTTCTTGTTTCAGCGGGAAAGTGAGTGCATGGTAGGTATGCCGTCGCGAGGGTAGGGTTTCGACAAATCCGCTGAGGTCGGTTTCGCGTCGCGCGCGGTACGCGGTACCTTTGTTGTTTTGTCGTTTATTTAGAGTAGTTTTCGTCGGGTTGAGTTAGAGTAGCATACTTTTCGGTACCGCGTCGGAAATTCGGGAACGCGAAATAAAAATTAGCTTTTGTTCTTTGACTGTTTATAGGAAGAAATACGGAGTAACGTAAAGTAGGTTTCTTCTCCGTATGGTTTTGTGTTGTAACGCGTTTTGAAAACGGGCGTGTTCAGGTGGCTGAAAATATTGTAATTGAGCGTAACCCATTCGGAGACCCGCAACCGAAATCCTCTCCGAACTAGCTAGCCGACAAGCAGCCACCGCGTGAATGGGTTACGGTGCACGGATTGGTTGACCTGTTGGTACCATCCGTCGGTACTACTCAGACTTAACGTCTAGAACCGATGAGAGGTCGGTTCCGCGTTCGAACTTGAAAAGTTGAAAATCATTACAAATACAATCGCCAAAGTGAGGTCGATTAGCATGGCACTTTATTACCTCAGTTTGCTGATAGACTCGAAGATAATTTTTTCATCCTTGGGATTATATTGTGCCTCAATCGAAAACATGATGAAGCTGATAATTTTCTGGCTCCAGCTCATGAGCGGGCATGGATGTTTTCGGTTTTAAGTATAAGAAGGGAAGTAACGATCTCCCAATAGCATGTTCTGCACTGGGGAGTTCGATGACGCTGACCATAAATTTTTGCCTACAGGAGATGGAACAAGCTGCAAGGTGATCTTATCGGCGATTTAGGAAAGTTCTTTCAAGAAATTCTTATTGGAGATATACTGAAATCTGTTGAAAAATGGCATCTTATGTTCGCGCAAGAAAAAGTTTACTTGAACAATCAGAGCCGTAGATACCGAAGGGGCCGCATTTCTAGTAATCTTTTTCTATCTCGAACTTTCCGCTGTACTTGTATAAGGGCTCCTGCACCTCGGTGGCATCTCACGCTGTAGGGGAACAAGACCTATCCCAAAATAATGTGTCAAATAATTTCAGATTACGATATCAAGTTAACTGGGGAAATGAGTGCCTAGCCCAGAAGCCTTGCATGCCTGAGACTCCTTCACATATGGCGAGAATTGCTTTCATCCGGTAAGACAAAATTTTTTACCGGAATGAATTTCTCCATTTTATGAGAACATATGATTTTCATGCAACAATTAGGATTTTCGGTGTATTATCTTCTTAGTTGCACTGATTCGATTACACTCCAGACAATTTCAAACAGTTTAACTATTTTTCTGTCTACATGTCTCACCCGCTGCATAAATGAAAGTTTAGTTGTGCCGAGATATTTCTTAAATATTTTCTTGGTTTGAGCTTCATTTCATATTTATAAACAACTTATTCAATTATTTATATTTATTGTATTGTATGTTGAGTCATAAGAATCACATTTCTTTGGTTAATTTGCTAATTACTTCAAAAAGTTCATTTATCAATCATGTATGGTATTCACGGCATTTCTATAGAAATATATTTTTCCATCCAAAAAGGAGGTACATTCAGAATTCAGGGTTTCTGTCACTTTAATCAACTGACCTTCTATCACGTTTGCCTGAAATATCAAAGGATTTTACTTATCAAAATGAAAATTTAGTGCCACAAACACGAGGAAACATCAAATAACCCACGCCTGAAAATGAAACTTTTTCATGTGAAGTTCGTTTCTTAAATTATTAAATGGAGCCTCTAGTAAAATAAATTCTGAAAAACGCAAAACACATGCAGGAAGAAGAAATGAATATTCCTGGTATCTGTAAGCTGCTTACAGTTTCAACGTAATTGTAGCAAAAAAATTTTTTCGTGAAACTTTTGATATTATGTACGCCTAATTTATAAATAATTCACTGAATGAAGGTTTTTGCGATTTTTGTTACAAAAATTTGGTTTTCAATAGATTCACAAAATCTAAGAAATATTTCTTAGGAGCATTTTGAAATCACATTTATTTGAACTGTTTCATGTATGGGGTTTCACCATTGAACTAAACAGTCATGTGATGTGCAATGTTGAATCATTTCAACGTTGCCAGTAACGATGAGCAAATAAAACCATAACCAATGGTTATTATTTCTTATAAAACGTTTGGTAATTTTGTTTTGAGAATCTTTTTTCTTTTCCACATACCTAAATTTCATAAATTAGGAACTGTTTCCATAAAATGAATCCTGATTATTTCATTCAAGAGCTGAATTGAAGGGAAACAGAAGACTCGCCATTGGCAAAATGTATTGAAAAGGTAAATTTTTCGTTAGCATTTAACAGCTTTGGCTGACTAAATATCATCCATCTGAAAATACAATTATTGGCCTCATACTACTTTTCTCTTCGTTTCTTTTTGATCGTTTTCTCAGATCGAATTTCGAGGAAACTTAAAGTTATCAGCCGGGGTACAGTTTCACCGCTGATGATAACTTTAAGTTTCCTCGGAATTCGCTGATAAACATGGCCGCTTGAGATCCATGAAAAACGGGAATAAAAGAACATTTGAACCACCGCCATTTTGAAACTTGCTCAGAGATGATCATTAAAATAACCAAATGACCATACATGATCACTGTTTACCTTATTTTTACGTTTCAAACAAATCAAATAAAAATGGTGAATTTGAGAGAGAGGCCTTAGAAATTTCGAAAATTGATGAAATTGATCTCGAAGTTTGAAACAGAGCCCTGAACATTTTTTCATTATTCCCTAGATACTTATAGTTTCTAACACATTGCCAAGTTTCATTAAATCGGTTGAAAGGTATGGCCACAACTAAAATATAAAATATTGCACGTTTTTCGACTTTTGCGTAGCCGTCATTTTGTCTCAACGGGTTCGACTTTAAATTTTATATTATGAGCTTTATGATACAGTTTAGTAAACTTTTCTGCCAAATTTCCTCAAAATCTGGGCTATACTTTTGTCAGAACAGAAATGATTGATCTTTGTTTAAAATGGCCGCAATTTCGTTTTCGCTGATTGGATGGGTAGTGGATTTAGCCGAGATATTTTATATATATATATATATATATATATATATATATATATATATATATATATATGTATATATATATATATATATATATATATATATATATATATATATATATATATATATATATATGTATATATATATATATATATATATATATATATATATATATATATATATATATATATATGTATATATATATATATATATATATATATATATATATATAACATACAGGGATTTTATAATAAGTAACCGGACTGAGCCTACTCCGCTCCGTCAAAGCGCCTGCTAATCGGTATCTGGAGCTGTAGTGGTGGTGGTGGTCTAGGTAAAGGGAACCGGGCTGCAGCAGTTGCCTCGAAACGCTTGGAGAGATAGCATCGAGCGAGAGCGAAGTGCATGTTCAGTTACGTCGTCGGAGTGAAAATGGAGCGTACGATCGAGCAACCGAACCAGAGTTTTTCAACCACGTTATTACAGGAGACGAGACGTGGGTTTTCGAATACGATCCTGAAGTGGCAGAGTTCGGAGTGGCACACACTGGCGTCACCACGTCCGAAAAAAGCGCGCATGAGCAAATCGAAGGTGAAGTCGATGCTCATTGCTTTCTTTGACGTGAAAGGCATTGTTCGCAAAGAGCTTATGCCACCCGGCCAAACTGTAAACGGCCAGTACTACAGAGAGGTGCTCCGTCGACTAACCGCCCGGTTCACCGAGTCCGTCTGAACATTGCCGATTCGTGGATCCTCCATCACGACAATGCTCCGTCCCACACCTGCCTGCTCGTCACCGAGCAGTTGGCCAAACATTCGAGGGCAACGTTGCCACAGCCTCCTTACAGCCTGGATATGGCACCAGCGGACTTCTTTCTGTTCCCCAAGATCAAGAGACATCTTAAGGGGACGCGGTTCGGGACTCTGGAAAACGTTCAACATGCTACGACGAGGGCTCTATACAGCATCGAGGTGGCCGAATTCCAGGGAGCGTTCGGGAATTGGAAAATCCGGTATCAGCGTGTTATCGACTCCAATGGGGACTACTTTCAAGATTTCTAAAAAAACATTGTACATATTTTGCCAATAAAAAATTTCCTGAGGTCAGTCCGGTTACTTATTATTTAGACCCTATATATATATATATATATATATATATATATATATATATATATATATATATATATATATATATATATATATATATATATATATTTGTATATATATAGTTTATATATATTCTACAGATATATATATATATATATATATATATATATATATATATATATATATATATATATTTATATATATATATAGATTATATATATATATATATAGATTATATATATTCTACAGAAATAAATATATATATATATATATATATATATATATATATATATATATATATATATATATATATATATATCTATATATATATAGTTTATACACATATATAGTACAGATACATGTAAGCAGAAAAGAGGCAGTATTTTAATGATGATGCGTTTTTGTTTCATAGAAACAAATTGCATCTTTGGTTTTTGGAGATTTTCCTGAATTGAAATCATTTTATCAATAAATGGGGAAAATTTAAAAAGTTATACAATTAAAAAATTTGGCTTTAATTTGAATGCATATTTTTCTTTAGTAGCTGTTGCGAATTCCGGCGTACCAACTTCCTCCCATTCGCAACTTCAAATTGCCGCCGTAACATTGTCCCTTTCCTTTGGGCACTCCTACCTTTTTCTCGGTGTATGTATTTATTTTTATTAACATTTTTCCTATTTCCCTTTAATTTTTATGTCCACATCATCACAATCCTTTCCTTCCCCTGATTTCCAATTAGAACACCCTAGTAATAAAATAAGAAGTTTAATCTTCCCACTAACAACACTCCCTACATTAATTCCCACTAACAAAATTTCATTCTATTCATTCTTACTAACAAAACCTAATTCCTTCCTTCATACTAACAAATTCTATTCACTAGTTCCCACTAACAAATTTTATTTTTCTTACTAACGAAAATTACTTCACGTTTCCCTACTAACCGAAATTCAATCTCATGCCCAGATACATCGTTGAAGTTGCTTATGAGATGAATGGGAGATCGACCATCCACGGCACCATTGGCTGCGTCGTGAGTCCTCGATCTTGGGTCTGCTGGAACCCTGAGTTCAAGTTCTCCCGGGCGCGCGGAAGTATTCTTTTTGGGGTATCGGCAAAATCAATAGTTTTCGTAATGTATATGTGACACTTTACATTCAATCAAGCGATTCTTGGGGATGTAAATTGCCATATATGCAAGTCAATGGATACTATTGTGATTGTCGATACGGGAACAAAAATGTGTGGGTAGCGGAATCGAAGTGTAATGAACTTCGATTACGTTACCCAGATGCGGCAGCGGTAATTGGGAATTTGGATTGCGGGATCGAATGGCATGAAGGTGGAAGGTGAAAATTAAGTGGTTGGAATTGGGGAGTCAGATTTTTGAATTGGAGAAGGAAAGGTGTTTCCGGTGCGCGTTGAAGTTGATTTTTGGAGGTGTTAGGAGTGTGGAAAAAAGGAGTTAGTCTCTGACTAGTAGATAAAAGGATTTGTGTTTGGCGACGTGTGATTTAGAATTTGAATTCAATTATAAACGTGAGAAATTCAAGATAAAAACTAATAAATTTTGCTTGTGGCGTATGCGAGTGGAGCTAAGTGTGAATTTCAGAGGAAATAATAACTTAAGTTGTGGAGTGAATCGGGAATAAAATGGTCCAAAACGACTCAAATCCGAAATTCTGTAGAAAATAATATCAAAGAAAAAAAAATAATAGAGTGTTTGGACATTTAAAAGTAAAGTATAAAAGTGTCCTAATTTGATTTAATGAAAAAACGAGAAGAAAAACGAAAAAAAACAAAGAGTAAAGTTTCCGTGAAGCACTTTGAAAAAAACATACAATTTGTTGGATTCAAAAGTATCCTATTGGATGAAGGGTAGTGAATTGGTGAAGAAAGTGGAATCAGCGTCTTGCGAAAAGTGGCCGTTCAGTGCTTTAATTTCTGGACTTTGTTCACATTAATTCGTAAATTGAAGTTTGAGTTTCAGGTGCTCCGAATTTCTTTCTTTTGTTCTTCGCCGAGCGCTCGGAGTTCAACAAGGAAAGTGTAAGTAACTATTTGAATTTTTTTTTGTATAAATATACTGTTAGTTTCTGTCTCAAATAAATAATTTTCCTTTTTTTTTTCTTGTTAATAAATTGTATATAAATTGTATTATGCTTGCATAAATTTTAAAACGGGGAGTTAAAATTTGTAAGTTTCACTTTTAGAATTTTTTTCTTTTGTTCTTGTTTGAATTAAATAAACGGCCATGTCATATTAAAAAAAACCTTATTTTCATTTCTCAAAATGACCTCTCCCTTTCCCATCCTTTTCCCTTTGTGCTAGTTTTTATGTAAGGTGGCTCAGCACGAGCAGAGGGTGTCCCGGAAGACCCACGACACGACTGAGCGCTAGCATGGCCTCAGTATGCCACCCCGGGCTACACACCCCTCTGCCAATACTTAATGTCTGCAACTGCGGTGACTTCCGTGGTTGCAACATAGCTTCACATTAAATATTTAACTTTAGTTTATATTTCTTTTGTTCAGTGACAGTTTTCGTTGAAAGCAAGGTATAATAAAACAAATGGCATGCCAAATCCCGCGCAAAGGGTTTTGTTTACATAGCGCTGGCAAAATTTGGGAAAATGTGTGAAGAAGAGGATCGAAGGATTAAAGATTTGATCTGTATGTATTGCATATTACAGTTTTATTCTTTGTTTATTAGGAAAAACAGTTAGCTCTGTCGGTTAATCATAGTTTCTCAACTATTGAGGAGTAAGAGAAGGCGCCGCTATATGTATGTCAGTTGATTTTGTTCGTCATGAGTGAAAACGCGATAATTTTAGACGAATCAAATATTTTGCTTGTTAACGATTGCCAAAGTGACACTGGTTCATATAAAAAAACAGTATTTCAGTGCAAGAGCTCAAGACCTGTAGTAATAAGTGATGTAATTAACTACCTGTAAGAAGATTTTTTCAAACTATTAATCCAGCTTCAAGGAGAGTTATTTTATTCTATCCTCATTAGTGATTTTGAGCATATAATTTATGTATTTATCTTAGCATGTATGACGTTCATTATTTTGTATTCCACAAAAAAGCTGTGTTTTGTAATAGATAAACTCGAGTTGTTTGTTCGTTCTCGGAATTGTAACGCATGTGAAGTGCTCCTTAATATTCTTTCGGTAGAAACTTCAACCTTTGTGACTTGTGACAATTTTGTTTGATCTTCCTATTCCATATGCAAAAAACAAATGAGCATGGTTTTAAGATTAATGGGATGAAGTGTCTGGCAAAACAATTAACTAAAGGCTGATTGTGACTATGACACTATATACTCATATAATATTCCATACCAAAATTAACTAAAAACTCTCAAGTCTGCGACCACTTGAAGCTGGAGTTCGTCAAACCTCGTCAATCTCACCGATCCTTTGCAATATATTTACTGCAGTCTTTCCCACTCTACCTCTTAGAATAAAATGATCTTTCTAAGCTGGTGATACCTTTATAGTTTATTTATTTACTGTGGCAGGACAAGCAAGAGTCATCACTTTAAAATCGCAACAGTAGCTATATGTTTTTGTAGAATATTTTCGTAAACAGAAAATTCAGGTTCATACTGACAGAACTCAGACGCTTTTCATCACTACAGGAAAATAATTAATTCTGCAGACAATTATAATTGACAAAAATACAATACACTTGTCGAGAAAAACTTTGCACTAACTTTCTATGGGGTCCACGTATGTAAAACAAATGAGGCCACTGTGCAGAGCTGCTCTCCTTTTTAGGGTTTTGTAAAGTTATTTTACAAAACCCTACTAAAATCACGTCCTGTCTATCCATCCGTCCGTCCATGTGTCACACTACTTTTCCTCGCAAACTACCTAAGCAAGAAATATTAAATTTGGTATGCTGGTGGAAAGTGGTGCTCTCTTTAGAGACCAACTATAAAAAAATTTTATAAGATATTTAAGGGGGGTCTCCTCATAGAGGAGAGTAGCCCCCGGAAAAAAACTTCATCAAATGTAGCCGACATGGGTTATTAGCAATTCCCTAGCTGCCCCACCGCTATATTGGGGCTACTCCGGTGGAGGCTCCGCCGACCCAAACTAACTCACCCGAAGACGGGCGTGAGCGTCACTCGATCAATTCTTCGAGCCTCTCAAGGGTCGTCCAAACGAGAAGACGACCGTCCGGAGCGAAATCACAAATATACGAGTTTTCGGGCCCGCCATCACTTAGCCGCGAAAATCACCCACAAAAGAAACTCTACCACGCAGAACGAGTTAAGGTGTTTCGCCATCACGCAATCCTGTAGTTTCAAACAACAGGGCAACCAAAATTACCCAGAACGCCACTAACTTCCACTGCACCCACGAACACTACCACTTCAATGAATTTTTCCGGATCTTCTTGCCTGTTCACCATTCCGGAAAAATTATATGTGTCGAATTGTAGCGAGGAAAGAAAAAAAATGTAGAATTATCTTCATTCGACTTTATACTTTACTTCATTAAAATAATTCGACCAATAAGAGATAAAATTATTATCACTTACATTTATTCCCTACTCTGGTTAAGGGTTCCTCTCTCCCGTCTTCGTGATTATCGCCACCGCACAGTTGTGTCATCCCAGGCTATGTTCGAATATCCAAGGTTCACCTCCAAATAAATGTTCCAGAATCCAGTGTGCGTCTCCAATTCCTCGTCAAAAAATGCTGTCATTGATCAATGTTCTATTATATCTCCGCTGGTTGCTCGAAAAAAAACCCCCAAAGATAAAGAGACAGCGCGCCAATTTTCCCGGGCTTAAATAACCTCCAAGTTGACGTTTTTTCCTCCCATCCACCGGGAAAATCATGGTTTAGAGTGCTTTTTTTTCGTTGGTCCGAGTAATTCCCGTCACCCATAGCAAGTTCTACTTGTTGGCGATATTAGTGGAAATTAAGTGTATAACGCGCTGAATGTATTTGACTGACAGTTTGAACTGAACTATCAAAAAAAAATTAATAAAGTGCAGCTCGGTATTGCGTAGGTTTTACATTTACGAAATCGCGAATGGTAGTTTTTGGGGTGAGCAACACTATGGAATCTGAATTTTCACTGGTAACAGGGTATCAAAGGAAAGGTCTTGATGCAAACTTTTCAAAACAGGTCTTAATTTGACACTTTTTGCTTCAAGGAGCGTACAGGGAGGGGAAATACGTGAACGATTTGTGTTCCCCTCACGATTGGACATCTGTGATCCGGAAAATCTGAGAAAAATCATAGAGGTAGGTGTTCATGAGTACAATAACAAAAACTACTTTTTTTTCTTTTTTTGTTTGTAGCGAGGTGAATGCCCATTTACGCACAGAGTGTGGGACTCCGATGTTTGCCAGAAGGTGACCGGACTACCCACTAAACACCTCCTCCGCCAACCTGAGAACCTAGCCTGGAACCCTTTGACACATTACTTCGGGCCAGGCCTCGTTTTGTTACGCCGTGAGGCGCTTTCAAGCTGGGAGATCGCTCTTGTAGTGGAAAGGGAGAGGGTAAGAGGAAGTACCATACGAGCGATCCCCCAGCCCCAGCACCCCCGGCTGCTGTGGGTCCCTTTTATTTTTTAGGACTGCCCGAACGTAATGTGCCACCTGGTTCCATTTCTCAACCGATCGAGCATCACCGCGACTATATTATCCGGGGTGAGCTCTTTAATCTCCCTGTAGAGGGTTCTTTGCAGCCTGTCCCATTTAATGCAGGCGAAAAATGTGTGGCAGGCATTGTCGTCCCCTCCTGGGTAATACCGACAATTGGGGGACCCTGACTTGTCAATCTTGTGCAGGTAAGACTGAAAATACCCATTCCCGCTCAAAAGCTGGGTCAGATAGAAGTCAGTCTCACCATGCTTTTGATTTAACCACGGTCTCACATCCAGGATGAGGCACGCAGTCCACCTTCCCTCCGTGCAATTCACCCAAGACAGCTGCCAATCATTGAGTGAGTGCTATCTCATTTCGTGGTATTACGCCTGCAATGACTTTCACCGCCAAATCAGAGACTGTTGGAGACGAAGATGCAGTTCTCAGTGCTCCTCTTCTCTGTTCAACAGTGTGTCTAGCGACCAGAGTTGCAACATCATCCGCACAGCTGACCAAGTGCGACTCATCTGGCATTTTGGGTCTCAGTAGCCCGTCGTAAGACACGTTCCACAGGTCCGGACCAAGGATAGATCCTTAGGCAATACCCGATGTAACTTCCATCTTTCGTTGGCACTGTGTTGTGTCGTAGAGCAGGCTTTGGTCCTTCAAGTAGTTCCTCAAAAGCCGCAATAGATATTCTGGAACTTGAAAAGGGGTTTCCAGCTTTTCCAGAATATCCAACCATCTACCGGTCAAGTGTCACCAACAAGACGATTTGTGTCTTGGTGCGACTATGTGCCTCTGCCTTTTGGACCGCGTTCACCGCCTCTGCAATCGCATCAATGGTAGAATGTCCTGCTCTAAAGCCATACTGCCGAGGAGATAGGCCCCCTGGCTCGAATTGCGTCAGTGAGTCTTCCCTTGATGAGTTTCTCTAGCACTTTCCTAGCCGTGTCTGGCACGCATAACGGACGGCATGCAGATGGTGACTCGGGATTCCCCTTCCCTTGCTGACCAGCACGAGCTTTACCACCTTCCATCGTACCGGGGAAACCCCGTTCCGGAGGCAAGCCTTGAATGTGCTGAGCAGATAGTCAGGTAAACAAAGTTAGATGTGCAACTACAAGTAGCATTGTTTTACCATCTCAGTACTTGGACTTTTATTTGGAAGAAAATTGATACACTTGAACTGGCGAAATTTGCAATTGGGAGCATGTAGTAATCAGCTATGGTGCATCTAATAGAAATTAGGCTTGCAGATTGAACCAATCTTGTATTGTAGGGCATGCAAACTTCCCAGTGTGCTGCAAATCAACCAAATTTTAAGTGCAACTTGCATTGTCGCAATTGTCCGCGTGGCTTAGTGGTTAAAGCACTAATCCCGTAAGCCAAAGGCCTCTGGTTCAAGTTTCGTTGGCGTCAACGAGATTTAGTTACAGTGGTTCTTCGGATGGAATATAAGCCCGTTCAGTTATGGTACGTGCTGGTTTAATAATCAGAACGTATCGCAGCTGGGTGGACGGACACACGGCCAAAGCATGATAATGATCATATCACCTTGTGGAGTGCCGATGCATTAGATTATGATAATGAGATACTCTAACTATCTCTAAGCGAATGCCCGAAAGGGGCTGTAGGGCTACGAAAAAGAAGAAGGAGAAGAATTGTCGCACCGTAAATTGCATTTGGAAGAAATTTTGCTTATCTGGACCCGCCAAATTTACAGTTAGGAGCAAATCATGGTATAAAGAATAACAAGGTATGCTCGCTCATGAAAAAAAGCTTTTTATGTGGCGTCACATGGATCGGAACTTTCAGATAGAATGCATTTGTTAATGAATTTTATATGGATTTCAGGACTTGTTTGAAATAAAATCAGAGATTTTTCATAAAAATCCATTTTCTTGCTTGATTTTTACCTTTGTAATTAATTTTATGCTCATACTAATATAAATAAATCTTCAAGTTCAAGGAATACATATATGATAAATGCAATTGCTCTGCTTCGGTATAGGTGCGCATTTTTTGTTAATAGTATGTTGAATATATCATTGACTTCTCTGATTAAGGTACGCTTTTAGCAAATATTTTAAATACATTGACTAGTTTTCTTCTCTGGAATATCAATACATTATCTTTAATCATCCATACATTTCAAGTTATTTATAAGCAACAAAGTAAGTAATGCGTACAAATTAAGAAAAATAAATTTTTTTCAATTCTTGAATTGTGAGACAAACGTTTCATTCAATTTGAAGTTTTTCAGCAAGCATAAGCGATTTTCAGGGGATCGTTAATTTTAAAATTTTATTCAATTCGAATTCAAGGACAATCAACAAGACACGTAACGTTCTCATTGACAAATCCTATGGAATTTTTATCAATTCAAATATTGCAAGAATTAGTTGCAGGCAATTTGATTTTATGCACGTAATTCGGTTTTACTACATATTATAAATATCACATTGCTATCATGGATATGTTTCCCTCACTTTTTTATATTTTCCTTTATATTTAATCTTGCGCATGTCTAAATTCAGTTTGAGTTGAAAATATGTTTTACATCCATGAAACACTCCGTTGGCTTTACTATTAAGATCAATATCGGTAGATTAAGTTATTAAATTCTGAATATAGTGATTTCCAATAAGTGGTGTTATTTTGAATAGATCTTGTGATTTAACACCTTGCGACTTCTTCCTTTAGGGCCACGTAAAAGAAAAGGTCTACGCCAATAGCCCAGCGGCGATTCAAGACCTCAAAGGTGGAATTCGTGAGGCTATCGAGGACATAGGGCAGGAAAATTTCATGAAAAGGATATGGTCTTGTAAGCGTGGTCGTGGTGATCATTTGCCTGATGTTATTTTTATTATCAACGACATACCTTCTTCTTTATAATGAAACAAACATATGATCATTTATGATAAAAAATAGCAATTATCTTTTAACATTAAAATAACACCTCTTATTTGATTATGGAAAATTTCATGAAAAGGATATGGTCCTGCATGCGTGGTCGTGGTGGTTATTTGCCTGATGTTATTTTTGACTATTAACGGCATACCTTCTTCTTCATAATAAAATAAACATCTGATCACTTATATTAAATAATGATATTCTTCTTTCAATATCAAAATAACACTTCTTATTGGATTTGGTTATGGAAAATTTCATGAAAAGGATGTGGTCCTGTAGGCGTGGTCGTGGTGGTTATTTGCTCGACGTTATTTTAGGTAAATTTCTCGAGAGAAATTTACCTATTGCGGAGAGCATCATATATATATATATATATATATATATATATATATATATATATATATATATATATATATATATATATATATATATATATATATATGGGATATAACGAAATTTTTGACCACGCTAGAGGTTGCAATTTTGCTTCGATTTTCACCAAATTTTCAGGAAAGGTGTATTAGGTAATTATCTCGGTCAAGTTCGTGAACCAGCTATATCGGCCGGGCAAAAACAAAATGGCGGCCATTTTAGACGAAAAATTGTGATTTCTGTTCTGACCAAAGTATAGCTCCGATTTGGATGAAATTTGGTACAAAGGTTTATTGATGTATGTGATGAATCTCACAATAAAAAATCCAAAGTCGGTACAGCAGAAACAAAATGGCGGCTGCTCAAAGGTCGAAAAACGCGCAAAATTTTGTTGTTGTAATAGTGGTCAAAGCTTTCAACAGATTTTCATGAAATCCGGCAGTTAGATAGTAATTATAAGTATCTAAAGAATTACGTTAAAAAACTGAAGGTCAGATGGCAAAAAACATAATGGCGGCCAGTTGAAGGTCAAAATTTCAAAGGCTTTTAAAAGTCGCGATTTTGATCCGACATATATGAAACTTGGTTTCAAGATAGAAATTACTTAGACCTACAGTCTTTGATATTTTGGTGATCATGCATTTGCAAATTTCAAAATGGCGGCCGTTTAAATATGCGTTTTTTTCATGTTTTTGTGGCCCTCTAGCGGTCACATTTTCCAACGGATTTTGATTAAACTTGAGATTATGAATCTCTGTACTATGTTCTTGTATTTCGCAGGAAATTATTAAAATTGAATGAAAAATAAAAAAGTCGAAAATTTAAGCCTAATATTTTTAGCTGCTTCTTTAAAAATTGAATTATTTTGCCCTGTCTAGAGTGAAACTTCTATTTGAACGAGATAGTACATTGATTGATGAGGTCCTAGCATACAAAGATTTAAAATAATCCAAAATCAAATGCATGCATTCAAAATGGCGGCCCCCAAAGGTGTGAAGGCAAGCGCAATTCGCTATTTTAGTGCCAACTGAAATAATGAAAATTTTTAAGGAATCGTTTTAAATGACTTTACTTGAAAGAACTTATAAACCAGATCATTTTTAAGATATTGTAAAATATTTTTAACAATACCCTAAAAAATTATAAAACCGCGACTTGTCTGTCTGTTCGTCCGTCCGCCCGTTTGTTCGTGCGTCATATCAAGTTTTCTCGCAAACCACATGAGCTAGAATGAGGAAATTTTCTACGTAGGTCAAAAGTGGTGCCTCTTGAAATTTGTAGTGCAAGAAAATATTTTAAGGTATTTAAGGGGGGTCTCCCCATACAGGCGGGTCTCCCCGTACAGGTGTTGGCATACAAGTTTTTTTATTTCTGTAGCCCTCTAGCAGCCAAGATTCTCAACAGATTCCGTTGAAACTTGAAATTATAAGTTATTAAGGCAAGTTAATTTTTTAATTTAACTATGCAAATCGAATGACAAATTAAAAAGTCGAAAATTTACAGCTTAATATTTTTAGCAGCCGATTTCAATAAAAATCGAAATGACGACCCTCATAGTTCAGAAAAAAATTGAAAATGTATATATTAATGGCAATGCAAGTGCTGATTAAACTTTTATGGAAATCTTTTGAAATTAACTATTCGAGCTATTTAAGCCGTTGTGTGGTTACCACTGTGAACTGTGTAAACAGCAAATGCGAGAAGGGCGAAACCGGTATTTATATGTTTACAACAATTTATGATCCGCCGGTTTTCAATATGTAATGCATACGCGTGCAACTCAATTTAATTAGCAAAATATTTGCACCCCGATAAAAGGTCTCTAAAAACGAACGGAGCCAGATTTTTTTTATGTGAATAAATACCCATGTGGTACTACGAAAATTGCAGAAAGAAGTTTAGTAGTAGGCAGGCCAAATTCTTTTTCGAAACTTTACGCTACATACGAGAAATTTACCTTTCCGGCTGGTGCTGCCAACGGCGATTTTTTCACTATTAACGGCATACCTTTTTCTTTAGAATCAAATAAACATCCGATCATTTATATTAAAAAATGACATTTTTCTTTTAATATTAAAATAACACCTCTTATTGGAAAAGAAATCAACATTTGTCGATCCAACCGATTCGATCCATGTGACGTCATAAAAGCTTTAAATGGCGATCCAGCTTTCGTGAGCGAGCATACCTTGTTATTCTTTATACCATGGGAGCAAATTATCAAACCTGCAATTACGATAATCAACCTTGGTGGTGCATCATACAGAATTTGAACGTGCATCAACTAGCATTGGTACATGATCTCAGCGTTTGAGTTAGCATTTGGTAAAAATTTCAGCTCGAAATAATCTCGCATAATTGGAGGTCCCTGGTTCGAGTTTCGTGGTGCCAACGAGATTCAGTTCTTCGTACGGACTTTAAGTCCGTTCAGTTATGCGTCGTGCAGGTTTAAAATCAAAACGTATTGCAGCTGGGTGGACGAACATATGGCCAAGATGTGGTACTGACCAAATCACCTTGTGGGGTGCGGATACATTCGATCATGATAATGAGATACTCTAACTATCTCTAAGCGAAGGCCAAAAAGGGGCTGTAGTGCTACAGAATAAAAAATTTTCGTAATTGTTGTTTATACTGCTTTAACAATTTTTCAATCATATTATTAAACATTATTTAAAAGAATTTCTTTCAACACAAATGTTAAACATAAGAATAAATCTTTTTTCACATACACCATTAAACGTAAGCTAGAATACATGAAAAATTGGGAAAATTAGTCCCATATTACTATTTTAGGCATCTTGAAATAATCCATCCCTATTCTTTAAAACGCGTTCTTACAGAAAACTTTGGCAATAATCTATACATCGTAAAACAACATACTTTGATTGCAATTCAGAACAAGTTGAGTAAGCAGGAGAGTGCTCCTACCAGAAGGTCTTCGTAAACAACCTAGGGTTAGAAATAAGTTTTCTAATAGCGTGAATCGATAATTTGAATTATTCGTCCAATACTTGGATATGAAATCGTTCAAATTTATGCAAAAGATGCACAGTTTCTTTCATAAGCACAGTGCTGCCGCCATTTTGACCTAGCTTAACTGATTTTTCTGAATGCTCGGCCGATTGAACATATTCAAGTTAATCACTATTCCTTAAATTTTCATGAAAATTTAAAGAAAATAAAAGTACCTAAGTCAATTTAAATATATATATATATATATAGGGCTTTCCAATAAGAGGTGTTAGTTTGAATAGATCTTGTAATTTAACACCTTGCGACTTCTCCCCTTGGAGTCACGTGAAAAAAAGGCCTACGCCAACAGCCCAGCGTAGATTCAAGACCTTAAAGATAAATTCGTGAGGCTATCGAGGACATAGAGCAACCACTTTGCGATTTGGTTATAGAAAATTTCATGAAGAGGATATGGTCCTGTAAGCGTGTCGTAGTAGTTATTTGCCTGATGTTAATTTTTAGTAGTAACGGCATATATTCTTCTTTATAGTAAAATAAACATCCGATCATTTATATTAAAAAACTGTATTATTCTTTTAATATCAAAATAACACCTCTTATTGGAAAACCCTATATCAGCCATAACCACGTGTTATTGTCGTTGTAATTCCATACAATTGAAATGGCTTTAACTCACTCGGTTATAATTGGATTTCAATTAGATTTTGTATACGTATATAACTTATATCAGTCCATATAACTGCAAAGTTTGATTTTATGGGCAAAAATGTAAAATCTACAAATCATACTATTAACAAAGTTGAGTGAATTTCGATTTCTAAGGTATTTGTTGCCCTTGTACTCATAAAGGCCCATGTTCGTGATAAGTTTCAGATTTTTCGGCTCAAAGGTGTCCAATCGCGAGGGGGGGGGACACAAATTTTTGGTACATTTTGCCTTTCCCTGGACCCCCTAGTTCATAAAATTATTTTTTTATTTCAGATTCTATAAGTTCTAATCAAGACCTTTCATTTGATACCCCACTCGACTACCTTTGATTAAAAAAATTTTTAAGGGCTAATTCGTTATTAGGGGGACCCCCCTTAAAAATTTGTTAAATTTTTGTTAAGACCTTAATTTTCGAGAGACCATTACTTCTGACCTTTTTACAAAGTTTGAGCATTCTAGCTTCTATAGTTTCTGAGGAAATCAGCTGTGACGCACGGACAGACGGACAGACGGACGGACGGACAGACGGACAGACAGGTCGCGAAACTAGTAGGTCTTTGTAAAAAAAATTTTTTAACAAAGACCTTAAAAATGGGTAACTATATATAAAATGCGTATTTCAGATCTTCAGCCCCATAATGATTAAGCATAGTATGGTATTATGTAGCGATACTCTCCATTACTCCATTAGCTACTTTTAAATTTGGCAAATTTTGTAATACAGGGAAGATGTATCTACTTATAATAAGTATTTGATTGTATAAATATCTCACTCATTAAGTATAACTATGAATACAGATAATTTTTTAATTTCAGCAAGGTAATTTTGCCTTGTCTAGAATTTCTGGAAGTTTGAGTATGCATTCGTTTCAGCTAGCCAAAAATTTACTTAATAACTAAAGCTATGGAATGAGTTAATTTATAACTCGGAACAAAAGTTACCCTTGAGCAAACCAGCGGATGTAAATATAATAAAGATCATGCACATTTTTCCACCTTCAACAGTTTCTATGGCGGGTATTTTAGACAACACAAAGAATGGGATACATCTCACTGCAAACGTTTAACTTCCGACACTTGGAAAGATTTCAACGCCTCTGTCGATGCATTAAGGTTTGCTGGGCTCAGTTGCGTGCTCCTAAGCAATCCTATCCTCCAAAGTGTTGAAAATTCTATAGATGCTTCCGGAAAGCTTCGATTGGCCCCACCAACTCTGGATGAAGTTTGCTACACCATCAAAGTCCAAAAGCCCCAGGCATCGATGAGATTTCAGTGGAACTCATTAAATATGGTGGCAGCAGTGCTCATAAAGCTATTCACAAAGCCATCCAGCACATTTGGCAACACGCATATATGCCACAAGAACGATGCTAATCAATTGTATTTCCTATCCACAAAAAGGTGACACGCTTCAGTGCAAAAAAATATAGAGGCTTATTACTACTTTCTACGGCAAAGAAAATATTTTCAAAGACCTCAAAAAATAAAGTCGGATCATCCGCTAACAGTAATATTTAGGAGTATTAAGGTGGTTTTAGAGAAGGTCAAGCATATTCCTGAAAAATGCTGGGAGTTCAACATAGTCATACTCCAAATTTTCATTCACTTACTTCATTGGTCGTAACGTACTGTACCAAATGATACTTTGCTTTGGCATCCCAGCTAAATTGGTCCGTATTACCAAAATGACTACGATGTCAACGACTTCCCCAGTCCGCATCAATAACCAACTCACCGATGCCTTTGACACAAACATCGGACTTAAGCTGGGAGATAGGCAGGCCCCATTGCTATTCGATTTGGCTCTAGAATACGTGATCAGAAAGCTTCTTGTTAATACATGAGGTACATTACTATGCAAGTCAAGCCAAGTAGTAGCATATGTGAACTGCATCAACATTTTGTCACGCTCATCAACAACTGCCAAAGAACTCTTCCTGAAACTCGATAGCAATGAAAAACTAATAGGGCTACAAATCAATGAGAATAAAAAAAAGTTCATGACGCAGTTCAGGAAAAAAAATCAAATACACAAAATATTACACAATACAGCATCAAAAATTTGCGCAAATTTGTATATTAAAGCGCATAAATAATGAGAACCGCTAATAAAAGGGACGTTATACGCCGAAAAATACAGCTTGCAAATAGAATATTTTATTCCGGTTTGACGATGTTGAAGACCAACTGCATATGCAGGAAAACTATGGGTGTGAGTTATGGACCCTAACCCAGGCATCCACAAATGTATTGAACGCGTTTAAGTGACGGGTCTTGAGGCAAATAATGGGAGCGAAACTAGACGGAGAACAATGGCGAATTCTATATAACTTTCAGTTGTATGAAATTTTTGACGAGCCGGAGGTCTCATCGGTGGTAAGGCTATGTAAGCTGCAATAAGTTGGCCCCGTGAATTGTATGGACGAAGCACGGGTACTCAAAAAGGCATTCGTTGGGAAAACTGAAGGGCAGAGACCAGTGGGAAACCGAGGAAACGCTGGTCTGACTGGGTCGACGAAGAAAATTAATAGCGGCTCGGATTTCAAAATTGAAGGAGCGAGACTGTTGGAGGCACTATTTGCAGAAAGCAAAGATCCAAGAAGGGCTTAGTGCTACGAACAAGAAGAAGAAGGTGAGTTACGACAGCAAATTCCTGCCTTAGGAGCGTTGAAAATGAAACGGTGGATAAATTTTGGCCTATCTTGCCGATTCCAACTTCACGGTTTTCGTGAAGAAATCTACAGCTTATGCTGTATGATATGGTATTCACTATGAAGTGAATACCATATCAAGAAAGATCTCACTGTTCAATCAATGACAAGATTAGAACTCAATAGAGCAAGCTATCGGAGCTATCCGAAATAAAGATCGATATCCGCACGAAGCAATAAAGGCTCACTGTAGAGCTAAAAATTATCGTATATATTTACATTGAGTTGATGTTAGAAGAGGGACATGATCATTTTAAAGTTTAGCAAAGTACTTATAGGAAAAAATTAATCTGAACATAATTCGCAGTTACAAAAACATATCGAGTTCGCTTGGTAGAAAAATTAAAAATAATCATCTCACCTCCAAACATAGTGGTCACCATCACCAGTGTGTATCTAATAAGAGTGGTGACCTGAAGAGAATTAGTGCACATGTCGAAACCACCTTCTTTTAACATTTTTCCTCTCTAATAATTTTTCAGGAAATTTTTTATCAAAAAGAAACTCAATGATGAAACTACAAACAAATAATTTACATCAGTAATTTCAATGGAGCAGTTGTGTTAGTGGAACTTATGACTGAAGTTACGAGTATCAAAGCACACAATTGGAACAATGCTTCCCAATTTTATTGGATGGATTCTACGGTTGTGCCATCATGAGTTTGCAGCCCAGCTACGAAGTGGATAGTTTATGTCGCCAATTGTGGGGGCAACATTCAACAAAATAACTCGAAAGAACGCTGGGATCATGCCAGCACTCATGACAATCCAGCTGATATTACGACAAAAATAGCGTATCCAAATAAGTTGATTTCAACGAAGTTATGATGGAATGGGCCAACATAGTTCAGTGTCCACATTATACGTATGCCTCCAGTGATACTGTTTAAAAACTATGTTGAAGAAGAAGAAAAGCTAGCATGATTAACTGTCACTACAGAAGAGTAATTAGCAATCCTAGCAATATACTCATCATCAACTACATAGGACTGTCGTAATATGCCAGCGAACACCAAACGTCCCAAAATGAAACGCCTGGGAGACTTGTCAGAATTGAAACTCAGAGAAGATACCAATACATACATCAAAATATCGCAGAAGTACCTGTTCAGAGAGGAAATCCTGCATATATCTAAAAATAATAAGGTTCAAACGATCAGCCGCGTTGAATCTTTATCCCCATGGATCAATAGCAAAGGAATCAGTGTGGACGGTCAAATTCACAATTCACTAATTGGAAAGACAGCTTTTGATAAGACAGGCTTATCAAAAAAAAAAATTCTACACGGTGGTAGTCAACAGGGTTTGGCTACGTTACTTTGTACTTATTGGACACACATTTGTAAAGAAAGTGTCGCGAGAGTGCATGACAAGCTTTAAAATGACAGCTATACCTAGAAATCCCAGGTTCTCAGGTTGACAGGGGAGGTGTGTAGTGGGTAGTCCAGCTGCCTTCTTGCGAGCATGGGAGTTTCTATGCGTAAATGGGCATTCACCTCCCTACCAGAAAAATAACAAGTTGAAGTAGCAGGGTGGTGCTCCTACCAGAAGGGTTTTGTAAAACAATTAGTAAATCAAACAATATATTCTGTATATCAAAACTTGACTAATATACAGATTCCATAAATTGAGCTCGAACAATTATTATGGTTATTATATTTTTGAATTCGCCGCCATTCTGTTTCAAGTTTTTTGACCCCGTCGCTTAATTAGTCATGATAACACATCAATATTACGAATCATTTCAAAATTTTTTATCAAAATTCCTACATATTTGTAGTGTCTAGATTCGTTGCAAACGTGTTTCTCCTTAGTATCACGTGTTAATGTTGTTGTATTTGTTAAATATTCAACCGACTTAGCTGTGTATTGTTCAATTATTGTGAAATTTTCAGAATACATGCAATTGCTTTCAAAAAACTTAAATTATAAAATTTAAGGGTCGCATTTTGATTTTATAGGCCAAAATGTAAAATTTATAATATGTACTTTTATTAACAAAGTTGATCGAATTTCGACTTGTAAGGTATTTGCTGCCATTGTACTCCCAAAGTCTTACCTCTGTGATTTTTTCAGATTTTTCGGGTCAAAGGTGTCGAGGGGGGACACCAAATTTTCTTACATTTCCCCTTACCCTGTTCTGAAAAGACCTCATCAAGACCTTTTATTTGATACCCATATTGCCTACATGCGATGCAATTTTTTTTCAAGGGCCACTCCCCTATATGGGGAAACCCTCCTTAAACACCTTATCAATTTCTTTTTGTAGTGAAACTTTGAAGAGGGGATCACTTTGCATCTACCTACTAAGTTTTATGTTTTTAGCTTATGTAGTTTGCTAGGAAAAGTTGTGTGACACACGGATGGACGGGCGGACAGACGGACAAACAGGACGCGATTTTAGGAATGTTTTGTAAAATGATTTTACAAAACCCTTAAAACCTAGCAATCAGCTTATAGGAAATAAACTAGCCTCTAGAGCGCAACTAGAAAGATCCATTTACAGACGGGTATTGATTACGCAGATCCTTTCGCTATAAACCACAAAGGCATACACCTCAATCCTTGTATTCATAGTAACTAAGGTGTGTCACTTAGAACTGGTGTCTGATTTTGCAACAAGCGCGTGTATGCTATGCTTTGCTATGAAGGGATTCATTGCAAGACGTGGAAAGTGCCGTATAATATTCAGTGAGTGTAGCTCAAGCTTTCTAGGAGCCAACAAACAACGACAGGCAGTTCTCAATGTATCGCTTCAAGCACGTTGTTCTAAAATTTTTCACTAAGGCATGCAGTTGAAATTCATCCCTCCTAGCAGTCCTCATTTCGGTAGACTCTGGTAAGCCGGTATAAAAACAATGACGGCTCATTTCTACAAAGCAATTTGGCATCGAATCTTGAATTTAGAAGAGATTTGTGTCCCCTCGCAATTGGAAACTTCTGATCTGAAAAAATCCCCGTTGGCAGCACCAGCCGGAAACGTAAATTTCTCGTATGTAGCGTAAGGTTTCGAAAAAGAATTCGGCTTGCCTACTACTGGACTTCTTACTGCAATTTTTGTAGCACTACATGGGTATTTATTAACAAAAAGAATCTGCCGCCGTTCGTATTTGGAGACGCTTCATAGAGGTGCAAATATTTTGCTAATTAAATTGAGTTGCACACGTATGGATCACATATTAAAAATCGGCAGTTAATAAATTGTTATAAACATATTTATACTGGTTTCGCCCTTCTCACATTTGCTGTTTACACATTTCACAGTGGTTACCACACAAAGGTGATAACTTTTTGGCTTAAATAGCTCAAATAGTTAATTTCAAAAGATTTCCATAAAATTTTAATCAGCACTTGCATTGCCATTAATATATACATTTTCGATTCTTGTCTGAACCATCAGGGGCCGTTATTTTGAATTTTTATTGAAAACGGCTGCTTAAAAATATTAAGCTGCAAATTTTCGAATTTTTTATTTGTCATCCGATTTGCATAATTAAATTAAATTAACTTGCCATAATAATTTAGTTTATCGGAATCTGTTGAGAAACTTGGCTATAGAAATAAAAAAAAATGTTTATGCCACCCCCTGTATGGGGAAACCCCCTTAAACACTTTAAAATATTTTCTTACACTGCAAATTTCAAGAGGCACCACTTTTGACCTACGTAGAAAATTTCCTCATTCTAGATCATGTGGTTTGCGAGAAAACTGGGGACGCACGAACAAACGGGCGGACGGACGGACAGACAGACAAGTCGCGATTTTATAATTTTTTAGGGTATTGTTAAAAATATTTTACAACATTAAAAAAATAGTCTGATTTATAAATACGTTCAAGATAAGTCATTTAAAACGTTTCCTTGAAAAAAATTCATTATTTCAATTGCTACTAAAATAGCGAATTACGCTTGCCTCCTGACCTTTGGGGGCCGCCATTTTGAATGCATGCATTTGATTTTGGACTATTTTAAATCTTTGTGGGCTAGGACCTCATCAATCAATGTGCCGAATCTCGTTCAAATCGGAGTTTCACTCTAGACAGGGCAAAATAATTCAATTTTTAGTGAAAATGGCAGCTAAAAATATTGGGTTTTAAATTTTCGACTGTTTGATTTTTCATTCAATTTTATTGATTTTCTGCATAATACAAGAAAATGGTACAGAGATCCATAATCTGAAGTTTCATCAAAATCCGCTAGAAAATGTGACCGCTAGAGCGCCATAAAAATCTGAAAAAAACGCATATTTAAACCGCCGCCATTTTGAAATTTGCACATGCATGATCACCAAAATATCAAAGTCTGTAGATCTAAGTTATGCCTATCTTGAAACCAAGTTTCATATATGTCGAATCAAATTGCGACTTTTAAAAGCCTTTGAAGTTTTGAGTTTCAACTGGCCGCCATTTTGTTTTTTGTGACTTGACGTCCAGTTTTATCACGTAATTCTTTAGATACTTATAATTTCTACTTCTTCTTCATGAAATTGAAAATCGATTGAAAGCTTTGACCACTATTACAACAACAAAATTTTGCACGTTTTTCGAAATTCGAGCATTTTGTTTCTGCCGTACCGACTTTGGATTTTTTACTATGAGATTCATCATACACATACATCAGTGAACCTTTGTACCAAATTTCATCCGATTTGGAGCTATACTTTGGTCAAAACAGAAATCACGATTTTTCGTCTAAAATGGCCGCCATTTCGTTTTTGCCAAGCCGATATAGCTGGTCCACAAACTTAACCGAGATATTTCCCCAATACACCTTTTCTGAAAATTTGGTGAAAATCGGAGCGAAACTGCAGCCTCTAGCGTGGTCACAAATTTCTTTATATCCCAATATATATATATATATATATATATATATATATATATATATATATATATATATATATATATATATATATATATATATATATAAATATAATACTCTCCGCAATACGTAAATTTCTCTCAAGAAATTTACCTAAAATCGGAAAAAATTTATGGAGGTAAGTGTTTATAAGTACAACAACAACAAATACGCCAGAAGTCGAAATTCGCTAAACTCTGTTAATAGTTTGATCTTCGAATTTTACGTTTTTCCCAATAAAATCGTATAGATAACCTTAGACTCAACGAAATTCGATATTAAAATCGTCCGCATACCATGTAAATCTAATCATATTCACGGAAGATATAGCTATTTGAAATTTTCCTGATTACAACAACAATAAAACAAAATTTTGGTACTTTTTGGACTCTCCATTGAATCAGAGACTGCAGCTTTGATTTGGTCTTCTTGACATTTTCAGATAAGCTCAATAACATTAATATTTTTGGGAATTTTTTTACTTTACAACAAAATAGCAACTGTTAAAAATGAAGAAACAATCGATTTTCTTTTAAACGTGTACATCTCTTTGACATGTTTTTTGACTTTATTCGTTGTTGATGACTGCATATCGTAAGTTGAATACAAAACCCTTCTCACACGTACGAAGGTCTGTCTACCCAACTTGTTGACATCAGTATAACGCTCTGTTTCAATTAAATGTTGTTTTTCGTCCTCGAGTCAATTTTACTTTCAAATATTTTATTTATGTTTTTGAATGTTTGCCTATGTATTTTACTTTTACTTGGTCGATAATGCAATCTCCTTCCACCAAAACTACTTTCTTGTCTTGACCGCTCTAGAACATTCCCACCGTTGCTATTCTGCGCTCAGATATAATGGATTGACTATTATTTTGAGCAGTAACACAAGACAAGCATACAAAGTAGTGAAAAGCCTGAAGCGTGGTAATCAGCCCAAAACCACGCTCTGTCGTGATGCAAGCGGTAATATAATCGCTGATGAAATCAAGATTAAGGAAAGGTGGGCAGCATATTTCAAGCACCTCTTTAATCCTCCGCACAGCTCCAGAATATCGGAGCCTACGGATGTGTGCGGAGAGCTTCCATTGGCCCTTCCAACTCTAGATGAAGTTTGTTACATCATCAAAGCCCAAAAGAACAATAAAGCGCCGGGCATTGATGAGATTCCAGTGGAGCTCATCAAATACGGTGGCAGTAGTGTTCATCAAGCTATTCACAAAGTCATCTAGTACATTTGGCAACAAGAACATATGCCAAAAGAGTGGAGCCAATCAATTATATTCCCTATCAACAAAAAAGGTAACAAGCTACAGTGCGAAAATTATAGAGGTATATCACTACTTTGTACGGCGTACAAAATATTTTCTAAAATCTTAGAAAATAAAATCGGATCATACGTCAACAGTATTACTCGGGAGTATCAAGGTGGTTTTAGGGCAGGTAGATCAACAACAGACCAATTTTTCACCGTCAAGCAGGTACTTGAAAAATTCAGGGAGTTCAACATAGACGTACACCAAATTTTGGTTGACTTCAAGCAAGCATACGACGGAATTGATCGCAACGTACTGTACCGAATAATGCTTGGTTTTGGCATCCCAGCCAAATTAGTCCGTCTTACCAAATTTACAATGACGTCGACGACCTCCCAAGTTCGTATCAATAACCAACTCACCGATGCCGTTGACACAAATATCGGACTAAAGCAGGCAGATGGGTTGGTCCCATTGCTATTCAATTTGGCTCTGGAGTCCGTCATACGGAAGCTACCTGTCGATACGCAAGGTACATTACTATACACGTCGAGCCAGGTAGCGGCCTATGCCGACGACATCAACATTTTGTCACGGTCATTAACAACTGCCAAAGAACTCTTCCTGAAACTCGACGGCGAAGCAAAACTGGTACGGCTACAAATCAACGAAAATAAAACAAAGCTCATGACGCAGTCGAGGAAAAATACCCCAAATACACAAAATATCACACTTGGCGAATACAGTATCGGAAATGCTAACGAATTCGTGTATTTAGGCGCCAAAATAACGAAAACAGACAATGAAAGACACGAAATACGCCGAAGAATACAGCTCGCAAATAAAATATTGTATTCAGTATTGATGATCTTGAAGACACAGAAAAACAAAGCTCCAAGTATACAAATCTGTTATAAGACCTGTGTTATGCTATGGGTGTGAAACATGGACCCTAACTCAAGCATCTACAAATATATTGAACGCCTTTGAGCGACAGAAAGAGGCGAATAATCGGACCGAAGCTAGACGAGGACCAATGGCAAATTCGATACAACTATGAGCTGTATGAAATTTTTGAGGAACCGGAGGGCTCAAGGATTGTAAGACTGCGGAAGCTGCAATGGACTGGACACATGAATCGTATGGACGAACAACGGATATCCAAGAAGGTATTCGTTGGGAGAACTGAAAGCCGGCGGTCAAGGGGAAACCGAGGAAACGCTGGTCTGACTCGGTCGACGAAGACAGTTCATCCGTGCTCGGATGTCGGAATTGGATGACGCGGTCAACAGACCGAGACAGTTGGAGGCGCTGTTTGCAGAAAACGAAGGCCCGAAAGGGGCTGTAGTGCTAAGAAGAAGAAGAAGAATATTTGTTGCAATCCTCATAAAAAATATGACCGGTGAATGGAATGGTTTCTGAGGATTTTTTTTTCCTATTTTAACTTTTGCTTTCCTGAACCAAAGACAACGAACGTCTTCTATCCTTCTGACAGAGTTTTCATACGTTCACTTGTTTTTTTCATCCATCCCAGTCTTGTTGAATCTTTTACAAAGTGCATTGGCTCTCAAGTATGCCCCAATTTTTTTATAACCTACTCCAGCCTTTTTTGTCAAATCTCAGTTTTCGCAATCATGTGATCCACATTTACTAGAAACAAATAGTGCGATAGTTGTTGCTTCAGTCATTAGGTTACAACTTGGAATCTAAGTACGTCGAACCTTAAAAGGTGTGTTGTTTTATGGTCCAAACGGTTTAGGGTTAAATTTGAACTAACTTCGTCTAAAATGGCTTGAAAGCTACTAATCATTCCAGCAATGTCAAATAGTAGCGAGTTTTGTAGCTTCCTTCGCTTCTCGGTTTCCTGTTTTCCTTAAGGAGTCCTTTCAATCTCTCTCCTCATCAATATTTATTAAACTTCTCTCTAAATTAAGATCGTCCTTTCTACACCCTGCTGGAGGTTGTAAGGCGATTTGTAGCAGTTAGCATATTGAAACGATTTGAATTTCAAATAAAATACTAAGATTTACATTGATCAATAATTTACTAAGATCTGATTATAATTGAATCTTCGTGCATACTTAACATATTGCGTTTAAATTGTGGTTTAACTACCTTACATAGAAGCATCTGGAATGTACTAAGCTCAGCACTCAATCAAGTCCTTCCAATACGGATCAGATGAGAAGGATTATTTACATTCATAGGTAGATTTTATTGTCCGTGAAGCGAAAATCCTGCAAAGCAATGCTATCTTTTAATTTCCTGCAAGTATTTTATGACATCCTGTTTTCTATTGTTAATCGCACCAGCATGATATAATTTAAAAGGAATCAATTACTTATTGGAAAATGTTTTCCACTATTTACAGAAATGAAATAACATACACCTCGGGAATGAATTTCTAAATTGCATCATGAACCAAATGGCCTACAACTCCCCTGCATTGGAGAGCATGCTTTATAGATAAGAAAGATGCAAAATTTGTGTAGACTTTCTCTTCTCCCGAGTGATGCTGTGAAGGTTGCGCATGGCCCTGTTCTACCCACTCCCCAATCGCCCAACTTGCAAAGGATTCCTCTGGACCAATTCTGCTCCACCGTTCAGATGTGAAAAGGCGTTCGTGCTGGCGGTGCTTTTCTCGGTCCGTGCTCCGTTGAAACTTTAAAGATGTAAATTGGTACTACCCCGAGGCGTGCAACTGAAGGAACAGGTGAATTAGTGCTTGGTTCGGTGATTTCGGAATTCAGATAATCATCCTTAGAGGAATATAGTGAAGGTGATTTTGAGTGACGAGTAGTTGATTTCGCTGTCGAAGGGAAAGTGCTTGTTGCAAGTGGTCTTGTTGCAATAATCGATTTGTAAGTGCGGTTCGTAGTTGAATTTGTCGGGTTGCTAAATTAGTTATTTGTCGGTCAAATTGAAAACATCCCCTTCGCTTCGGCGAGCCAAACTAAGATAGTCCAAAGCATCGCTTAGGTGTTTGTGATAGATTTCGTTGACGGAATCAAAAGAATTATCAGCGGAGAAGGGAAGACGGTAGTGTTGATTGTCGGCTATTCATCCGTTTTCTGTGTTCCGCTCCAGTTGCCCCATTGAATGGAATAAGCCGCTTAGCAGATCCACCCTATTGAGTTCGGTCTACATTTTTAGGTCAGTTCGCAGTCCAGCACGTTTGTGGGTTGGCTTTGAGTAAGTGTTGAATTTGTTTATTTTCTTGCCCCTGTGTCTTTTCCTTCTATGCATGCACGCTTACGAATTACAGTTATGATGGTCTTCCGATTCCTATTATTAAAACAGATGGGCGACAATGCTGGAGATGAAGAGCAACCGCCGGATATGAAGTTGGTGGTGGCACTAGTTCATGTCGACACAGACGTGAAAGGATGCCCTAGAAAAGGGAAGGAATGTAATTAAAAGGACACAAGTTCATTCTGCACTCAGATATTGCCTTAAGCTCTCATGTCTGCCCGTGAAAGATTTTCAGACTTTATGCTAACAATTTCTTCAGACTCACTAGCTGAAAGGGTTCTTGTTTGTGGAGATAGTTCCCAATGATTTTTATGTTCAAAGAAAACTCATTACTAGTAAGTAGCGTTTGGTACGTCAACATACTAAAGTCTTTATGGTTTAGTGGGGATGGCATTTTTTTATAAATGTCCCCTCACGAGACCTTTTACGTTCTGCGAACATCATCCACAAACGATGATGCTTTTATTTTCTTTGCAATCTTTATTGTTAGTACAATAGCTCAATCGATCTCCCCCCGAAGAATATGTTTGCTTAATGGCCCATCTCGATATAGATCAGCATCAACAACACATTTTATTCGGATGATTTACTTTCTTTTCATTTCATATTTGGCTTGTTCGGGCGTATACCTTTCATTCTCATAAAAGCATTTCCAAACATTTGTATCGAATGGAAAAATAAGAAGTTTTGGGAATAGTACCTACACGTGTAAACAAAGTGTTGTAACTTTAAATGTATAATGCAGTAAATTTAAACGATTCTGATATTTCCTCCATGATGCTATATAGCGTTTGCGTTGAATATGAAATCTGCAAAATCTCGCAATGAGAAAGACTGAAGTCTAAACAATGCTCGGATATTATAAATGCATTAATTTGACAATGGACAGGAATATTACAAAAATAGCTGCGTTGGATTTACTAATTCTATTGACTCGTAGCAAGAACGCAAGTTTTGCACATCAATATCATTAGATGCAACAAATTTATCATAAAGGCTACGGCTGACAATGGGAACTCAGAAAAAATCGGTGCTCATCACTTCAAGGATTTGTCAAGATAACTCTTCTTGGGATGTGGGGGGTGTGGAGTTAGCGCAATATAGCACGTTAACTCCGTCAATTTTAGGAGCACTTTAATGCCCACCTACCTTCTTAAGACAGTTTCAGTTATTATGTAATTTAAAAGAAAAAAATTTACAATATTATTTGGCGGATAATTGGGAACCTGCGTTCATCCCTGCTTTGTAATGTTCGAAGAAATACGAGGGGACTATTAGTATGGTTGTCGAATGTGTTAACGAGTTTCAGTAGGGGAAGTACGACAGGGTGTTTTGTTTTTTAATAATATTTATTTATTTAATGGTATTTTAATCACTCTCGATCATTTTTACTCATCTTAGGTTCATTGACTATCAGTAGCACAGTCTTCACAGTCACGTGATACAGTCACGGAGACGTTACTAAAACCCGCCAATTTTTTAATAAGGTGACTATTTCATTTTGTCCATACATGTCACTTCGTCCGTACTTCCCCTACCTTGTCAGCTTCGTAGCTTTCATCAATCTCAATTCTGAGGTCCTTGTAGATGCCAGTAGTTTTAATATACCATGGAATCCCTAAGATATTTTTAATGATCCTAATTTGAAAGGACTGGACTGCTTTTCTGTTAGCCATTGTCATCTGGTAGAAAACAGAACAACCGTACAGTTGGGTCGGTTATACGAGTATAATCTGATTGTGAATAAGCGGTCAATTTTTAAAGCCAAGTCTTCTGGATTTAATGACAGAGTGCAAAGAGCAGAGGAGTCATATTCAGAGTCTTCGTTTATTTTGTATGTCTTGTTTTCATGTGACTTTATGTCAATCATAAGTCCTATGTATTTAGGTAATTATGTCCAGTCTTTTGTATCGTTATCAATAAAAAATCCCTGTAGCATTGGTAATTTTTTCCTACTGATCAACATTGCCTGTATTTTCTGGGGATTAATCTTAATTTTCCATTTACGAAAGTATTCCAATAAAATATTTATGGACTGTTGCAACTTTTAAGTGACGATTTATGATTGTCGTGCTGTTTTAAATATGCAGGTATCATCAGAGGATAGCGATAGTTTTACTCTTGGCGAAAGAGTGAGAAAGTTTTCAGTGATTGTTTGTATAGGACCGATGAGATCGGTGAACCCTAAGAAAATCCGGCTTCAATTGGCCCCAGGCTTGAGAGTTGTCTATCCATTCTTCCAAAAAGAAACCAATAGTTTGAGTAAGCTACAGTGGCATATTGAATTGATGCGTTTTGAAGATCAATCCTGCATGCGTCAGCTATGTCAAACATAACTAAGCCTATTGAGTCCATGTGATTCAAGCGTGTTCTGATGTGGTGGATCACTCTGATAAACTAGAGTACAGTAGAGTGCTTAACTTTGAAGCCATATTGTTCTTCTGGTATAATGTTCTTATCGGATAAAAAACCATAGAGTCGATGAAGAATAACCCTTTCCAAAATTTTCGGTGACATTGACGAACGGAGACTGACGGGTCTTCAGCTTTGTGAAAATTGTGGGTTTTTTTAGGTGTCGCAAAAACTATAATAAACGTTAATCTTCTTGATTCGGGATACTTCCAAAAATAGAACATTGCATTAATATTATCTGTAAGTCGATGTAAAATATTGTCCAGTAGCCAAGAGATCATTGTGTTCGTAATACTGTCGTTTTCAGATGCTTTAGGTTTATTGAGCATCTGAGTATTGCTCTTGATTTCGTCTAAGTCCGTTTGTTCAATCCTGTCTTCATGTTGAATGTTATTTCTCAGGAGTCTATTGACAGAAAAATTATATTCTCAGTTTCAAAGTCCTCTTCGTTCGGGAAATTAAGTCGAAATTGCATATCCAGAGAACCTGCAAGTGCTTTAGCCTTATCCGCATCGTGAAATTGCATCCTATGTGGACCATGTATAGGCGGTACTACAATTATGCTATTTACTCGAAAGTATTTGGACATTCTCTAGAAATTATTATTTTCAGGCTCGAGACTCTGCATGAAGCTCTTCCATTACTCACTTCAGAATACCCTTCTTTCATCACGGGTTTCATTGGACATCCAAGTAGCGTTTGAGTGTAGTGTAGGGTTAGCCGTGTAACCAGCTCTCTTTTGAACTTGATTCCTTCTCCTGATTAGTTGTTTGATATTCTGAGAGAGTTCATAGGGGTTCGTTCCTCTTCTGGGAGCGATGATCGTACGGTTATCTTTTACCTGTTAGGTTTTCTGAATTGCATTCTCAATTATGTCTCTGTCGTCAGCAATTTTAAGTGATTGAACATTAGTTTTATTAGCAATTGCGACTTTAAATACTTTCCAGTTTGCAGTTTTCTTCTCCTTTATAAGGACATAAATAAATATGTTTTCTATGAAGAAGGAGATAGTTCATAAAGGACACTTAACCGAACATTTTGTGTGAAACCTGATGTCCAGCGCAAAGCCATTTCTGAATCCGCTCAATCCATAATATATTGGTGCATTGGGAATATGCAGGCTGAAGTAGTCAGCTGTGACGAATGTATTGAGCTGGGTCCACGTTTTATCTATTTATACACCTACTTTATGGCGGTGTATGACATTAAGATCTCCTGGGATAAATATAGGGCTTTTAAATGCAGCAAGTGCGCTGAGATCATTTGGGATATTTCCTGGAGGATTATGTACAGAAACCACAATGTACTTCAAAATATTAGTTTGCACCTTGATTGTTGTGGCCTCTAGTATTTGAAGAGATGGAGTGTTAATAAAAAAGTGCATGACGTTTCATCTCACGAGAACAGGCGTCCCGTCTCTTTTACCCGTTATTCTGTCGCTTATGTTCATAATGTACTTTTTTCCCATAGCACTGTCGCTCCTTTTGGGCGTTCGCTTATAGATACGTAAAATATTTTAGTAGGTTTATTGAATGTGTTGGGTCTTGAAAAGGTGATATTGTTAGTATCATGTTTTGGCTATATTTCCGTCCACGCAGCTATGATACGTTCTGATTTTAAACCAGCATATATCATAACTGAACGAGTTTATAGTCTGTCTGAAGAAACGCTCGAAACAAATCTCGTTATCACCAACGGCATTCAAGCCAGGGACCTTTGGCTTACGCAGCAAGCACTCTAACCACTACAAACAATGTAATTAGCAATGCGGAATCATCTTCTAGGCTTCAAACCAGGTTCTTAGGTCAGTATGATGTCGAACTTATGATCAAATATAAATTGTTTTAGTTGACCGAAATTCTAGAGCAAAGAATTCACATTAGACATCAGAATTGAGACGTGGTTGAAGAAACTTGTTAGTGTTTAGTGTACATGATATTTTGAGATGCAGCCTATATAATTTTAATCATTTTCGCCATAATCTCTTGAATCGTGTCTTCAAATTTTGTTTGTATTTTGGCGAGCATTTGCCTCATGTCTGGTAGTCGGTTTTGTGTGCGTGGAAATATCTTTAAAGGAGTTGTTGGTTTTTGTGTTGGTATTGCAGGTTGGGCTGCAGAAACCGACGTGAACGATTTTCTAGCGGATTTCTAGAACAACCCCGGTAGCTTGCCGGATATTTGACACCACAATTAATACATTTTGACTTCTCCTCAATTTTCTTTGGACGGCCCAAGAAACAGTGAGGTGAATCTAAGTTAACGCATCAAGGCTGTGCATGACAATTTCTTGAAGATTGGCCAAATTATTGGCAATTATGGCACATACCCAGACTTATAGGTGGATACTGTGCCCCCACATTCACATAAAGTGGCAAACAGATTTAGTATGATAAATCTTAGCTTCTGATTTAGGGAGAACCACCTTGACTACCTTAGAAAGACCTTCTCTGATTTTAATGTAGAAAATTTCAATTGGGTTGAAGCCTTGAGACTGTAAGCTTCTTTGATTTTTTCAACTGATAGTGTTTTGTTGAGTGACACCAAGTGATTTTGCAAGTTGGATCTTGGTCGAGCAATATCTCCAATTCGTGATCTTCAAACGTTTTTGGCTGTCCGGGCCGGTCATCGTCCTCCAAGTCAAAATTGCCACTTTTAAACCGTGCAAACCATTTCTGGCACTTATCTCAGCTAGAGCATGCACACCATGCACTTCCACCAAAATACGATGACTTTCGGCACCCTTTTTCTCCATTGAAGAAGTACTCCCCACAAAAACACTTTATTCGCCACAAAATTCGAAATTTCCTGAGTAAAAACAATGTTTATTGGCACATACTGATTCTGAAACAATATGACAGTAGCTTTCCAACACATGTTTGAAAAGGTGAATCACTGCAATAAAAATCAAGTTACGCCAATTAACCGGTACTCGTATTATATATATATATATATATATATATATATATATATATATATATATATATATATCTGTATGTATATATATATATATATATATATATATATATATATATATATATATATATATATATATATATATATTTATATATATATGTAAGTATATATATATATATATATATATATATATATTTATATATATATATATATATATATATATATATATATATATATATATATATATATATATATAAATATATATATATATACCAAGTTCAGAGAAGCCTTGGTTTTTAGATGCGAAGAACTGTTCCATCTCCTTTTTAACAGCTTGGTCGCAATTGACAGTTTCACAGTTCCACCACACAGTAAGCATAATCTTCTTTTGGTGAATATCGGGTTTGGATGTCGATTGTGGGGCTCATTTTACATGATACATGATTTTTTTCGAACTACGTTATCATAAAAAATCATTTTTCATAACCCGTGATGATTTTTTTGGGAATAGGTGTTTTGGTTAAGATTCAGCAAAGAGTCACATATGTTAATGTGTTTGGTGAGATGGATTTCCTTTAATTCGTGAGGAACCCAAACCTACTGTTTGTAAACATTGTACAGGTAAACAGTTGAATTCGATATGTCGAGCTTCTCTGCTATGTATCGAAATGTCATACAGCGTTTAGTTTCGATTAGCGCCTTTATTTTATCCTCATAAGTAGCAAGTAGCAAGCAAACCAACGCTGACACTGACGTTCAATAAGACCATACAATTCATAGATTTTTTCTGAGCTTGCACCACATTTCTGCCTTCTCGGAAGTAAAACAGCATAATATGCCGATAATGCTCTATTTGATAGTCAATATTCAATGTTATATATATTATATATACGAGTATATATATATATATATATATATATATATACATATATACATATATATATATATACACATATATATATATATATATATATACAATATCCTCAGAGAGTGTCGACCTAGATTCATGCTGAATAAATTATGAATTTTTTAATAAATTACGGGCGAGACTTTCCAAGTGCTGGAAACAATTTTGAAAAGCATGCGCTTGAAAATTGTTTTCAAATGAACAGCGAATTCTATTGCAATTTTGAGGCTAGAATCAGCTTTGGTTCGTAAAAGAGCATAAACCATGAACTGCTGCCCTCAATCTTCTGTAAAGCTTTTGCTGCAGAATTGTTTGAACTGTTCTCCAATATGCTTAAATTTGTTATCGATCTTCTGTTGAAAGTAAATTACTGCTAATCGAGCTCATTATGATCAATTTATTTTGCTTATATTCTTGTTTCAAAGCCATTAACACGAGAAGCACTCCAGCTGCATTAATTTAGTGTAGGCAAATGAATTCATTTGAACAGCTCATACGAGTATACGAGTGTATCAGATTTGATTATATGTACGAGTATGTGGTTCACACTTGATAATCACGTAAATTTTCTTAGAAAGATTCTTGAAGTGTATCCTTAGTTTTAACAATATGCATCAGCAAATATTACAATTTAAGCGATAATTATCGTTTCATACATGATTTTTTCGCCAAAATGCAAATTTATGCTATGGTCGAAGAACTCATACAGTATATACATTCACATGTCTTTTAGCACGATGTATTTTGAAATGCTCAAAATTATATGACGATTCGAGAAATGTCAGTTAATTTATTTTAAAAAAGTCGCATAGTAAAGAAGGAAGCATATTGTTCAAATTAGGAGAAAATAGTCTTGAATTTGGAGGGAGAAGCTAGAATGGGACGGCTGGAGATTAGAAAGAGATAGAAAATTGAAGGCTTGGGAAATAGAGCAAAAAATAGAATTCAGAAAGCGATAGAAGGGGGCTAAAAATAGAAGATAAAATTAGTTCCAGATTATTGAAAGCTTGTAGACATGAGTTAACTTCAGTTTTTGTTCTAAATTTTTAATAATTAGTGCTGATTTGCTTTTGACAACAGATTGGTTTGCTAGATGAGTTAAAATAATTCTATTTGGACGGACAGGATGTCGGCGGATAGTGGCATTGTTGCCGGACTAGACATAAATAAGGAAGAAAAGGTTAATGCTATCACCTTGAAGCCTGTTCAGGTTTTTTTACACGTCTTCAAAAAGAAAACTAACGTAAAGCTGGCCAAACAGCAAAGCAAAAATGAAATACTTGCTGCAAAAAAATGCAAAACTACAGATTATTGCTAAGCGAGTCCAGATGGTAGAGTGGTTCATAAGTTTAAAACTCATTGGTAGCAACAAGTTTGTGCTTGTGAAACTTCTGTTGGACTATCAGTCTACCCAGCAGTAATGGGCACTGAAGAAAAAATCAGGTAATAATCACTTGGTTGAGCGTGACCATATCATGAAATGAGATCTCAAAATACTCGTAAATCTCAACTCCAAGGTTCGAAATGGACTAGTGCATTAATCATTTTTTATTAAATGTTATTTGTATTATGTTCACAATTGCTGCGAGGTTGTAGATTTCTGTTGCTGTTCTGTTTTACTAGGAATGTTGCCTCGTTGGTCAGGGGCCGCCTGTCCAGCGTGTCGTGGTTGGGATGCCTTCATCTTCCCGGACTATTGTTGAAGCTCCTTTTGACGCCGATACTCCTGCCGTAGTTCGCAGACCAGGCACCGGAACTTGTCACGCTCCGCTGCAGTTGTTGCTTCCCAGGTACGTTGTTGTAACTGCAACTGCCAGCCACCACACAATGCCAGTGGTTTGCCCTCTACCACCTTGGTTTCGAGCGGCTTCTTCTGCCAGGCCCGGTATTTAGCAATGCTGATTAGCTTGGGGTCAGCTCGGGGGTCCGCTGCAATGGCATCTGCCAAACTTGGTCCTGGCCACATCTAAGGGTTCTAGGCAAATAGCCAATCAGAGCACCTAGATATGCGGTAACCAGAAAGAAACGGGTCTAGGCACTTAAGCCAACTAGACAAAACCAGGGGCAAGGCCAACTAGTTTTCTACCAATCTGTTACGTAAAGCCGATTAGCAAATACGTTCGAAGAAATCTGTCTAGGCGTAAGGGCAATTAGTCAAAACTGGGCGCAAGGCCAACTGGTTTTCAACCAGTCTGTTAGGTAAAGCCAAACAGCAGAAAGGTTCAAAGAAATCTGTCTAGGCGCAAGGCCAACTAGACAAAACCAGGTGCAAGGCCAACTGGTTTTCACAAAAAATAAGTGGGTGAAGCCAAGCACTTGAAGCAACGAATGATAGTTGCTTGAATTTTCCTAGCCTGCTTCGCTATTTATAAACATTATTTTTGCAAAATCGTCTTTCCCTAAAGCGTGGGAAAGAATTAATTTGAACCACTTTGCCGTTGCCAGCGACATCTATTCTTAATGCGCATCAACCTAATTTTAATCCTGTTAGATGTTTTGGATATTTACGATCAAAGTTTTGAGATAAGGTTTGTTGTATTGGAAGAGGGGTACGAGGATGTTGTTTCCACTGTTATATTTGCTATAAAAATTTGTACAAGGTTTTGGTTTCCACTGTTACATTTTCTATGAAACGAGGTTGTTGTTTCCACTGTTAATTTTTCTATGAAAACTTGTACGTGGATGTTGTTTCCACTGTTCTATTTTCTTTTATATTCAAACAGTTCTGTTGTGGTTGGTCAATAATGTTTTTAATCGTTAAGGAAATTTCTATCGTAACAAAGAGACGTTTTTTTCACTTCTGCCCCTAAAACCAACCGTGAATTACCCAATAATAGCTAAAAAATCTACAAGTAAACCAAAATCATGCATGTCCACAACCACCAATTGACAAAATTGATCAAAAAACTGTACCAGTCTATTAAAGGAACCCATAAAATGGTCACAATTACCAAATATAATGAGAACACAACACTTTTTTTTACATATCCACCAAAAAAGTCCACCTTGGTAAAAGATAATTCCAACAAAACCATCGCATTACAGAGGACTTAAAAAAGCATTAACAGAACACAAGATGGAGTATCCCCCAACATTTTTGCTGAAGAAATAAATGCAGACCTAATGTTCCAGGGCTTCAATTCAATGGAGGTGTACTATATCCAGATGAGGGATGTTCTTTCCAAAGTAGTTAAGGTTCTCCTTCCTAAATTAGAAATTGATATTTACAATGTTAAAATGATTTGCTACCATATGTGATTATGTGCCATAAATGGCCACAATTTGGTCCCTCCACTAGTAACTGTTTGTAGTTGAACTTTGAAGAGAGCACCACTTTACACCTACATACAAAATTTGATGTTTCTAGCTAAAGTAGTTTCCGAGAAAAAGTGCTGTGACACACGGACGGGCAGACGGATGGACAGATGGACAGACAGACAGACAGACAGGACGCGATTTTAGTAGGGTTTTTTAAAAATTAATTTACAAAACCCTAAAAAGAGAGCTGGCCTGCGGATATCAAATAAATACAACAGCCTCTTAAAAAATGATATTCAACTTAATGACAGGATAGAACCAACAAGCTTCTTCTTCTTCTTACCACTACAGCCCCTTTCAGACCTTCGCTTCCTGCAAACAGCACCTCCAACTGTCGCGGTCCCTTGACCACGTCTTTCAATTTCGAAGTCCAAGCAGCGATGAATTGTCTTCGTCTACCGAGTCAGACCAGCGTTTCCTCGGTTTCCCCACTGGCCTCCGGCCTTCAGTTCTCCCACCGAGTACCTTCTTGGGTATCCATTGTTCGTTCATACGATTCATGTGTCCAGCCCATTGCAGCTTCTGCAGTCTTACAATCGTTGAGACCTCCGGTTCGTCAAAAAATTTCACACAGCTCATGGTTGTATCGAATCCACCATTGGTCCCCGTCAAGCTTCACTTTGATTATTTGCCTCAGGACCTGTTGCTTAAAGGCGTTCAATATGTTTGCGGATGCTTGGGTTAGGGTCCATGTGTCACACCCATAGCATAAGATAGGTCTTATCACTGACTTGCATACTTGGAGCTTTGTTCACTTGTATATGCAGCTGGTCTTCAAGATCGTCAATGCTGAATAGAATATTATATTTGCGAGTTGTATTCTTCGGCGTATATCGTCTCGTTAAGTGCCCGTTTCCGTTATTTTGGCGCCTAAATACACAAATCGCTAACATTATCGATACTTTAGCAGCGGCTATTATTGTTTTTCCGAAATCTCAAAAAATCCTAAATTTCCACAAAACTGAAGACCTATAGATCCCCTCTCGTTACTGTCAAAAATTACAGAAAGGGTGATTTTACATCGACTCAATGAGATTGTATGTAACAAAGACATGGTTTTGGAAGAACAATTTAGCTTCAGAGCTATGCACTCTAGTACATCTCAACTAGATAGACTGAGCCAACATATCAAAACACGGTTAAACAACAGGAACTCAACAGGCTCAGTTACATTTAACATTGCTAAGGCCTTTGATAATTTCAATATGTCATTTTAGCTCACTCAATTTGGTCGCTCCTTGATCGGTAGAACATTTCCTGTCAGGCACCAAGCCAGAGACCAATCGAAGCTGAATTCTCTCAAACCTCACTCATATCACCAGTCCTATACAATATGTTTACTGGAAACGTCCCCACCTTGCCGCCAAAAGTAAAGTTATCACTCTACCCTGATGATACCTTTACATTTGTTAAAGTATGACAAGCAAGAATTATCACTACAAAGTTGGATCGTTCAATAAATTTTCTATGAATTTAGTTTGTTAAAAACCAGATGCTTTTTATTATTAGAAAAAAAGGACAAACTCCATAGGTGCTCATTACTGATAACAAATCAGTAGACTGAACAGCAACTGCTAAATACCTGAATGCCTCCGACAGCACATTTAAAATAAAATAAGCCACTGCATTGGATTTCTCTCCTGTGTATATCCTTTCATAAAATTCAAAAGGCGTGCTATAAAAATTGGATACTCATTTACGAGCAGATTATACAATCGACGCTATTCTACGATAGTTCTGCTTTCTACTACCTAAATGATTAGAAAGGTCTTGGTAATTTAATGGTATGTTAGAAACACAGGCATCTACAAGGACCTGAGAATCTGACTGGTGAAGAATCCTCACAATACATGACACTTACGCTTTTTCACATAGTTAACAACCACACCAATAGTTCCATGGCGTTCCTCTAAACTTCACAAAACAAGGATGACCTCAGGCAAATAATAATATAAACCTTTACTTTTCAAGGCTCTTATAAGAAATGAAGAGTCCTAGGTATGTAAGTCAGTACTAAAATACTCACAGATATGAGGAAGTCAAGATGCTAAATCGAACCACCTCCATTCCTCCTCTCCCACATTCCAAGGAAGAAATTGTATTGTAGTGATCTTCAGGGAAATGTAAAGGATTGCAGCAATTGTCTGCTGCCTTGGCGAGTGAAGATGTTAGTGCTCGCCGAAATTCACCTTGTCTAAGGATGCGTGAATGCGCTGGCAGGTTAGCCTTTTGGTGTCTTGGGGCAGATTCTTTTCCCTAGTACAGGGCCCGCTACAAAATAATTTCGTAACTACGAATTAAACGATCAAATGATTCAGTTCGACGGTGTGGAGGCCGAGGTAATCTACTTAATGGATGAAATGCAATGAGCCTGGTGAACGCAAGCGAGACTCGAAAGAATCTCGTCTTTACTATTTGTTACTTACGACTCCTGAATAAGAGTGAGGCATCCTGTTGGAAGCAGTGCCCTTCCAATCCAGATCAAGATCCATCGTAGACGTGGGCAAATATTTTAGATTTAAACATGTTGGGTAAACAGACCTACGCTCATGTCAGAAGGGTTTTGTATTCAATTTACAAAATGCAGTCATCAGATTGAATCAAATCAAGATACATGTCAAAGACGATTTTATTGGAGAAAATATGAAATACGAAGATCATACTATTATTAACAAAGTTGAACGAATTTCGACTTCTGAGGTTTTTGTTATTGTTATACTCATAAATATCTCCCTTGATAACTATTTCAGATGTCCATTCGCGAGGGAGGAAACACATTTTTCATGTATTTCCCCCCCCCCCCCCACGGAAGCAAAAACTGACAGTTTAAGAACTGTTTTTAAATGCTCCCATGAAAACGTTCATCTACTCATATCGGCTACGTTTGATGAATTTCTTTTCAGGGGCTATTCTCCTGTACGGTTATCATCGATTCATGGCCGATTTTTTCAAATCCTAGAATGGTTACAAAGCCCTTTTGCTAGGAGCTCTCTCCCACCTCCTTGACTTGTTTTACTTATGAGCATTAATTGTTAGTACTTATCTTCAGTCATTCATTAAATTGAATCAAGTGTTCAAAGCATGCACCTTAAAGGTTGAAGTTGTGAAAATATAACTCAAAATTATTCAATCTTCGCATTTAAAACAGCCACTATTTTGTTTTACGATTACTGATACCACTAGCTGAATCGATTTTCAAAGATCTACATGACACCCATCATTCCTGAAATTTTCATGCAAATCCTAGCAAGACTGTAGTGTCTGAGTCGGTAAAAAGCGCATGTTGTTCCATAGGCATATGTTGCCATAGTAATAAATGCAGCGCATATTGTTCCATAGTAATACAGGAAAATTCAAACCGCTATAACTTCGCTAAATATTTCAGGATAGATCAGTCTTATAATTTCATAGAATTTAAGGGTACCATTAAGATTTTATTCAAGAAAGCATAAAATCGATAAATCATACTACTACTAACAAAAATGAACGAATTGCGACTTCTAACGTATTTGTTGTTGTTGTACTCACCAAGGCCTATATTCCTGATTTTTTTCAGATTTTTCGGATCACAGGTGTCCAATCGCGAGGGGGGGGGACACAAATTTTTCGTGTATTTCCCCTCCCTGTGCGCCCCCCGAAGCAAACTTTGCCAAAATAAGACCTGTTTTGAAAAGTTGTCATCAAGCCGATATGGGTATCATTTGATACCCATATCGGCTACTTTCAATGAAATTTTTTTTTCGGGGGGTCACTGCCCTATACCTTATAAAAATTTTGTGTAATTGAACTTTGAAGAGAACACCACTTCACACCTACATACAAAATTTGATGTTTCTAGCTTAAGTAGTTTCCGAGAAAAACTGCTGTGACACACGGACGGACGGACAGACAGACGGACAGACAGGACGCGATTTTAGTAGGGTTTTGTAAAATTATTTTACAAAACCCTAATAAAAAAACTCATACAAACATAATTCGCACAAGTTTTTCTTTTAAATGAAAATATAAACGTTTCAGATTTATGCCAAAGTTTTATATGATGAAATCACATAATATTTTTATATATATGGGAAACCCAAGCGGAAGGCCACTCTACCCTGCAAGAGCAACTACAACGACAAAGAAAAAGGGGTGAGCTCACCTGATGGCTAGCTCAGCCAACGCGATGGAGGGGCCAGCCAACGTGGCGGGTCCCATACCCCGTCAGGGTTCCATAATAATAAGACCAAGTTTTACAGTTTTACTATTTCCACATTATTATTTCTTTTTTTATGTCAGACAATTTAAATAAATACATTACTTCTTTTTTCTTTACAAAGGGCAATTTAAATGTTGCTTCTAGTATTCCAGACATTGAAATTAAATATTTATTTTAGATTGGAACGCTCGATGAGGCTGTTTCCTTTAAAGGTATCTAGTTGAAGAAGCAATGCAAAAACTCTTTCATGTTTATATGTAAACTATATTTTATTTTAATAAATTTGTATATATTGTATATATATTTCTTTTTAGTGTAAATATTAGCATTGCATTTAATAAAACCTACTCCAGTCATGAGACTATATTTAAATAATAACCTGCTTGAGGCGTTAACAGACACAGTTTAACAGATTTGAGAAAAAAAGGAAACATGTTTTGCATGTGAAAATGTTCTTTTTCTGACTGTAGGGTTTTTCGTTCTTAAGGTTTGCTGGTCTATTATTTGTCGCACATATTTGTTGTTCGATTTTTCAGTTGCAATTATTCATGTAATTTATAGCGTTTTTTTAATGAACAAGAGGGTACTTATCCAAATCTTACGTTGTTGGGGCAGAGTAAGGGGCCTGCACCTTAAAATTTTTATTTTTTTTTAATTTTCTATGTACACACAATTAGCCTCAACTAGATTAATAACTTAAATTTTTATAAACAACACTACATTATTTACTTTTTACCACACTATTCATATTCTTCAGACTAATTATCTATTTTGCACAAAAACAAATCTTCATTTTAATAAAATTAGTAATTTGCTAAATGACGAAACAAAAATACGGAAACTAAACCAAACTTTCACATTTGCTTTTAGTCAAAATTTAGTTTAGTACCTTTTCATTTTGAAACAATCAATGCTTCCATTTTCATGATTTCGTTTTTTGGTTATCATTATCACCCGACGTCACCTCTCACAAGTTATTCATTTTAAACTTTCAAAAGTTTTTCATAAAAATTTCAATTTTCTCGGAATCGCTAGAAACGTTTCTTAAAATTATGCATTCCGCACTTATGTTTGTTACATTCAGAATAAACTATTTTCCTTTTGCTCAAACACTTCGTCTGCTGAAATCAAAGGCTCTTTAAGATGACAATCACTAATTGGTGAATATGTATATTCTCCTTTTTTCTCTTAACACATTAACGGGACGATTCTCATAAGATCTGTCAGACCTGGGAAGTTTTGCGCTTCACTCGACGAGCCTCTTCATGTCGGTAACTGAAGATTCTTGTTGGCACAATCAAGCGATTGCTTGACTAGATTGTGTCCCAAAGAGGTTGCCATTATCAATTTTATATTTATATGATTTATATTTGTATTTTTATATTTTTTTCTTTGGAAAAACTGTTTATTCACAATGGTAGCGGTAGTAGTGGCGGAGTTTATTGCGAGTCAGTAGAAGCAATGTTAATAAGTCGCGCATCAAACTGCTCTGTACTTATTGCGTGGTCATTTCTTTGAGATAGTAGTTCCTTCAAAAAGTCCTTCGAGCAGTTTGCCTTGGCGGTTGCCGATTACTACAGTATCGTTAGTCTGAAAGATTGGAAACAATCACTAACATTTAGAAAAGTAAATATGGTAAGAGACAAAAGGATAAAGTATGCTTCAAATGTTGCATACTTAAATAAAAATGTTATATAAGCAAATCGATGCAGTACTGTTAGTAAAAACTTAAAAATGTTCACATAATTATTAACCAAATGTTACTTATTGCATGCATAATTAATAGTTGAAACATACCCATATATCGAAAATTGACGGGTCAAATCAACAGCAAAGTCTAACGGTCATTGTTCTTTGTCACTGTCCAATTGATATGTCCTTGCGTGGAATTTTACCTCAAGTAAAGCTAACAGTGTACTAAAAATTATTGTCAACTAGCTATCCTGGTTCAGTAAGTAAGTTTGATGTAAAAATAATTAAATGCTATTTTTACTATACGAGTACGTTTGAGTCAATTTTCGCATAGCGCATAATTACGTGAGGACCAAAAGTTGGTATATATTCAAAAGTATGTTGCTTTTTATATGCACTCACAATAACTGGAACTCTTCAGCAGATCGATTAGTGGTGATGAAATATCGGTACAAGATTCAAAAAGCTGCCAGGCCTTGCTTTATTGAATGAGCAGATGACTCCTTTGAATCGTTTTCAGGGTTTAAAGGATGTTTTCTACACATTGGCCTGCGGATATTCAATAAACAAAATAATTGATGAAAAGTTAAACATTAACTAAAGGACTTCATTCTCTCCCGTTGATGGATTTAAATGTCCTTCTAAAAGGATTCAATGACAAGCACCTATCTTATCCCCCTTCAAAAGTTATGTGACAACTTACAAAAACAAATGCGAATAAAAATATATGCATTTGAAACTTATGACCTTCTTCCATATGGAACTCGCCTAAAAATATAAAATACTACTTATCAAGAGTTAATTAATAGCAGCAAAGTTGAATTATAGCTAGTAATTATCTATTTATATCTGATTACATCGAAATTGTTTTGTTGTAACTAGAGCGTTAGTGAGTCGATACAAAGAGAAGAGTTAAAGAATGTCACAGTTTAACGTTGCACATATAAGATGCTCTAGGATAGGAATAGAGTGCATTCAGCCTGAATAGAGAAATCCTTCAGCCTGGATAGAGAAATAATCCCTTTGTCACCAAATTGTATTTAATTAAAAAATTCCTCTTCTCTTGTGATTACCAAGAGCTTGCAAATCATTGCTGCAATATTTGGCTTCAATAGCTGGGTAGCTTACTGAGCGCCCTGAATGAACTCTCCGTCTTTATCTTAAAAGCAACCTTTATTACAGCCTAAATGATAAGAAACCCATTCTTGTAATGGTACTGTTTCCAAAGTATGTACAATTAATTCCAATTGATAATTGTTAATATTTCCCGCTAGAAGGCGAATTATAATGCAAATAAGTAACCGAGAGCTATGAGTTAAAATAAACCAAATATAGTATATTACTCTCAAGTGGTAATCCTTCGATACCTCTTAATGTTTCATAAATACATATATGTATCCAACACCTTTAATTCTATACGACAAGACACTCAAATTATTTTAGAAGCACAATTTGCTGAGTTGAAACCATGCATTAACTCTTTTATGGTCAGTTTCCCGCCGAAGTTTCTTAATGGCTTTTAGGAAAATGTATGAATGCTTATTTATAGCGGCTTTTACAGTGACATCGAGTTCGATGGGTACAAGTTCCTTGAAAGCCTATAATATTTTATTGCAATTGGAAAGCCTTTAAAACTTTATTACTGAGTTTTTTACAGATGTAACGTTCACTCGTGTTTTTGCGGAAAGCAAGCAAATGGCAGACACAAAGCCATGTTGAAGGTAAGGCACCTTCGTCAGCAACATTCTACTCGGAAGCTTTATCGTAGACGTACAACAATTTCAGCAGGGATTGCTTCGAATAAAAGAAAGTACCAAATCAAATGTACCATTCCATTGATTTTGCAGAAAAACGTGTAGGCCCTGAGATTCATAGGCAAAGTTTTCCATAAACATTTGACTGTGGCTGTAGAGGCTGAGCCAGATGCTGGTGACATAGAAATTGCTCATATATTTATCATAGGAAATATTACGTATGCATGTACATGCTTTTCATGATGTATGGTGGAAAATGATAGAAACAACTTTTTCCTGACAAGGATATATTCCCACGCCGACAATTCTAAATTTCAGGGAGTGTATCCTATTTCCGGAGTGAAATTCGAAACACAAAATTTTGGCAACAATGAATCAAATCGATTCAGTTTGTATTTATTCATGTAAAGAGCGGATGCTCGGAGTTGTGGTTCTCAATATGCTGAATCAAAGAAGAGGCAGGCAAAAGTATATACTTTCTCTATAATATTCATAGATGCCTGATATTTTAATTTCCCATAGGATATGGTGGGGCAGAAGTGGATAGTTATGGTTTGAGGTCAGGAAGATTTAATTTTTACATGGATGTATGGAGATGATATCCTTCTCAATGATCTAACTTTTTTGGCAATCTGTTCAAAACTACTTTTCTGGGAATGGATATTATCTTGTTTTTGTATATGATCTTAATCAGGATTTCACAACATATATTTTGTTCTCATCATCAGTCATTTATTTTGAACGCTATTAAAGACCACATGAAGATGTGAACCTTAATATTTTTTCCCACCGAATAATTTAATAAAGGATCTTGTCAGAAAATTTTTAAAAACATGTTTTAAGTGAAGCTCATAATACAGAAGTGTGTGCAAAAATAAACACAAAACACTATTGTAAAACTTTTTGTGTATAACTGCAACCAACATACTCTTATGCAACAAAATTCCCTCAGTTCATCCATTTATTTTCTGTTTCGCGTTAAGGTCAAATCTGTCTTTCTTTGCTTATGAAATACTCGTGTAAGGAAATATTGTTTCATAACCAAACAATTTAATGAGTTGCTGTCATCATTTGAAAAAATCCCCGTTGGCAGCACCAGCCGGAAAGGTAAATTTCTCGTATGTAGCGTAAGGTTACGAAAAAGAATATGGCTTGCCTACTCCTGGACTTCTTACTGCAATTTTTGTAGCACTACATGGGTATTTATTGACAAAAAGAATCTGCCGCCGTTCGTATTTGGAGACCCTTCATAGAGGCGCAAATATTTTGCTAATTAAATTGAGTTGCACACGTATGGATCACATATTGAAAATCGGCGGGTAATAAAATGTTATAAACATATTTATACTGGGTTTGCCCTTCTCACATTTGCTGTTTATACATTTCATAGTGGTTACCACACAAAGGTGATAACTTTTTGGGTTAAATAGCTCAAATAGTTAATTTCAAAAGATTTCCATAAAAGTTCAATCAGTACTAGCATTGCCATTAATATATACATTTTCGATTCTTTTCTGAGCCATCAGGGGCCGTCATTTTGAATTGTTATTGAAAACTGCTGCTCAAAAATATTAAGCTGTAAATTTTCGAATTTATTATTTGTCGTCCGATTTGCATAATTAAATTAAATTAACTTGCCTTAATAACTTATAATTTCAAGTTCTTATTGGAATCTGTTGAGAAACTTGGCTGCTAGAGGGCTACAGAAATACAAAAAATGTTTATGTCACCCCCCTATATGGGGAGACCCCCTTAACACTTTAAAATATTTTAAACCGACTTCGAAAAGAAAGAAGGTTATCAATTCATGGCGTATATATATATATATATATATATATATATATATATATATATATATATATATATATATATATATATATATATATATATTTTTTTTTTTTTTTATGTTCACGCATAACTTTTAAACGGGGATAGATAGAAGGGTCCTAATGATATGTCTTTCTTCCAGTTAGGTCCCGTTTAAAGGATAAGGAATATAAGTAGCGGTAAGGGGTTCTTACCGTTAAAACGAAAAAATTTCCGACTTTCACCCCGATTTTTCAGCATAACTGATCGATGGATGCAAAGATTTTGATTGTAGAGGTTTCAAATGAAGGAAAACATATTGATCTAAAATGCCTCGGAACAGAATTGAAATCTTTCCAAGGACTCTGTAGATATTAACAGTTAAATATGATACATTGATGTCGAGAAATTGAATTTAAATATTTCGTACGGAAACAGCCAATTAGATGGCACTCTGCAAGGATTTGGTGACAGATGAAAACAAGTTGGGTAAACAGACCTACGCTCATGTCAGAAGGGTTTTGTATTCAATTTACAAAATGCAGTCACCAGATCGAATCACATCAAGAAACATGTCAAAGACGATTTTATTGGAGAAAATATGAAATACGAAGATCATACTATTATTAACAAAGTTGAACGAATTTCGACTTCTGAGGCTTTTGGTATTGGTATACTCATAAATATCTCCCTTGATAATTATTTCACATGTCCAGCCGCGACGGAGGAAACACATTTTTCATGTATTTACACCCTGTGCCCCACTGAAGCAAAAACTGGCAGTTTAACAACTGTTTTGAAAAGCTCCCATGTAAACTTTTATTTCATACTCATATCGGCTACGTTTGATGAATTTTTTTTTCAGGGGCCACTCTCCTGTACTGTTATCATCGATTAATGGCCAATTTTTCGAATCATAGAATGGTTACAAAACCCTTTTGCTAGGAGCTCTCTCCCACCTCCTTGACTTGTTTCACTTATAAGCATTAATTGTAGGTACTGATCTACAGTCATTCATTAAATTGAATCAAGTGTTCAAAGCATGCACCTTAAACGTTGAAGTTGGGAAAAAATAACTCAAAATTATTCAATCTTCACATTTAAAACAGCCACTTTCTTGTGTTACGATTACTGACACCACCAGCTCAACCGATTCTCAAAGATATACATGACACCTATCATTCCTGAAATTTTCATGCAAATCCTAGCAAAACTGTAGTGTCTGAATCGGTAAAAAGCGCGTGTTGTTCCATAGCCATATGTTGCCATAGTAATAAATGCAGCGCATATTGTTCCATAGTAATACGGGAAAATTCAAACCGCTATAACTTCGCTAAATATGATTCAATCTTTATGAAACTTTCAGAATAGATCAATCTTATAAATAGTCATCTGTGTACTGAATTTCATTGAATTTAAAGGCACCGTTAAGATTTTATTAAAGAAAACATAAAATCGATAAATCATACTATTACTAACAAAGTTGAGTGAATTGCGATTTCTCACGTATTTGTTGTTGTTTTACTCATCAAGACCTACATTCTTGATTTTTTTCAGATTTTTCGGATCACAGGTGTCCAATCGCGAGGGGGGGGGGGGGACACAAATTTTTCGTGTATTTCCCCTCCCTGTGCGCCCCTCGACGCAAACTTTGCCAAACGAAGACCTGTTCTGAAAAGTTCTCATCGAGACCTTTCATTAGATACCCATATCGGCCACCGTCAATGAAATTTTTTTTGGGGGGGGTCACTCCCCTATATGGGGAGACCCCCCTTAAATGCCTTATAAAATTTTTTTATATTTGAACTTTGAAGAAATCACCACTTTACACCTACATACAAAATTTGATGTTTCTAGCTTAAGTAGTTTCCGAGAAAAACTGCTGTGACACACGGACGGACGGACGGACGGACGGACGGACGGACAGACAGACGGATAGACGGACAGACAGGACGCGATTTTAGAAGGGTTTTGTAAAACTATTTTACAAAACCCTAAAAATGATCAGTATCCCGAATTTTCTGCATAAACGGTACATTTCAGTCCATCATTTCTACGTGAAATAACCAATAAATGATTAATAAATATGGAATAAATACAATTCAACAATAGTCAAAGGGAACATTCCAGGATGCTTTTCTCTTCCGCATTCATTCTTTGCTTACCAATGAGCTTCATATAGAATCCTTCTTACATCCTTGGACGTAAACGTTACACGTTACGGATTATAAAATTCCCCGAAGCAATAATAAGGATTGAGTGATTGCAAATTATAGAGTTGACTCGTTACTTTCCAGTTAATATTATATGTACTTTACAGCATATGCCCAGAAATCTAAA